>JACXIL010005350.1:0-230769 GCA_014737365.1 Bombus soroeensis
TCTACTAAATGTGTTAATACTTCTCATAACGTAATACTGTAAAACGTAATACAATGTAACGCAATGCTTGATAACGTTATGCTACATAACGCATTACTGTATAACGAAATACTGTATAACGATATACTCTGTATAACGTAATGCTATTTGAGTCAATGCCACATAACGTTATACTACATACCCTAATACTGTATATCGTGATGCTATATGTGATATTACTATACAACGTTGCAGTATAAGTGGTATCCCTATTTAACGTCATACTGTGAAACGTAACACAAAATAACGTCGAACTATACGAAATAGTATAATTTAGCGTTCTACAAATTGTCTTAATACTTTTTAGCGTTATACCGTAAATCGTAATACAAATTAACTTCTAACTATATGAAAAAGTACTATTCAGCCTTCTACTAAATGTGTTAATACTTTTCATAACGTAATACTGTAAAACGTAATACATTGTAACTCAATGCTAGATAACGTTATGCTACATAACGCATTACTGTATAACGGTATACTGTATAACGTAATACTATATGAGTCAATGCCACATAACGTTTTACTACATACCCTAATACTGTATATCGTTATACTATATGTGGTATCTCTATATAACGTAGCTGTATAAGTGGTATCCCTATTTAACGTTATACTGTAAAACGTAATACAAAATAACGTGTACTGTATGAAATAGTACAATTTAGCGTTATACTAAATGTGTTAATACTTTTTAACGTTATACTGTAAAACGTCATACAAAGTAACGTCGAACTATACGAAATAGTATAATTTAGCGTTCTACTAAATGTGTTAATACTTTTTAACCTTATACTGCATATATATCGCAATGGTAGATAACGTTATACAACGTAACGTATTACTGCTTAACGTTATGCTATATGTGGTAATACTATACAACATAATAGTATTAATGGTATCTCTATATCACGTTATACTGTAAAACTTAACACAAAATAACGTCAAATTAGAAGAAATAGTACAATTTACCTTTCTACTAAATGTGTTCATACTTTTTAACGCTATGCTGTATGGCGCAATACTATATAAAGCAATGCCATATAACGTTATACAACGTAACGTATTACTGCTTAACGTTATGCTATATGTGGTAATACTATACAACATAATAGTATTAATGGTATCTCTATATAACGTTGTGCTGTAAAACGTCATACAAAGTAACGTCGAACTATACGAAATAGTATAATTTAGCGTTCTACTTAATGTGTTAATTCTTTTTAACGTTATACTGCATATATAACGCAATGGTAGATAACGTTATGCTACATAACGCGTTACTGTATAACGATATACTGTATAACTTAATACTATATAACACAATGCCATATAACGTTATGCTAGATAACGCAATACTGTATAACGTTATGCTAAATAACGTAATACTGTATAATGTTATTCTATTTGTGGTAATATTATTTAACGTTATGCTGTATAACGTAATACTATATAACGCAATGCCACATAGCGACAATATCGTAATACTGTATAACGTTATAGCATTTATGGTAATACTATACAACATAATACTATAAGTGGTATCTCTATATAACTTTACACTGTAGAACTTAATACAATATAACGTCAAACTAAATGTAGTAAAAAATCAAACTAAATGGAGTAATACCATTCAGCTTTCTATTATATGTATTAATAGTATTTAACGTTATACTGTATAACGTAATACAATATAACATTATTATATAATGTGCAATACTATTTTGCGTTTTACTGTAGAACGTAGTACTATATAACTTCAAACTATACGACGTAATACTGTAAAATGTAATTCTATATGTGCTAATTCTATATAACGTTGTACTATATAACGTAATACTATATAAGGTTATACTACATATGGTAACACTTTTTAACGTTACACTATATATGGTAATACTATATAACGTAATGCTCTTTAACGTTGTACTATATGTGGTAATACTGTATTTTGTTTTACTATATAACGTTATTATATATATGGTAATACTATGTAACGTTATACTATAAAACGCTCTACTAATTAGCGTAATACTATATATCGTCATACTATATGTGGTAATACTATATAATGTTATACTGTATAACGTAATACTATGTACTATTTATGGTAATACTATATACTATATATGTTATTTCTATATAACGTTCTATAGCATAACGATTTATAGTATTACGTTATATAGCATAACTGTATATGTATGTTATTATGTTATATAGTATCACGTTATATATTGTAACGTTTTATGGTATAACGATATATAGAAATATGTTTTATAGTATTACGTTATATATTATAAAGTCATATTGTACTACGTTATATAGTATAACGTTATATAGTGTAACGTTATATAATATTACCTTATATAGTATGTCGTTATATAGGATTACGTTATATAGCATATCAATATATAGTATTACGTTATTTCTTATAACGTTATATTGTATTGCCATATATAGTATAACGTTGAATGGTATTACGTTATATAATATTACCACATACAGCATAACGTTAAATAGTATAACGTTATATACTATAACGTTTTATAGTATTTCCATATATAGGATAACGTTATATTGTATAACGTTATATAGTGTTACCATATACAGTGTAACGTTATATAGTACCACCATATATATTATAACATTATATTGTATACCGTTATATAGTATAACATTATATTGTATTACGTCATATAATATTATGTTATATAATAATACGTTATAATGTACTTTATATAGTATAATGTTATATAGTATTACGCCATATAGCATTACGCTATAATGTATTACGTCATATAGTATTACTTTATATATTATTACGTTGTGATGTATTACATTGTATAGCATTACGTTATATACTATTGCGTTATATAGTATTATATTATGCAGTGTTAGGTTATAATATATATGACGCCGTAATGTATTGTGTTGCATACTATTGCGTCATATTGTACTGGGTTGCACAGTATTGCGTTTTAGCACAGCACTGTATCCCGCGGTTCGGTCATTGGGAAATGTTGTGTTCGAGAGGATCCATTTATCCCGCGACGTCTAGCCTCTTTCAAGTCCATCTTGAATGGTGCCATGTACCCATAGAGGGAGCCAGGCCCGTAGTTACCGGAACGCGTTTCTCGAGGACCTCTCCTTAGAGTCGGGTTACATGAGATTGCAGCCCTAAGTTAGTGGTAAACGTCATCTAAGGCTAAATACAACCACGAGACCGATAACGAATAAGTGCCATAAGGGAAAGTTGAAAAAAACTTTGGAGAGAGAGTTTAAGAATACGTGCAATCGTTCAGTGGTAAACCTAAGAAACCCAAAAGACTGAATATGTAGATTCATCGTCGACGGCGCAGGCTCCTGTTGGGCCTTCGTGGTCTCATTGGAGTGGGCTCGCCACCTTCGGTGTCGAACGCATAGGTGTCGTAGTCGTGCATTTCTCCCCAAGTAAAACGTTGCGACCCCTTGTCTGTCGGTCTACGGCCCGAGATGGCGCCTGTCGCTTCGCTTCGGCGTACGCGGCAGTCCCTCGGTCGCCCGGCCGACTGCACAACGGTACACAAACGGTATCGGGCCGCAAACAATCCATTTTCGAATGTGTGTGCGTCTAGACTGCCGCAAGCTTCGGCCTTACTCGCAGTCTCGGACTTAGGTTCCGTGCTCGCGTATTGGGCAGCTGTTAGCATTGCGGATATCTTGGACTGGCCAAATCTCGAATTATCGGTCGGCGACGCTATTGCTTTGCACACTCTCAGGACCCGTCTTGAAACACGGACAAAGGAGTCAAACATGTGCGCGAGTCATTGGGACACTAAACCTAAAGGCGAAATGAAAGTGAAAATCGGCGTTAGCGTCGATGGAGGGATGATGGGCCGCGCAACAATGCGGCCTCGCACTCCCGGGGTGTCTCGTTCTCATTGCGAGGAGAGACGCACCTAGATCGTATACGTTGGGACCCAAAAGATGGTGAACTATGCTTGGTCAGGACGAAGTCAGGGGAAACCCTGATGGAGGTCCGTAACGATTGTGACGTGCATATCGATCGTCGGAACTGGGTATAGGGACGAAAGACTACTCGTACCATCTAGTAGCTGGTTCCCTCCGAAGTTTCCCTCAGGATAGCTGGCAATCGACCGTTCTCATCGAACGCGTGCGAGTCTCATCTGGTAAAGCGAATGATCAGAGGCCTTGGGGCCGAAATGACCTCAAACTATTCTCAAACTTTAAATGAGATCTCTGGCTTGCTTGGATCATTGCATGGATGAAGCCACGAGATTTTGGATCAGAGTGCCAAGTGGGCCAATTTTGGTAAGCAGAACTGGTGCTGTGGGATGAGCCAAACGTGGAGTTAAGGCACCTAGGTCGACGTTTATGGGATACCATGAAAGGCATTGGTTGCTTAAGACAGCAGGACGGACGGTGGCCATGGAAGTCGCAATCCACTAAGGGGTGTGTAACAACTCACCTGCCGAAGCAACTAGCCCTGAAAATGGATGGCGCTGAAGCGTCGCGCCTATACTCCGCCGTCAGTGGCAAGTGGGAAGGCACGCGAGTCCCAATTTCCTTCCGGGGTTCGGACCGTCCTTCATGAAGCTCTAACGAATGGGAGGATCGCGGCAGTGTGCGCAGAAGGGTCTGGACCTGCCTGGAACCACAGTCGGTGCAAATCTTGGTAGTAGTTGCAAATACTCCAGCAAGGCCCTGCAGGACTGACGTGGAGAAGAGTTTCGTGTAATCTAAGCCCTAAGAGAAATCATATGCAGATGACGTGTCCTAAGATCATACAAATTGCATAGTATTGCGTTATATAGCGTTACGTTATAAAGTATTAAGTTTTACAGTGTTACGTTATAATGCATTACGTTACATATTATTACGTTATAAAGTATTTCTTTGTATATTATTATGTTATAATGTGTTACTTTATATAGTTTTAAATTATAATATATTACGTTATATAGTATTACGTTATATAATATTATGTTATATACTATTACGTTATATAGTATTACGTTATAATATATTACGTTGCATAGTATTGGGTTATATCAAATTCAGGCGGGAAAAATTATTGCGGACTGGTCAATGGCAAGGGTCGAAGCCATCTCGAAGAGGCCCTTAAGATGTTTTAAATGCTTAGAGCTAGGACATGTGAGAGCGACCTGCAGATCAATGGTAGACCGAGGGCAGCCATGCTACAGGTGCGGAAGCATTGACCATCAGGCTGAGAGCTGCTCTGCCCCCCGTGCTCAGGTGCTCGCTTTGTGAGTCGCTTGGTGCGCTCGCCACCCACAAGGTGGGGAGGGGGGCGAATGCACTAAAGAGACGAGGTTCGGGAACCTGCTACAGACAGGACGCAGGGTAACAACACGAGGGATCTACCGCAAGAGGAAGAAAGGACCACGAGAAAGGCAGATGGCCGTGGGGAGGTCATGAATATGGACTTGGTTAAGTAAATTCATGCGACTCCTCCAGACCAACTTAGGGCGATCGAAACGGGCACAAGACCTGCTCTTGCAAACGATAAAGGAGAGCAAGGTTACCCTGGCACTGGTAGTACTACCGTAAACTAGACACTCCTAACTGGGTCGGAGACCTGGCTGGGCCGCAATGGCCTGGACATCAACACAGGGCATGCCCGCCGCAGGGATCCTACTCGAGCAGGGCAAGGGGTATGTTGCGATCGAGTCAGCTGGGATGGTGGTTGTTTCGACCGTTCGCGGAGAGACCCGTTCATGAGCTATCACGTCAACGAGAGTCGTAAATTTCCGTTACTATTATATAATCGACGCCACGAACTGATCGATCCCCTATTTCTTTTACGATATTAGAGGTAGTTGAAATGATTACACACTGGATTAACACGTATAAATTAAAGTTTATTCAAACAATTTATTTACTAGAGAGATATAAACTGATAACGTATAAGTAAGCATCGATTGATATACAAAGTTACAAAGTCGAGAACGCGACGAAAATATGGATGACGACGGTTCGAAGAATATTTTTAGACTGACTTTCCGCAAAGATGATGCTGTGGAGGAAAACTTGCGATGGGTGGGTCTATGGAAACGAAAAGAACTGATTTGTTAAGGGGAAGTTTTCGTTGGTAGAGTGAGGGAACAGATTTCGTTGTTAATTGGTCATTTGCCAGGTTGGTAGATGAAAAAGAGTGCTAATCGCTCTCGAGGGAAAGTTGCTTGTGGGAAGCATCGTTCGTGAAAGAAAAATACCAACTTTTCGATATCAACACGTAACAGACAAAAATAAAAATGAAGATTGAATGAAAGATTTATGATAGGTCCTTGAGGCTATTGAGGGTACGCAGTGAGGAACCGTTAACATCTGGTTGCTATCTCTCCCGCGGTGTGTGGCCTGGTCTAGGTAGAGAGTCGCCAGACATAACAGTGGTGATGGGCGTATGTCTCCCCGAACAGTGGCCTGGTCGCGTTTGGGCGATTGCGTGAGACGATACCTTCCACGTCAGATCCTCGTACTGGGAGACTATAATGCTCACTCCTCGCAATGGTCGGATGCTCCTGGCCGGGTGCTGTCAAACTGGTCCGCGGGCCTCGGGCTCCTCTCACTTAACAGAGGCTCGACCAGCACATGCGTGGCGTGAAGAGGGTGCTCCGTCGTCGATATCTCAAGAGGACCCCTAATGCGCTCCGACTGGTCTCAGACAGGAGAGTGGCTCTCTCAGACAACCTCTATATATTCATGGAGGACGGGCAGGAGACAAGGCCTACGGGAGAGGCCCGCTGCATCAGGGGAATGGAACGCTCCCGACCGTCACCAAGATGGCGCATCAAGGATAGAGACAGAGAGATGCTTCAGGCAGCAACAATTGTCGCGTCCTGGGACGACCGTACAGAGGAGACAAGCGTGGACGAGGTGGCGCCGGGTCCGGACGGATATGGGCAGAGACGATGGCGGCCATGGCCCCCAAACTACGTCACCTATTTACACGGTGTTTGAGGGAGGGTGTCTACCCTCGGATATGGCGCATGGCGAGGCTGATCCTGCTTCTGAAGGATGGACAAACGACGGACTCGCCGTCCGCGTATCGTCGGTGTGCCTACTGGATGAAGTAAGCTCTTTGAAAGGCGAGTACCCGGTTGGCACAAAAGCCAATACGGCTTCCGGCGGAGCCGCTCGACTGTGGATGCGGTGAACCGGGTACGCGTGATGTCACTGGCCATGGTTTCCCAGGGTGGGGTAGCGCTGGCAGTGTTACGTACTTACTCGATACTGAATGTATATATTGTCATTACGTAAATCGAAAAGTAAATACGCTATTTCAAATGTACGATACTATTTTGAATATTTCAAATCTATATTCGAGAATTTCGATCGATACGGTAGTTGCTGCCACCAGGAACAGTTTAAGGACTATTTCAATTAGATATTTTTATTATTATTTACCTTTTCGAAGATCCCAAACAGCCGTATTCTCTTAATAACTCTATCTATAAATTAAATACTCGTGGGTAGCGTTAACTAGCGTTTAATGCAACTGGCAAGTAAATTCTACGTTTCGACTAACCTGTTATGTGCAGGAATACTGGCACGAGAGAGGATTAAAGTTAGTGGAAATTCGATTTTTGAGATACTAGATTTATTTAAGTTTGTACATCGATATATGATGATTTATTCAAGTATACTGGATTATAACGGTTGTATGGTTGTTATATGTATATATATGTATAATTATTTCACAAATTTTTATTCACTTTGACCTTATTAAATTTCTAGATAAGTATTTTTTACGTCAAAGTTTATTTTAATTCGATTTGTTATTGACTGAATTTATCTTTAAAATTTCGTATATTCAGAGTCGCAATGGTTATAATAATAACTTTCGTACGATACAAATGATGATATTAGAAACAGTAAAACATGCAATTTTTCGTATTGGTGAATTCAAGGGTGAGAAAATAGGTTTTGAACTTTTTCTATTCAATCCAAATAATTCACTACGTCTTTTCTTCTTCTCTTTTAATTTCGACAGTTAATCGGTCATTTTAACCAACGTTCAACTCGTTTTTACTAGAGTGATCTTTACCGCTATGACGCTATCTTGCTCTTTGTATTTAATATTAGCAAAAATGAATCCTCTTTGTGTGGGACTTGTGTGATTTCGCAAGCCTTGCCCAAAGACGAGCAATATTTGCTAACGATGGGAGGAGGAATGCGAAGATCAAAAAGTGTCTTCAGTAATTGAAAATACCGTAATGCACAAGCTAACAAAGCGAATAATCTTTTAATTAAAACTCAGAAATCGATTGTTTTATCTTTCAACTTTACGAAATCGAAAGCAAGATTGAATATATTAATTATCGACGTTGTTCTCTGTGGATAATCAGTATGGCTTCGTAGGTCTCGCCCAAGAATGAGCAATACTTGCTAACGATGGGAAGAGAAACACGAAAGCCCGTAGGTGTTTCCGATGATTGAAAGCACCGTAATCAGTGTCTGATCACTAATTAATACAGCGAACGGTCGTTATGATTTTAATGAAATTTTAAAGAAAACCCGTATTAATTGTAGACTTGATATTCTCGATCGTCGATTATAACTGTCGACGAGTAATTTTATTTCAATGCTGAATATTGTACAACCACGAAATTATCAGAGAAGGAAAAGTTTACAAAATTCAAAATTCTTACCTTGACGATGTGTGTAGTCGATCGCTCGTGGGCTGTGCAGCTCGCAATTTATTCTTCGATTTTGCTGGCGCAATTATGATTTTTTATTCTTTTATTAACTCGATTACAAATTAGGCCAAATGATTGATTATAGGACTTTAATTAACTCGCTCGCAATTTATTCTTATAATTATTTTTATTTAACTCGATCACGATTTTGTCTAACTGACTAATTATAAGATTTTAACTAACTCGATATCGACTTAGTTGATTATTGACAATAGACCGACGGATGTCAACGCTTCGGTAGTAGAACGAACGACCTCTGCTCTGTCGCCACGCTAATTTGTATCTAAGTCAGTCATGGGATGATCCTCACCTGACAGGTTGCTCCTATGGGAATCGCAACGCTGCAGTTTGAGGTTCCTAGAGAATGTGAATCCTGTAATCAGTTATCTTTCGCTGATGCCTCGTCTGCTTGGTTATCATGTTTAGCCCGTGTGTTAGCTTTTCAGTTTCCGGCCGATGTTTTCGTGGAAATGTCAAGGTCTCCTGGTGTCCTTTGCTGCTGAGTTTTCGTTTGGAAAGTTTCTGGAACTTCCATGCGTGGGAACATTCTGGATCCCTCCGGTGCGCATGCGCGTGCCAGAGCGGTGGTGGGAGTCTCATTGTTCTGCCGATTCTTGCTCGTGTAACACGCGTTACTTCGTGCTCTCCAATAGTAAAGTGTTTTCTTCAAGTTATTTTGCGTAAGTTTAATTTATTGGTTTATGGAAAGTGGTATGATGTTGACGGTTTCAGTCGTTTTCCTCTTCCTTTATTAATGGCACGTTGTGAGTTTTATTTATTTTATTATTATGCTGGTTTCAATAAATAATTCCATATGATCGCTACTTCGGTATTTTGTCTTGATTTGATTTATTAATATTTTATGTTTTTACGAATGTAGGTTTTATTGATTTTGAAACATTTGAATTATGGACACGGAGATATCCTCGTCAAGGGTTCCTATGCGGATTATGTGAGTACGTGTTTTCATTATATTTCTATTTTATTTGAATTCATCCTGTTCCTTTCGTCGTTAATTCATTCATTTCCTTAAACTGCGTGTATTGTTTCAGCGCAAGAGAAAGAGGAATTACGAAAGATACGTGAGTGGTTCCAGAAAATGTAATCAACGTGCGGGTGTGAAGTGCCACGAGCAAGAACAAGGTCGAAGATGCCGAAAGAAGTTCCTTCCGAAATCATGGAGGCTCATATGAGTCATCATTTCATTATATATATGTCAGGATTAGGGACGTGTAAGGAATTATTGCTTGCATTAGCCATCGTAGTTATACAATAGAGACAAAGTTTATTTACACAAGCGTCGATGTTACAGAGTTGGCAAATAACAGCGGTGATTGGACACTCGAGATACTAATGACAATGATCTTAGGTTCGATAACAAATCCGCGGTCAACGGGATAACAAGTGTACTTTGTTCCAAAGTCTAAGTAGAACTCTTTGTCAAAGCGTAAAGTATGAACACGATTGCCAAGATGCTAAGTAACTCCTTGATCAGATCGTACAAGAGAGAATGTCCTTTCCGTCGGAATGATGCTGCAGAGGAAAGCTATGATGGGGTGTGTCTAAGGACACGAGATCATCGGATTCGTCGAGAAAAGCCTTCGTTCGGAAAGTGAGGGAAATGGACGTTGCCGTTAATTGGCTAATTTCTATGTTGGTGGTTAGAAAAGAATGCTAGCCGCCCTTGAGGAAAAGTTGTTAGCGGAAAGCGTCGTGCTTAAAGAAGACAAATTTCCCGTATCTTCCCGTAGTTAGGACAAAGGCTGTTTGTCCGTTTGAAGGGCTTTAGTCAACTAAATCCTAAGATTTATAGCGGGTCCTCAGGCTAGTTGAACATGTACTGTGGAGATGCATCAACATCTGGAAATCATCCGACTCGAAGTGTAGGGTCTGCGCGTGAAGAGCCATGGGACAGAAACCGTTGGAATGTTTACTGTCGAATGTCGCTACAACTATTTCTTTTAAGGGAAGCTCTACAATTACTCCATACCTTTGTTAGACAAAACGCTTATCCCGTGACCGCGGACACGTTCGGCGACTGGTTGTCACCTCGAGCCCAAGCTCATTAAACAAATCTTGAAAAATATATTCGGATTGGGTCGCTGACAATTATTTAATTACGGTTATGGTGGAATCTGGACTAAAGTATTAGAGGATTTTCCCAAAACTCCAAAGGGAGGCTCCGGTGTCTTCTCATCTCCGATCTATATATACTTAACAAAATAGGATTATTTGATATTATAAGCAAATGCCTACCTTCCAAATTATGTATTCGCTTATTATGTTGTAAAAAGGAAAAAAAAAGAAAAATAAAACCCGAGTATAACCAATATCTCCAGACCAATAGAGACACCAAGCGCACCTTTAAACATAAATTGCCCTTCGATTTTTCCTTTGTCTTCTCTTGGAGACGATCCCCACCACGCTAGGGTCTCGCAACCGAATAACGGACCGAAGGCGAATCGATGTTTCTAGAACTCGCGAAAAGTGCGAAACATACGACAGAGTACCATACCGCAGCTGTACGCTGCGGTGAAACGATTCAGGCACATTGTGGAAGGATGATCACTGTGTATTTTTACGTACCATAAACCATTAATATTTGCATTTCAACAGAGGTAAAAAAATATTCACCACGTCAATTCCGGCACTTGGACTTTATCGAGCAATTCTCAATAGATATCAAACACATCAGCAGAAAAGGAAAAAAACATTTCCGAAGATGTGTTATTAAGAGTAGAAGCAGTGTTAGCAGCGAAGACATCGTGGAAGCTCAGAAGAATTAATGAAGATCTAAGAATACTATTAGAAACGCAATCGCACTCTTTTTGGCTATGAAGAGTAACCAGACAAGAAAGAAAAAATCTTTTTTGATGTATCGAACACAATAATATGTTCTTATATTCTCAACAAATTAAAACGGAAGGTGTTTGACAGCCTCCTCCATCTGGCATCTAGAGAATATACTACTATGTCTAATCTACATACGTACATACAAATTTTTTTCTGATCGGGAATCGTTTACTTGTGTTATTCAGGGGAGTCAGTCGGATACTCGTACATTAATTAACATGGCAGCGACGCGCGCAATTATACAGATTACCGTGATTGCGCACATCTTCCAAGAACATTTCCTGCGAGGCAACCGATAATCGTTTAGTACTTAGTCACCCGTAATAAGAACCAAGTGCATTGTATTGAGTCGCACAAAGTGTTTATATAAAATATCTAATCGAATTGCAATCAGTTTTATTTTCTTTCGTGACCATGATTACCATTACCTCGAAGTTCCCACCTTGTCAAGATATATTACTTTCCATTCGATTCTTCTTAACGGAGAAAGTTATTTGATGTATAAATATCTTACTGAAAAATTTTTTTAAAATCTAACGAATATTATATTCTTTGAGATCTAGTTATGAATGTGTAATATTTTTACATTCAATAATTCATTTGCCAATTAACGTTGAATTGAAAATCAGTTTAAGAAGTAATTTCAATAAGTGCTCGCCAGCTTTCGATAGATTTCGATAGTTCCAGATAATTTTCTTCGCCCGTTTCCCGCCTGAAGTGTGCTCTACGCTCTATATGATGAAATTTGCCTTGAGACATGCCTCCAAATCAGGTTTCATTTCTATCCAAAAGAAAGTAACGATTGTTTAGGTATAGCAGTAGATATGTGTAATGAAGAGTAAAGGATGTCATTTAGGAAAAGAAAACTTCTCAAGGAATTGGCTGATTGCTAATGTAATAATGTGATGTTTTGTCTTATGTGAATCAGGAAAATCGCACCAATGTGTTAATGGAATCTATTAACCAAAAATTTTTAATAAAAAAATTTCGTCGTTACATTAGTATTTTATCTTACCGATGTGAGAGCGAAAAGTGGCCTTTCAAGCATCCGAGATCAGGTCACACAGATGGTGTTTAAAGCGCAACGTCAAAACAGATCTGCTTATCGATGCTATCGATAATAGAAATAGTATTTTGAAATTATTGAAACTTGCATTGGTTAATAAAGCACTTAACTTGAATGTACTAACAATAAGACAAGATTCATTGTGAGTTTATATAACTATATAACTATATTATATAACTACAAGAACGGTAGCGAATAATCGAACCATGTTCGGAAGTTGAATGAAATATTTGAATTGTCTGAAAGTAGCGACGCGAGTGATTTGTGATTGAGAAGCGAATTGTTTGATTCTTGAAACGTCTTCAAACGTTTGATTCAAGAAAAATGTCTTGAAACATCTTAGATGAGATATGTTGGCAGAGGTGAGACACACGGATTCGCTATTTGGAATGTAACATTGGAGACGCCAACCTTACGTCGGAATAAAGACAAGTTTATTTCACGAAAATGTCGATCGAGAGACTACACGAAATTCTTTAACCAGAGTTTATTCTAACACTTAACTAAAATTAACAAAATATAAAACTTAAGACTTAATACAGGAAACAACAAATTTAAAAAGGATTACTCCTCAGCCGAGCACCGCGGATGTAATATACGAGCGTGTACGATTCAGAAAGGATAATCTCCAATTAAAAGCGAACACGGAGAATTTGTATGTTGAATGTGAACTTGGCAAGTTGCACGGCAAAATCGCGATTATAAGCGCGCCAGGCGGGCACGGTTCGCCGATTTATATCGCTGTGTGCCCTTTATCTCATTGGAAAATTTAAATTTCTGAAAAAAAGCAATTATTAGCGGAACACCGTTGTTAGAACTTCGGAATTCAAAGAACAACGATCAGCAGTTCGAGGATGATATAAAAACAGACGCCACGACTTAGACGCCCCGAATGCAAAAACTAAGTACTAGTCCAAGCATTATGATTATTGAGGCAGAAGCGATTATTACCCTGAATTTACCGTAAAATTTCTCGCCTTTAGACTCATTCTAAACAGTTGCCGAAATATTTTGGACTTCGAAAGATGGTGGTCAATTTGCTGTATATCCCAACTAATGACACTCTCAGGTATGGTCCGTATCAAAACCCTTGAATAACGGGTCCTACTCCCTGCTAATCCACGGGTCTTACTCAGTGATGATCATAGCAAACAATAAATCTTATAAAGCGCTTTAACTCGGACAATGACTTTTGATTACAATTAATCTCTTAAACGATCAAATAAGCATTCATTGACATCATAAAATGGTTTGCTGCTGGAAGAGACAGAATTTCTTGGACGCATAAAAATATAAAAGGGTAAAAGTATAAAAACATAAAAATATGAAGACTTAAAGTGAAAGAAAGGATGAAATTCTTACTTGGTGTGTGGGGTGTGGTATGCAATAAAACCGTGTACGAGTTTACCTTTCTTACAGAATGGAACTTAGTTCTCCTAACCCGCGTACAGCGCGGAACAATCGGGGATGATACAATAACGGTGAAGACTGATGATACAAACAAAGCAGTCTCACAATATTCCACTGGAGGCGCGAGACCAAAACTGGCCATGAGGCCAGATAATATTTTGCCAACAAATAAATAAAATGATCTTGTTCTGCCGTAACACAACCTACCGCTACATGGTTAAATGTAACAACATTCAGTCCGTTTTAATGGCTTTATATCTACGTCATGAGGTACAAGTAATTTATATTAATCATGCTCTATTATTAAATACATTCAATTGGTATTAGCGAAACTCTTTGGCCTGCCTGGCCTTATTCCACCGCGACCAAACCATAAATAAATTGACTTTTTATGGCCAGTTACCTACGTCATCGAATATAAGGTTGTAAAAAGATTTAAATTAAAGTTTCTGATTTTTCACTTTACGAATAAGAAGCTCTGCGTAATTTTTGTCTGTCACACAACACGACAGACCAATTTTTCAGTACATAAGAAACTTCGGCTAATTTCGTATCTTGACAAAAAGTTATTGTTAATACATTTCACAATATTATATATATGTTGGGTTCACATTATGATCAGGGGTAGGGGCGTGTAACGAGTCTTCACTTGAGTTAGCCATCGTTGTTGCGATAGGGATAATGTCCATCGATACTAGTATGGATATTACAGAATTGACAAATAACCACGGTGATTAGACACTAACGACAATGGTCTTAGGTTCAATAACGAATCCGCGGTCCACGGGATGGCAAATGTACTTTCCTTCAAAGTCTAAGTCGGATTCCTTGTGGAGTACTTTCCTTCACTCGATTGCAAAGATTCTGTGTAACTCGTTGATCAAATCGTACGAGAATAATCCTTTCCGTCGCAATGATGCTGCAGAGGAAAACTATGATGGGGTGTGTCTAAGGACACGAGATCATCGGATTCGTCGAAAAAAGCCTTCGTTCGGAAAGTGAGGGAAGCGGACGTTGCCGTTAATTGGCTAATTTCTATGTTGGTGATTAGAAAAGAATGCTAGCCGCCCTTGAGAAAAAGTTGTTAGCGGGAAGCGTCGTTCGTGAGAAAGGCAAATATCCTGTATCTTCCCGTAGTGAGGACAAAGGCTGTTTGTCCATTTGAAGGATCTTAGTTAACTAAATCCTAAGATTTATAGCAGGTACTCAGGCTAGCTGAACATGTACTCTGAAGATGCATCGACATCTGGAAATCATCCGACCAGAAGTGTAGGATCCGCGCGTGGCGAGCCACGGGACAGAAACCGTTGGAATGTTTACTGTCGAGTGCCGCAACAATTATTTCTCTTAAGGGGAGCTATACAATTACTCCATACCTTTGTTAGACAAAACGCTCGTCCCGTGACCGCGGACACGTCCGACGATTGGTTGTCGCCTGGAGCCCAAGCTCATTATCATAAATTTCGAACAAATACAATCGGATTGAATCCCAAACAATTATTTGATTATAGCTGTTACGCCGCGTGGGACAATGCACACGCTATCCTACTCATCGCGGATCGTTAACCTCACTTTGCTAACGAAAAATGTTCAAAGGGATACTCTCCCACACCGAGCTTTCCTCCGTAATCACGCGAAAACGAAAGTCAGTCTCTCTCCAGCTTTAGAACAGTCAAATTCTCTACATCCGTTCGCATCCGTCTAACACTCTGTATCTTACATTATACCTTAAGTTGTTGAAAATATATATTTCTTTTATAACCTGTTAACACGGTGTTATATGAAAACAATAACCCCTATTATCTTAACAGAAATCAGGGGATTGATCAATTCGTGGTGTCGATTATCATAATCGTAGCGGGAATTTACGACTCCCGTTGACGTGACATCTCGCGAACGCGTCTCCCCGCGATTTGTCGAAAATACAATAGCTATGGTAGAATCTAGATATCCATTATCTCCTGCACTAAAGCTCTTCATAAAAGATATAACCATTGCAGTTTAATCACGCGAAATTATTACAAAAAGGAATACAGAGTTAGTAAACAACGCATTCTGAACCCATAATCTATTGGTTAAGGGCAATAAATGTGAAGATGTAGTAATTCTTATTTTAATTTAATTTAATTTAATTAATCTTTTTATTAGGAGAGGGTACGTCTATATTTCTGATTTATTCTTAAAACTGACCGTTACTGACCAAACAAAATGAAAAGAAAATCGGCATTCACTTATACTAAATAAATGGTTGCCATGTTCCTCTCCTATTCATATTACAATTCATATATAAAGAAACGCTTATAATATATTGATTAATTTTTGCACTCACAGACCATACACACGTAGTTATTTCTTGTAATAATCCAACAGAGACAAATCATATTTATTCAATTTCAATTATGCTTTAAATTAATGACCTATGGCTTCATCTTGCTAAGGAATTGACAAATGTTCCGAAAGAAAATAATCAACAAATATTGTTCACTTGGTATGTCGTCAAAACAATTTTTTGGTCTGTTTTCCATTGCTGCGCCGTTATTCTCAAAATTCAGACCATTTTTTATCTCACAAAATTATGCAGTATAGTGCATGCTTTCCTATTGTTTGTCCATCAACATCTAAAGGGCAGTGGAAAATTTTTCATTTATTGGATAAGATGCCAAAAGCACATATCTCCTAGCTCGAATTAGACAATAATTCGTTTTATCTTGTTCATATGTGTTTTTCCATAAGATTTTAATAAATTTATATGTAATACAAAACTGTCGCCTTTCAGGAAAACAAAAGGTATATTTCTTTCTGAATATTCATTGAAAGGTTTGAATTTTGGTGTATCTAAAGTGTCTTCCGTCAATTTTGTCCATAATGGCGTTATTTTAAAAATTGACGGATCACAATCTTACAAGTATGATCCGATACTTACATATAAGAAACGAAGTTCTAAATCTACAACTGCTAATAATATAATTGAAAAATAATCGAGCCACTGTTCGATGGTTTCTTAATTCTTATGTGTTTGACATCTATTGCATCGATGCAGTGAAGAAAATTTACTCTTGTTTGAGATCCACTCGATATCTCTTCCCAATCATAAGTTGTATTTGGTAAATACAGGTATTCATCGCGAAGATTGTTCCACATAATTTGTGTGACTTCTTTTGCAGTACTGCTGATCATTGAGACGCTTATTCGTTAAGAGTAATAAAGATCTTGTAAGGAACAGCCAAACACCGAATATCTAAAAAAATGTATTAATGACGATTTATGTTTAGCTAGATCTATCATGAAGAAATGGACACAAATACGAGACTCGTAAGTGAAATGCATAAAAAAACAAAGAGTTCAAAAAACATCTGGGTCTTCTGTAAAGCCTTTAACACTTTATATATGTAATGAACATCTTTCCTTCTTGAAGAAAGTTTCAGGAGCAACAATTGCTCACGAAAGTATTGAAAATACAGTAAATATAAAAGATAGAGGAAGAATAAAGTAAGAAAGAAATATTGATCATAGAACTGTTGAAAGTACTACGACTGCGATTAGTTTTGACATATTAAAAGAAAAAAGAGCAAACTTTCAAATTAGAAATAAACTAAATTCCAAAATGATAAAATTAATAAATTAACAAACGAATCTTTCAAAAATTGCAGAAAAGATCGTCACATGTTACTTTTCAAAGTCTTTTGCCAATCCTTACAAATATCTAATGATGATGAAATGTTAGAATTTCAGCCCGAGATTATAAAATTAATGCAAAAATGAAAAAGAATGTATTTTTGAATATGCATGCTTCTCTACCTCACAATCAAGAAATGTATTTTACGAATGGGAAAATTATAGAGATCTACCACCATTTAATTATAAGTTGGACTGAATTCGTTGGAAGTCAAGAATCCGAATTTCAGTTATAGATTTAGACCGGACTACCGGATTGTATACGCTGCTTAGGCTAGCCTACTTTCGTTCGTGTAAGAATGTTTGCCCGCGTACGCGGATATTTCGGTTAATTTTTAATTGTCAATAACTAAAAACTAGAGCTGGAAACACAATTTTTGTATTCTTGATTTTCCCTTTATTTTAACTTCAAGAATCATCCCTTAATTTTTTTATAGCTGTAGCTGAACACCCTGTATAATAATTTGATTCTCAACGAAATCCAGTTATTTTCAATTTCAAAGTTTGAGTTAGGTTCATTTTAGATATTAATGCTTAAAATTATGCATATTTAGTACTTTACTTTAAAAATTAATGATTTTACATATTAATAATAATTTAAAATTTAGTTATAATGTTTTTTTTAATTATTATTAATTATAACATTTAATAAAAATGACTGGCTTGTCTTAAGCATATCATCAATTTCTCTTCGAGACTATTGCTCAATCTCTATTGTCTTCTGTTAAATCTCTTTGCACTCTTTTCAACAGATCATTAAAGTAAATATTGACATATGAAAATAATTAAAAAGTTTTATTTCATCTCTTTTTAATTGATACATGAGAATCTGATAGAAATCCAATTGATATCTATCTCTTACAATAGTACTGTACCAAATATCTTCTGTCGATCCTTTTTCTACGACGGTAACACCGAAACATGATGAAAAATGTATTTACATCCATTTTGTCTGACTGTAAATAGTAGAATAGACGAACAGACAAAAGAAGTAAGCATTTGCGTGAGAGATGGATTTTCAGTAAAGATACGGAATTGTATGAACGCTGCTTTCGGCTCGGTAAAATTACCGAATCGGTCAAAAATATCGTATCGTCTGAACGAACTGCAAAAGTTATGAAAATAGAGTGCATGAGCGAGCTTTAAAAACGATACAGTAATGGGAAAAGAACACTGCATAGAGATCCCTTGTGTCCCTGTCTAATAACGCATGCATATTCATACCCTAAATAAGGAAGTGTAACACCGATCAACGAGCGGCATCAGTCTTCAGTGTGCATGCCTGATTAGACTTGTCAAAAGGGGGTTCTATGCAGCGTTCTCTTTCTTTTTCTATATAGCATTCATTTACAGGGTCGTATGGCTCGCGTAGTCTATCTTTATATCTTTATGATTCAACCAAATCGGAATCTATTAATGTCAGCAACTGTCAGCAGCACGATAGACTTTCTTTCGAGAGTGTAACAAATGAAGATGTTTCATAGCCATATATTGGTATCTGTATACATATGTATGTATACATATATAATTGAGCTGAACATAGTTCCTATGTCCGCCGTAGCAAATCGCAGAGGACGAAGCACGAAACACTTTGACTTCTTTTCCAGGTCACTATTTCAGAAGCTACCAACAAACTCCGCTGTTGAGTAGTATGCATAAATAGCTTTTCTCCTCCTCACTCGCAAAAAAGTGCATTCGCAGGGGTTAGGTTTTGGAGGTTTAACTTTGAAGTGTGCTTTTACGGGCTAGGTTTAGGACCTTTTCGTGGTGACAAATCATTTTCAAACACCCTGTATGACGCTTTAATATTTTATTTCTTGAACAAAAACAAACAACAACATCTTAGTACCCATATTCTTCTACAAGAATATAACAAGAATAAAATATTTAAGAATAAAAATGTTACCAAATAATTTTGTTAAACCTGTAATATACCAACTTATGCAACATGTATGAGATATGTAATATACTGTAAATGTTACATGAATTATAGTGGTTCTGTTAAGTAAAAATTAATCACTTGTGATTCGTACTCGGCTAGATATTCCATCGTTGTTTTAATGTGCACTGTTGTCATTTTATCAATTACATGCTTATAGTGGCTCTGCATAAACAAATCAATATATATAGCTTGTTACTAAATTTATATTGAAACTGATGCTAATATGAGACAGCGAATAGAGAAAGGAGCATTTCGAACTCTCCATAATATGGCGCAATATTAATGCCGGGAAACGTAGATTTCTCGAATATCAGTCTAAGATAAAGGAATTGTTTGACGTGTTATAAAAATGTAAAATGAACCTTGAATATGAAACTTAAAATCGAATCAATTTCCACCTTTTTGCATCGTATCAGTTTCAGCTGATATATGTCACTTATGACATAAATATTAAGAATCTATAACAGTAAATAGTATTAAAATAACGTTACCATATGTACCTGAACTGTAATATATAACTAAAGAGAGGAATTGTTTAATTTGATTTAGTAATAGAAATAAAGAAAAAGCAAGGAAATGATATAATATATGATATAATATTGATCATAATTTCCAACTTGCTGTAGCGTCAATAACATTTACTTCTGTTACTCTGTAGCCTGGCAGAAAAAGATTGTTAAAAACATGATAATTGTTAAAACAAACAGATAATGAACGAACTTAAAAACACATAGATATATTGGAATATTGTGATTTACAAACGATCACGCGGCTGGTTATTTCATGTGCTACGAAAGTTCATATAATGATGATGGCCATGGAGTTCGAACATCGGAAATATTGCGTTTTTTGGTCAGAGATCGGAAACAAACAGAATCTGTGACCAGTTGAAAATTTTTCACCAACAGAGAAGCAAAAAATGAATTCTGTTATCGGAAACAGCAGTAATCCCGTGGTTGACGTGCATTCATCCACGCGTGCATACATATGAGACAGAAAACGCGTGTGCAAACGCGGCCATGGCTGCGGTGTGCGGTGGTGGATTACGAATGGAGCAGTCTAGATCTGTCATTCAGTTTAATCGTTTCCTATGCACTTCGCCGTACCCATTGTCGACCAGAGCTCTATAATAATTTAATGCCAGATATAATAAGTTACTTGCTGTCTGGCCGGCTGCCAGGCTTACCCTATTCATTCCTCTATGAAAGCTGAAAAGCGGCCGTCGCTGCCGCCGAACAGATGGAGCGTTAACTTATGGAGCGGTGCACGCCGCGCCGCTCACGATCATGCTGTTCCACTGAATTTAAGCCGACTCTTCACCCGATCTTAATTGGTCAGCTTCGCTAATTGAGACGGTCATTATAGGCCATTAACGCGCGATCAACTAACTATTAGCATTTTTCTGGCCGACATGGCAGAGAAACAATAACGTTGATTATCGCTAGGATCCAAACGGTTTTCGGTTCGTAGGTTTTTAAGGGAGTTGCGGTATTCTACTATCCAAGCTGGACCGTAAGGTATCTTAAGTTTGATGTAGATTCTAATCAGTAGTATGTCAGTAACTAGGCGGAAATTAATTGTGCTTTGAATATTTATACAGAGATAGATGAGGTATCGAAACAGGAAATTAGGCTATTAAAAATGAATGCGTGATGCACTTATGGTACAAATATAAATATATGATTGTTTGGCAGGCAAGTTTAAGATCTGTTATTCTCTTTTCTTTGTCTAATAACAGATGATTTAAAAAGAAGAACAGGAAATAAATATAATCAAATTTCTTCCCTTTCCTAATTATTTATACTAGCCAGCATTCTGCAATGCTGTTATTAAGGACTTTATAATCTCAAGTAAGTTCCTAATCACTGATATCAGTAGAGTATGAAATACGAAACTTCTAAATAGCTTATTAATACTTCTAAATACTAATTGTGGTTAATTCAACCTGCATTCATTTCTAAAATTCCGTAATAATTTTCGATTAGAAAACTGATTAATTTTTCGAAATGTATGTTATTTTGACAACGTTCGGAGAATGCT
The DNA here is from genome assembly GCA_014737365.1 of Bombus soroeensis. Taxonomy (NCBI): domain Eukaryota; kingdom Metazoa; phylum Arthropoda; class Insecta; order Hymenoptera; family Apidae; genus Bombus; species Bombus soroeensis. The sequence continues at coordinate 21,746 of JACXIL010005350.1, forward strand.
TGGTTCAACCATGGAACAGCTTGAATAGCTTTTAATACATGACAGTATCCGCAATGCATCTTCGCATTAGGCGGCAAACGGCCGGAATTAATATCAAGAATTTGGAGATTTGTCGGCAGGAGCGTAAGACATTTTAATTACAGCAATTTAAATTCAATAATTTTGGTATTTTGCTCGAACCGGAGGGACTGCGCAGCTGTTCTACGAATTAGCATACTAAACTTCATCACCAACAACTCGACAAATACGTGCCAAGACGGCTCAACTAATTTCGAAGATAGAATAAAGCTGGAAGTGTGCGTGCTCACTGTTCGTTCTTAGCCACCTTCGGAAATTACAACTTAAGGTAAACTATCCTTCTTATTACTATTTATTCTTGCTTGGATTCTACGTTCTAATAAAAAAGTCCTTCACTATGTAACTAGATAACGCTGCTAAAACAAATTGGAAGCTGTAACATTGGCTGGGCAATTCGAAACTATTATAAAGCATTATGATATACGGCCGAATATGCCACGTTTCGCACCGAGACATGTCGGTTCGCGAAAATTTTTTCATCGGATTTATTTAAAAACTCTACAATTGCACGAAACGAAACGAGTTCAAGTTACAGGAGAAATGCAATTCCATGAAATTTGGTCAAAGAAATTTCAACGTAATCATTTATGAGCCTCTAAATGTTTTGTACGCATCAAACTATAATCAACATATAAATATATAGCGTCGAATAAATTATACCGAAGAATCGCAATTCTCGACATTTCATTACAATATTAAAATCTTTTAACTCCAGGGATAGCGAACAAACGAAAACGGATATGTAAAGAGAGCGAAAGACAGTGAAACAAACAATGTAATGACGAATAAGGGTGGGACAGAAAAGGAAAGAGAAATAGCTTGGGAAATTCGTATTCAATTTCAGTGCAATTGTTTTATTTTACTCAGTGTACCTGCATATATTACATCAGAAAATGTGTCCGACTTTTCAAACAATCTTTGTATTGTATCTCAGTACGGTTTTACAGGCCACGTGGAAATGAAAAAGTAATTCCGGAAGGGATGTCGTTGCTACATATGTGTGCGCTTTATCCGCAACCACGAAGATGCCACGGATTTTCTTCTTCTTCTTTCCCGTCTTCTCTTTCCAAGGATTAGTGAAACGCTTGAGGTGTAACAAACGACACTACTTAGTGAGTTACCTTTTCATGGGGCCCTGTATATTTCTTTAGAAGCGATAGTAAAAGGTTTGACGGCCCAGCCATTCAGAACCTATCCACAACTTCCATTTTATTCCTATCACTTTTCGCGCCGAGACTCTGATTTTGTTGTAAGGATTCGTAATTCTGATTTGAAAGCAAGGGTTATAGTTTTTAGACAAATTTTGGTTATGTCATAACGGATTCAAAGTTTAGAGTTTCAAGACGACAATTTTAAGTTCACATGACTAAATGAAAATATATATTAACTTAATGCATCTATAAATATCAATATATATATCTATAATATAAATATAATATATATATATTAAATATATAATATAAATATATAATATTAAATAAATAATATAAATATATATATATATTATAATGCATCTATGACAACTATACATTTCCATCTATAAATCGCCGACATCAATGTCAGTCGCGGATTCCCCTTTTATGTACATACACATGTGCGTATTATATATGCTTTTCTTTTAATACCCCAACTTTTCTATTTATATATTAAATTGTAATATCTGCGAATTTTACCTTTCTATTAAAAAATAAAAATGAAGCCGGAATTATAAATCGTTAAGTATAATAAATAACATATAGAATACTAATTTACTGAAAATAGTACAACCGACTATAATCGGAAAAATTATTTACATACATTGGTTATAGACAATGTATTAGGAAATGTAATAATCCTTTCTTGTAATAATTATTTCTTTATTTAATTTATATTCGAGGAAGGCACGTCTGTATTTCAGATTGAAATCTTAAAAACGGAACAAAATGAAAAAAGTAACAAAACAAAATGAAAAGAATATCGACGTCCACTCATACTAAACAAATGGTTGCTATGTCAACCTCCTATTTATCTTACAGTCTATCTTCAAAGATCTTTGAACACATTCTTATAATTTATGCTAATTAAATATCATGAGTTAGTCGCTTGGGCGACAAATACAATAGCTAAATACGTGACTCTATACGCATTAAAACTTTGCGAGATGTGAAAAATTAAAAGAAAATCTTGCAACATGTAGCCCATGGAAACAACATTTACAAGGAAATAGCGCACAATGCTCACCTTTCAGTAAATGCAACTATAACTATTTATATTGTACTTCGGAAAAATAAAACTCATAAGATTCGTTAATTGATTTATACGGGAACGAAAAAGCAGAAGGAAGAGAAGAAGCAGAAGAAAGAGAAAAAATAGGAAATAAGAGTCTCCAACCATGCAGACTGCCACATGGGGCAAAACTTTATTCTGATTTAATGGGATTATCGGTGTAATTTTACTGACATTTCGACTCGTATAATTCCCAACTATCTGATCCGTAACAATTACTTAGACTTTCATAAGTAAACCATAAAACGTATCATGTAAAATTGGCCAATTCGTTCGAGATTGGAGGAACCATCGTCTAATAACATAGCATTCAGTAACATTTTCTTTGTTAGAAACATATTTGACTTTCACACCCCACTTGAGATAATTATCCAAGCACATACGACGAGCATAATTCCTGTTATAGTTTCCATAAAAATAACATTCAAACATTGTTTTAAATCTTTCTCCTATTTTTCTGTTCGATGTAACAGGACATTTCTAGGATATTTTATTTCACAGGATATTTCCACCTGGAAAGAGGCGAAATACCATGGCTTGAAAAAAGACCATTTTCATTTCTATCGCCACTTTTGGCTCCTTCTGCTTCATCCTATCGAAATTAATTCTGTATGAAATGAAACAAATAGGCGACAAGTTACTTTACACTTCTATGCCTAAAGAAGAAGGTAACGAAAAATACAGCATAATTACGATAATTAAATGAAAATTTTATTCATTTAGCCGTAAAAAACGAGGAATATCCGATATTCATAAAGCCACGTGCTGCCCCAAAATTAATGTATGTGAATTAATCACTGCAAAATCCTGCTTATTAGAATACGGTATAAAAACGAAAATAGTAAGCTTAAATCGGTGCTATCAATGCCTAAATTATTATTGTGGAATAATTGTATTAATATAACACATGTAGAATAAATTATTCGGTAGGAAAGAGTAAAGTATTTCACAATGTCTTTATCGAGTGCGGTCAATGAATGGAGATAATAATCTTGCATCGTTACGAATACTGGAAAATTGTATTAATACGATGAGAAGTATATAATAAATTATTTATTATTTAAGTTATTTATGGTTAGTTGAATATAAAGTAGTTTACACATTGTCTCTTTCAAACATCGTTATTTAATGGACTCCGGAGTGGAAGTCGAAAGAGCGTCGGAGAGGGATTAAAAGTGAATAAAGGGTAAATCGTATTTATCCGACCAGCGGAGAATCCCCAGAGGCTATTGCGATATCACGCGTATCAATAACAGGTAACGATTTCATGAGCAACTTTATCCTCACCGTACAGTTTTATCGGGAGTGCAATTAATCTTGTCAATGTATAACGACCAGCAGAGCAGAACATTACCGGAGCCTATCCTTTGTGCATCAGCATCTTTCGTTTTTGAAAGCTTAACAAATTCTCGCGAGGTTTACACGCATTACGAATTATGATCTTAATTGATTCTTAATTGAGCACCAAAAGAAACATTTAAAGAGAAGGACAATTTGATACGATATCTAAATAATATCATTGTACCTTTTTCAAAGAAATTTAGTTCGAAATGCAAGATACTTTGATTTTTAAATATCCCATTATTTCTTATATCTATAAATCTACATAACATAACTGGTGATCACTAGTATTGAAAGATGTGGTCTCGTACATTAGTCTGAAAGCAACAAGTCCATCTAAGTTTCTTCGAGTCTGTTTTATGTCCCGACGAAAACAGTAAATACTTTATACGCTTATTTGGGATTCAAGTAAGTCAACACTTTGTATAAATGGAATACTTCCCGCAAAAAATTTAATCGGTGGCATTTCATCGTCGAAAAATATTAGTACGTATATTCAATGTAGAAATAGAGAGACATAGGCAACTAGAATAAATATTGTCGAAATATTGGTCAAATACTTCGCAAATTATATAAATATATGTTATGTTATATAATTTTTTAACAATAATCATAATTTATATATATATATATAATAGAATATAGAGATTTCTTTGAAATTTCGTTCCATTCTTTTCTTTTTTTCAAAGATTAATTGCTAGTCTTATCCTTCAAACAAAAAAGGTAAGTTAAAAATTTTTGTAAATAGCAAACTTCGCCTTCTTACGTATTTATTCTATAATCAAAATCAAAATATTACTCAGTTTCTACTAATAAAATCGTCACACTCCACATAAAACATGTGTCCTTGCCAATGAAGTTTATTTCAAATTGATATTTCGATCTGTTTCTAAGATGCTGGAGTTTAGGGTATCATATTTAAGTAATAATAGGTATGAATGATAACTAAGAAATCATGACCTAGTTTCCCCGCTCGAGATGCGTACGCGTACTGCAATATGTGGTAAATAAATGTTAGCGCTACGTCTGTGACTGACTATTACTTGTTACTACGTGGCTCGAACAATGATTATTAAAAATTATACTTTCCTTTAGGCTATATTACTCATTTCGACAGCGAAAAATCATATCAACGTGAAACAACAACTGCTTTAAAGAGAGAGCTTTCCTATGACTAAAGGTATTGGCTTTGTAAATATATGAAGCGAATAATTTCGAGAATTATCTCGTTACTATTAAGTAACGTTAATATTTAAAGATTTTAATAGGCGTTGCTGATATATTTGGTGATGTAAATTATATTATTCAAAATACATACTATAAGTTTCACTTGAATGATCATAGGATATAAATACGAGTAAAAGAACAATATATTAGAATCATTTACTTCTTGTAAAATTGTGAATTACGAAGGAAGTTGTCAAAATACAATCCAAAATATAAATACGACTTAAAATATTTTTTTTCCAGAATGCCAATATTATAAAATATATTTGTTTAATAAGTTATTACAGAATTAAATTCTCCTTCAATTGGGAACAACATCTATAAGAAAAGCAAAATTCTGGACTTAATTAGATACATACATGCATTATTAGATATATAGCATTAATTATATAGATATCATTATTTTATAGCGGAGAACGGCAAATAACAATAATTAATAACAATAATTCGATATAAATATACATGATATATAGCTGATATAGCTATTTAACAAACCTATTAAAGATCTATAAGTTCCAAGACAAAGGAACATAACATACATTCTATCTTCTACCATTATACTGAATTATAATGCGATAAAGCAATATCAGTGAAAAATTAGCATAACCCGCCCGCCGCTAACACGACCAGCCAACCAACAGGCATCGAAGGGAAAACGTCGCGGCGGGTGTATTGAGCCAGCAAGAAGGGTAAGATCGTTTCTCGGAACCGACTGTATGCTTATACGTATACGTATATGTCACCTTAGATGTCGTCGTCGCATCAGCGTGGCGTCGCGACGCCTTGTATACTGTTGCAATTGCGCACAACCTTCGGTATATAATTGGGATGAATATTGAGAAGTTGGCAGTGAAGTTGTAAGTAAACTTGAATGCCTCGAGGCGAGCCCGCTCCGCTTGAGAGCAGAGACGTGTTGCGGACAGATCTCCTCTGCTCTCCTCACGTAACCCACTCCTGATTCACCTAGCGTCTGCTGCCTTCTGCAAAACTATACTAATATTCCAGATTATCTAGTCCAAAAATGAAATAGTATTCGCAAGCACCAGTGTTCTTGCCTCTATTCTTTATGGGGATTGTGATTATATAAAATATAGATCAAACCTACTTTACCTGCTAAATTGTCCTCGATCACTGCTTGAATATCGTGAGATTTTTGACAATTGAATTATTACGAAGGAGAAAATCGTTACACAATTTGAGGAATTGGTCTGGTAGGCATTGAAGTATTTGGTGCTATTTTTTAAACAAGTCTATTATGAACAAATTGTTCTCTAAATTAATCTATGAAAAAGGAATTCAGGAAATTCTCTGGCAAAATATAAAATTTTCTGGAAAATTGAAAAACAGTATATGTATCAGTTTAATGGGAAAAGGGAGGGCAATTTGAATACTCGGGACTTTTCTATAAGTATAATGTATTTATTAATGAAATCCTTCTTTCTCTTCTTACTATCGACATAATTACTCGAATATGATTATTTACATTTCCTCGAATATCATAGATTTTTTATTTTTCTTATTTTTCTTTTTCTCCACCTCCTCATTTTTTTTCTTTTTTTTATTTTACCTTCCTTCTTCCCCAGTTTTTGCAAAGGCAAATGTACAAAACAAATATTTATACTTCACAAATTGAAACTAAATTGGTCATTAAGATAAGATTATTTTGATTGGTCACTAAGATTTCGTTTTCTATGAAACGATATATTTTGTCGTTCAGTCTAATACTTCTTTTTCCTATTAATCTGTAGCTATTTATTTTTTTATTTCTTTATTTTTATTTTATTTTATTTTGTTTTTTTTTCTATTTTATCGGATTACAACAATATTCTGGATTGCCTGATTCTCTGAAATTAAAGTAAAAAAATTTACCATCTACGTGCTCTTCCGCTGCACGTTTTCAAAAATTACAGAATGAAATATATACAATCCTGTATGATTCATCAACGAATTTCATTATGGTAATTTACGATACTCTGGAAGAATTTATTTTAAATGGCACGCAGTTGCTACAAAAAGTTTTCGACCAAAGCATAATTTTATTATATCTTCATATTAAGATACATATAGTTTTGTCAATGTTGTATCTGTGTCGTAGGAGTACAATATCTAATGTTACGAATGTATAGATGAAATTGCAAGTAGAATATGAAGTACAAACAAAAATTAAAAATGAAGTACAAAATACAAATAAAAATAAAAATTATAACTGGAATAGAAAATACAAACAAGGTTATAAGTAAAAATTACAATTTGACCGAATGCTATTAGCAATCTCGATGTTTAAAAAACCGTTGAAATTAATTTTTAAAATAAAAACAAAAAATAATACACGAGAAACTATTGTAAAAGGATTATAACTTCCGATAAATGATCCATTTAAATGACACGAATGAAATATATTTCTAGTGATGGATGATTTAGAGACTTTATTGAAAATAGTAAAATCATGTTTTACATTGATTAAAATTTTTTCATAATAATAATAATATTTGAACAAAAATTCACGAAAGATTAATACAGAAAAAACGGGAGAAAAGAATTGATGCATGCAATGTGTGAAATAAAATTGGGTAGGGTGGTGCTAGGATAATATATAATAAATTGGGATAGCACTATCAGAAAAAGTTAATGTAGCCCCTTCTTAGTTGACAAAGGAATTAAATCATGTCATTGTATTGAACTCACGTCGGTCATCAATATGATAAGTATATAACATTGAATTAAAATATTAAATTCCATAACCATTGCTCCTAGAATGTTATACCAAACACATACATTATTTGATTTAAAGTTTTCGATCACCGATCTTTACACACCTTCGTTTTTTCAAAATAACATTAGTATATTAAATATTGAAGAAAACAAATAATTTTTTTCTATCCAAATATGTTGAAACAATTATATTCCAATAATTTGTGATCCAAGTATTTACCGTCCATAGTAAAAGCAAAGTCAACTTAAGTGATGTAGTTTGCATTGAGAAAGTAGCTCTATTCAAGATAAACGAACTATACAATATAAACCATACAATACAAATTCAACTCGAGCACGTTATTGTTCTCAATTCGTAATATATGTTTGCGTGCTTCCGAATCAAAACATTTGAGGTAAGTGTATCTATTATAGTTGTATACATTCGGTTAACTTTATATGTATATATTGTATTTATTCGACGTTTTAAATTTCCATCATCGATTCCATTTGAACCTTTGTATCGCTTATACGTTTGTATACTTTTTTTTATTTGTATACTTTCATTTGTTTATTTGTGTACTTATTATATACTTATTTGTATAACTTATACTATACATACAAATTTTCAACATGCATACGATGAATTCTTTAAACACGTTACGTTGAACAGTGAATAAAATTTAACAGATTTTCATCGAACCTATCATTTAGTTTTTAGATATTCAAAATATATTTACAAAAAAATGTTTAAGGCGGATCCCTATATATTATAAGAAATCTTATAATAATATATTTGTCAAAATTCGTTATGGATAACATTTGTGAAAGGAAGAAATGGAAAACGAAAGTAGTTTCAATTGTGATACAAACAGCTTATACAACATAATTTGTACGAACTAGGTACGAACAATGCGTGACAGTGATCTTGCTGCTTGAAAGCAGAGACATGTTGCGGATAGCTACTGCTCCGCTTTTACTCAACTTACTCATGTTATTCACCTATCGGAGTTCTCGTGCGAAACTATGAGAATATTCCCGATCATTTGACGGTCTGATGGAATTATTTCGCCGCGCATTTTGCGTACTTTGCGTATGGCGTACTTGAAACGATAACAAATAAAGGCAGCTAATTTCCTTATTCCATTTTCCATTCTTTTATCTCACTTTCTTTTTCTTTCTCTATGCTCCTATTTTTTCCTCCTTTTTTCTTTTATTCCGCTTTCAGTTACGTTTCAGCACGAATATGTATAAATACAAGACATAAATACATATAGGCGTATAATATCGCATAAACACAGTCTAACGGAGTGTAATATTGAATACTTCACCGAATAATAATTTTGTGGCGCGGCGGGTTATCGATGACGTGTTTCGCGTATGTGTATGCACAGCTTGTATATTACAGAGGGCTGGGCACAATTTATGCGATGAAATCAATTACGCGAATGAAATGTGAACCGTTCGTGATACAGGGAATATTTGAGAACATTAGACTATTGTATGATTAAATTAAATGAACCAAGATGTCGGTAGCTTTCTAATCCTTTAACAGTTAGGACTATGTAATTTTCTCCAAGTTAGTACCTGGCAATAATGAATCAATATATGTAAAGATGTTAATACAATTTATCGGACAATATATATCATAGCTACATATATCAGCTTAATAAATGGTGGAAAATTTCCTTCTTTGTCTTTTTTTTCTAATGTCACTTCCAACATAGAGATATATAAACTGACCTAGTTGTTAAAAATCAAGCAGTACATCATTTTTCGTCAATAATGTGTATATACATAATGCGCGTGTATCTATTGCTCAGTTTCTGCGTAAAATTAATAATTAAAAATGTATTATAAAGTATTAACAAATATAAATTAACAAATATACAAAAAAACTCAGCTACCTGTAAGGGAGTTCTTGATTTAAGAGAATCATATTTCCTACAGCTGTTGTACTATTAAACACAGACGAGATATAGAGTAGACATGACATGCAATGCTTTTTCATAGCAGTAGATTTTGGTAAAAATTTTTAATCCGTGAACACTGATGATATCTAATAAAAAAAGCTTTCTTCAGCTTTATGCAAAACTCGTGTTTAGAATGCAGCAAGTTTCCAAGTATAAAGTGGTATACAAACCCAAAGTCAGGTGGTGAAGAGTATACTTACTCAATATTCATATACCGGAAATTTCTATTTAGTTATCAAAGCGTCTTTTTTCGGTGCTTAGCTGAACTTGTTGCTGAATTTCAAGCCTGCTATACGATAGAAGTCACCCGTTTCCGATTCGTTTCATGCGCTATCAACTCGCAGAACAACCGCAATGAATAAACTTTAATTACAGGAATTGGACACCGCAATTCACGGAAATAATTGAAACATTACAGAGATACATAGTACTTGTAAAGATGAAAAAAGATTTTAAATAACCATGCGAACAGAGTGATATATTTTAATTTGTAATGAAACATTGTGTGAATATGATTTTACGATAGGTATACAGAATTCCAGTTATCGTGTCACACGTTCAAGAAGACCATTCATTCGGAAACAGTAGCCAGGTAGACGAAACATCCTGCATGCCATAGGTATCAGTAGCCGGACAGTAACGGAATAGCCATCTCTGAGACACACGCGATGATAACCCCTCCAAGGCAACTAAACCCTCAATATAAAGACTCTCCTAAATCAACGATTAAGAGATTATTCTGTTGTAACACTTCTGAACCGTCATTCTGTTGGATTCACATAATAAATTGTGTTATTATACATAAAGTTCAATTTCTTCACCTTATTCGTGAAACGTTCAAACTGCGACGCGAGGAGATCACCGGCGATCTATCGGTTTCGTGATTTCTTATATCTCCGACGTGACAAAATTGGCGATCCTTGCCAGGATCCATTCATTGCATCAAGAGGAAACTTCAACGGGGACTCTACGGATTCTACAGTGAAGGACCACTCCTTGATCAAAAGAAGGATCTACGAAGAATCTCGGTAAGCTGGCTTTCATACACTATCGAAACAGTAAACCCGAAATACGTTCGGAAGATAATGACTCTTCTGAAGATATCATATCTATCAAGATGAATCCAACTGACATGAGTGCGGCAAAACAAAGCAAATTAATTGCTACTATTCTCGAACAACTTCAGAGTCTAACTCACGAGTTTAGAAACTCTAGAAGTAATACCGAAAAAAATATTAATAAAATAAAAGAATTGGAAACTAGTGATAGAAATCGGGCCAAGGAAATACGTGACCTTGCAAAAACCATAGAAGTGAAATACAACTGAAACTGACCAGCCAAACATAAGCACCCACTCAGAAACTGGTGCCGATAACATAACAGACGACGAAACCGACGTGACACCGGAAAATACACCAGGGACTTCTGACACCAGAAAAGGCAGTGAAATATATCCCAATATTAAACGGTGACGACGACATAGGCGTAGAAGATTTCATAACAGAAGTCCAATCAATGAGAAACCTTTGTTCGGAAAAAGAATTACTACTAAAGGCCATTGAAGTCGAGACAATAATAGGCAAAGCGGCACAAAGCATTCGAAATATACGAATCACGAACTACACCGGTCTATTCGACGCATCACGACAGAACGTAGCAGCCCAAGTAACGTCGGACGAATACGCAGACATGAGATGAGTCAGTTCAATCCTTCAATATTAGATTCCGACGAGTGCTCAACAAACTGACCTACACAATAACGAACGAAAACTCGCAACCGCTAACACGAAAAATAATGGTCGAGAAAGTAATGCAGGGAGTAAGCCGGACATATCTGAAAGGACTACGCACCGACATAGGACGAATGGTAATACCGAGCAAACCAGCAACCTTAGTAGAAGCTGAGAAAAAAGCTGGAGATATAGAAAGATATTTACGGGAGGAACAACAAAGACAAGTACGACTTATGAACAGATACCCGGAGAGACGACCCCAAAGCTAACGATCAACCACGAACCAAGGAATCATACCACGCAGAAACCCGGCATCGACGAACGAAAGCATACAAATTAAGCGCTTTAAATGTAGAAAAATCAGACACATTGCACCTCAGTGTTCAAATTTTCAGTCACCCAGCCAAAGAAACCACTTTCACAGGTCAACCAAATAGAAACGGAATCGGACAACATAATGGAAGGAATAAACCAGGATATGGACGAATAAAGGTATTGGAACGAGGAATACTAAGAATCAACACAACCACAGGAAGATTGCTCACCGTGCAGTTCAAGAGGAATGACGAACCAGTAACACATCTAGTCGATACAGGAGCCGGCATCAATCTAATTAAAGAGAACCGAACAATATCAACTGTATATAAAATAACCGAACCGCAAACGTTTTGTATGGGACAAAACAAATATAAAACCAACAAATACGTTCTACTTAGAATATTTGGTAAAAGCCATAAATTTTTCTTAGTGCCTAAAGACTTTCTATTAACCGAAGACGGTATATTAGGTCTACCATGTTTAGAAAAATACCAATACGAAATATCTAATGAAAAATTGAAATTAGGTGATAACACTTCGCAATTCCAAAAACCCATAGTAATTCAACCAGGCGAAACTAACCTTAACCCAATACATCGAAGGAGAGCCCACAACGATATGCTTCATCAACACTGGTAAGGGAATTTGTCATATTACAAACGAAATAGAAAAACTCGATAAACCAAGTCAAATTAATAAATTTGCACTAGTAATACGTACCAAACATATTGATCCAGAACTTCGAGAACCTCTTGAGAAAATCCTTATCAATTACCTAGACGTTTTTAACATGGAAACAGACTCACTACCATGCACTAACTTAGCTGAACATACAATCATACTCAAAACAGACAAACCTATAAACATCAAATTTTATAGACCGCCCGAATGTCATAAAAAAGAAATTGGGACTCAAATCAACGACATCCTAAACAAACGAATTATAGAACCATCGCACAGTCCATATAACGTACCAATTTGGGTAGTTCCAAAGAAATTAGACGCATCAGGTAAACAAAAATGGAGGATCGTTATAGATTTTAGAAAATTAAACGAGCAAACAGATCAAGACGCGTATCCTTTACCAAAATCAGACGAAATACTCGATCACTAAGGCAAAGCTAAATTTTTCTCAGCCCTAGACCTCTCCTCGCAATTTCACCAGATACCTATGAAACAAAAATCTAAAAAATATACCTCATTTTCAACCCCACAAGGTCACTTCCATTATAATCGCATGCCCTTCGGACTCAAAAACGCACCAGCAACTCTCCAACGCATGATGGATACTGCGCTACGGGGATTACTAGGAAGTAACTGTTTTGTATACTTAGACAATATCATAATATTCGAAAGCACCATCCAAGAACACAACCGAAATTTAGCCATTGCATTAGACAGATTACAAAATTTAGGATTAAAGATACAACCGGACAAATGCGAATTTTTAAAACCAGAGTTAGAATATTTAGGACATGTAGTAACAAAAGAAGGAGTGAAACCCAATCCCGAAAAGATTCAGGCCGTGAAAGATTTTAAAATACCAAAAACCGCTACTCACATAAAATCATTCTTAGGACTCGTTGGGTACTACAGAAAATTTATACGCAATTTTTCTAAAATCGCGAAACCACTGACAGACTTCACAGAGAAAGACATCCCATCCCACTGGACTGACAAACAACAGCTTGCATTTGACACTCTGAAACAAAAACTCTGTGAAGCTCCTATACTGCAATAGCCGGACTTTGAAAAAACATTCACATTAATAACAGACGCGAGTAACGAAGGATTAGCTCTCCCAAGATGGACACCCATGCTGTTACATATCCCGAACCTTGAACCCTCCTGAGTAAAACTATTCCACAACTGAAAAAGAGTTACTAGCAATAGTATGGTCAATCAAAAGACTAAGGCAATACCTATTTGGTAGAAAATTTAAGATTCAAAGTGATCATCAAGCTTTAAAATGGTTAAAAAACGTTAAGGATCCCTCATCGAGACTCATGCGATGGTGCTTGAGACTCGAGGAGTACGATTATGAAATCGAATACAAAAAAAGAAAAGAAAATACAGCTGCAGGCGCTCTATCCTGATTGTATCCTATCACTAATGAAGAAATTCAATCCAATGTAGAAAACCCGGACTATTATGACGAATATATAGACTGGAAAACCAATATCACCCCAGCTCCGATAACTCAAAAACCTAACAGACCACACTTTAAACAGATTACAAGAACCGAACTAAGAGATTTTAACGAGCAGTACTAGTTGCGTCAATTAACCAAACACTTTATTAAACACCGAACCGGACGCTTACAAGTAAGAATAAATGACAATAGCTTCAGCACGTTAGAGAAGGTAGATTCAACTTATGTTAAGGTTTCTAACAACGAAATTCCCTCAAATTAAATTAATATTTGGACAAGATCCGCCAGTAGACTACGATAACGAACAAAAACAAACGATACTACGCGAAAATCATAACGAAATAGTAGGACTCTTAGGTATACATCGCACCGTGAAACGAATACAAGAGCACCATCACTAGACAAACCCAGAACAAGACGTTACAGAATTCATACAAAACTGCGAAACCTGCCAACAAGAAAAGCTAAATCGGATCAGGGCCAAAGAACAACCTATAATAACTGACACACCCCTTAACCCTAATGACAAAATCGTAATGGACATATTCGGACCTCTCACCAAAACCAAACGAGGCAATCAATTTATCCTGTCTATCCAAGATCAATTAACCAAATATCTCATCCTCATATCCTTAAAAAACCAAACAGCCAACTCAATTATTAACGAATTTTGGATCACTATGTGTATATATTTTCCGCACCTAAAAGTATTCTCACGGACATGGGACGAAATTTCTTATGTAAATTGATGGACACATTTTAAAAGGCTTTCAAAATCCGACACGAAAAAACCACTTCTTTCCATCGACAATCTAACGGATCCCTTGAACGAACTCATGCCGTAGTAAAGGATCTTATTCGAACTTATACGACCGACCGACAAAACGACTGGGATGAAAACTTAAAATTAATATGCATGGGATATAATACTTCAGTACACGAGACGACCGGACATACCCCATCCGAACTAACATTTGGACGACAAGCTAACATGCCATTCTCGATATCAACCACCTAGCCTAACTAGTGAACAATTGTTTAACCTCTGGAAAAATCGACATAACGCCTATATAGCTAAAGCAAGACGAATTACTGAATTTAACACAAAGCGATATCAGAGAGATCAAGTATGAAAAATTATTAAAACACAGATGATATTTCGAGTAAAAAATAAAGTATGAGTACATAACGATCACAAAACTAACAAACTAGACCACGAATGACTAGGACCTACAGAAATCCTCTTATCCAATCCACCCACCTATCTTATCGAATATTCTAACGGTCATACGCAAAGAATCCACGGTAACAGGCTAAAATCCTACTTTTCAGGAAGAAGACCGTAACATGGATAATTCTAACTCTCGAATACATTCAAAGCGATCTAGTAGTAAGACCACTAAATTATGCCAACGTTTTCTTAGAACACATAGATAATTGCTATCTGTACAATGAACAAGTAGATATCACCCTTATAGTGGACATTAGCGGCCCAATCGATCAAACCAATAGATTACAGTATGTAATTAAGCTAATAGACCAACAATGCAAACCACCTTGCGCTTACAAACCAGGGATAAACAATCTAAAAATCAAGTATAGAAATCTCCAAAACCTAATGCATCAACTCAAATTGTTATTACACTATAGAAGCAAACGCGGACTACTCAACGTCATAGGCTCAGCATCAAAAACTTTATTCGAAACTCTTGACGAAGCAGACCTAGAACTCATTAACAAAAATATTGACACATTGTTTGATTCCAACAACAAAGTAAGAATAATCCTTAGTAACCAAATTGCACTCATCAGACACGTACTAGACAACACTCAGACGAATCAACTCGAAAGCCTTACCAACGATATACGCAAAATTGAAAACCATAACAAGAAAAACGAAATATTAATCTCTTTACTAATTCAGACTATATCTACCATATCGGAGCTCCATATTAACATCGACGAAATTTTTAACACTATCATATTAGGAAAACAAGGAATCATAAACCCGCATATTATAGAACCTAAACAATTCTTAACAACACTCGACCAAATAACAAAACGAAACTTTATGAGTAACCATATCGAAACTTCAACTCAAAACTTTCAACTAATTTTAGATCTAAGTAAACTAAAATCATGGACAAATGATAACAAACTTATATATACGATAACCGTACCATTTTTAGAAAATAACGAATGGAAAATAACAAAAATTTATACGATACTTTTCAAGCAAAATTCCGTATTTATCGCACCTGTAGCAGATATTGACTTATTACTAACCAACTCAGAATAATACACCTTTGTCAATAGCCACTGCTTAAACAAATATTATAAACGAACGGCAATCATCCACATTTGTAAAAGAACTCAACTAAGCCACAATGGAATCAATTCACCTGAATGTAGAATCGAATTAATTAATAATCAACAGACAGTCAAGACTTGCCCAACTGCTGTATTCAAGTTGGATGAATTGACGTTCGTACCTTTACAGACTGAAAATCATTATATCATTATTCCTACGAAAAATGTACAGATCGACGCATTATGTAAAACACATAAAATCTTAGAAATCAAACAACCGAGTTTAATTAGCAGCTAAACCGGATGTATAATCACATACGACCGATATTATGAAAATAGGAGGAACACATAAAAATATTTCTTAGGAAATCAAAATTAAGAATAGTTCACACAGTTTCAAAGAAATAGACATCCCAACGCTAGAGAAAATATTAGAAACGGCTCCAAAAGTAACTCACAATTTTAATCAATATAAAGCCAACCTCGATATGTTACAAACACAAGTCAATAGCCTACAATTCGAACGATGTATAAATTCACTCAGAGAATATGGCGTTTCAATATTACAAATATTAGGATACGTAGCCCTAGGACTAGGAACAGTATATATATTGTATAAATGTAAACTTTTCGGATGTCTAAGTCGAGTAATTCCTAAAAATGTATGTATCAGAATACTTTGCCCTACCGCTCACGTAAACAATATTCATAGCATCCAGCACCAACAACGCCAATTCTTCCATCAGCCCATAGGACGGTCACTTTCCAAAACGCTACAGAAAATAAAGATAAGGGGATCATTCAAATCAGACGACCCACCAGAGCCATACGCTTTAATGGAGCAAAGCGAATCTAAGAAGGGGGGAATGTCACACGCTCAAGAAGGCCATTCACTCGGAAACAGTAGCCAGGTAGACGAAACGTCCTGCATGCAACAGATATCAGTAGCCGAACGGTAACGGAATAGCCATCTCTGAGACACGTGTGATGATAACCCCTCCAAGACGACTAAGCCCTCAATGTAAAGATTCTCCTAAATCAGCGCTTGAGAGATTATTCTGTTGTAACACTTCTGAGCCGTCACTCTGTTGGATTCACATAATAAATTGTGTTATTATACATAAAGTTCAATTTCTTCACCTTATTCGTGAAACGTTCAAACTGCCACGCGAGATCACCGGCGATCTATTGGTTTTGTCATTTCTTGTGTCTCCGACGTGACAACAAAATAATTTTCTAAGTGAAAAATTGAAATAAGAAAAAATTCGTTTTTAAATATATACTTAAAGTCACGAATTTTTACTATTAATAAAATATAATTAAATATTTAATAAATAATTAATAAATATAATAAAATATCTTCCTCCATATAACTGGAAACAAGATGTCTGCGATCATTTCCTCCGAAGATAAATACTTATTTTTCTTTATTCTAAATTTATAAATTTGATCAATATTCTTGATGATAATGTCAATATTCCCCGAGAGATTCAAGCTAAAATTATAATACACCTACCAGAAAAATCAACCGTACTATTCAAGTTTCTGACATAAAAATATATAATCAATAAATATGTAATAAATTTTACGAAAAATGAAAATATTCACGATTTCATGAGTTGAATAAATGTTGTTTAGTGTAAACTTGTTCCTTTCAGCGGACAATGTTAATTTCATGGTTCAATTGTTTGCGATGTGTAGCTCTGATATCGGTTACAATATCAAGTAATTATGGTTGCAGAGAGTTAACTCTACCTCGCCAGTGAGTAATTACTAACTAGACTGCCCAATTCCGCACAATTTTCCGGCTGGTGAAAGTTTATGCAAAAAATGCAAAGAAGACACATATGCATCACCTATCTGCCTTCACGATAGAACCTTTTTCTCCACTGGCCCCGTTATGTTGGAGAACACGCCAATTCTTTTCTAATTCACATTTATTTACATTACTGTACGTGATGCGTGTTTGTGATTATTTTAAACGTATTTAAGGACATCCTGATTTGAAAGATAGAAAAAACCATTTGTATTTGAATGTTTCTGACCTTTTCAAGTGTTTAGAATGTTAAAAATTCATAAGTAGAGAAAACTTTTATCTCTACAAGTTAGAATTAACATTTTTTCTGTACTTCTATCTCTATACATATACAGAATGATTTAATAAGAATTACCACTTTGAACATTGATTATCTTTGGAACTATGCGATTCAGAAAAAAATTTTGCAAGTAAGTGACGTTTAGCACAAAAGGGATCACCGTAGATGAAGTGCATAAGAAATATGAAGTTTGTCCCTATTTTTTCTGTCCATTAACTGATAGCAGCTCCTAAGACGAATGCACAGACCTATAACACAAGGTCAGTAAAGGTCATGAAAGAACGATTACATAATAGCTCTTTTAGATGTTATGTTCGAAATCACCGGCAGCAACCTCTACTTGTTGGAGCCTAACAACAACGGTATTAACTTAGTTTTATTATTATTATTATTTAATGTACATTACAATTTGTCCAGCTGGACATTTGGTCAATTTTTCTAACTTAATTGCTAAATAACATGTGGATGGCTACCCACAGCGGGATACCATCTTCGAGTTTAACTATTTTATTTCTTTAGTGAGGTCAGTGGAGTGTTTTCTTTTTAGTCTTTTTTCTATGTGAGCATTGCTCCCTTCAGCAGCCAGCTGGTTTGTATGTGTTGCCATTCTTTCCTTGTATTTTTTTGCGTACCTGCGGATTTCTTCTTTGACCATTGGTATTTTTAAGTCCTTGCGTATATCCCCGTTTCTGACATACCATCAGGCGTTGACTATTGTTCTCAGTATCTTCGATTGTAGCGACTCTAGTTTATTTATGTGGCTCCTTGCTTTGTCCTCCATGGCGGTATTCCGTACGTCCAGATTGGTTTTATTATCGTTTTATAGACATTTAGTTTATTTTCTATGCTGAGTATAGAGTTTCGACTAGTTAGCCAGTACATCTGTCTTCTTTTTATACGTATTTTGTTTATAATTGATTTAGTATGTTGTTTCTATATAAGTTGTGTCTCTAAGTGGAGTCCTAGGTATTTAACTTGCCTTGTTTGTGTTATGTACGTGTCATTCAATTGGATATTTGATGGTTTCTGTTTTCGTAGTGTAAATGTATTGGATTTTGTCATTACCACCTAATGACGAAATGCGCAATCACTTAGTTGCCAACCCAATAATATGGTTGCATTTATTAGGATTTGCTTTTATTTGTTTCTATTTCTGCGATATACTCTTGTGGTAATAACTGCTGTTTCTGGATTAGTATGCCTGACTAGTACAGCCTTGAGGTGGATAGGTCGTCATAGGTGCGGAAGAAACACTCGAGTATATTTAACAATATATTTATTATCATATACTCTATATGTACTTTGCGTAGAACTCGCGATTACTATTAGCGGTTCGCGATTTGCGATTATAAGATCGATTCCTAAGGATACGAGATCATCGGATTCGTCGAGGAAAGCCTTTATTCGGAAAGTTTGCGAAATGGGCGTTGCTGTTAATTGGTTAATTTCTATGTTGGTGATTGAAGAAGTATGTTAACTGTCCTTAAGTGAAAGTTACATCGTACGTGAGAAAAGCGGATTTCCCGTATCTTCCCGTAGTAGGTGACAGATTTAGGGACTGTTGAGACAAAGACTATTTGTTCGTTTGAAGAACCTTAGCTAAATAAATCCTAAGATTTATAGCGGTTCCTTAGGCTAGCTGAAAATATTCTGGGAGGATGTATTGACATCTGGCAATCATCTTGCCCGAAAAATAGGGTCTTTGTGTAACAAGCCACAGGACAGAAACCATTGGAAAATTTACTGTCGAGAGCCGCTACAGTCTTATCGTCTGCTAAATTTTTCTTTGTTTTTTTTTACTTGCATGCACATTACAATCAATTTTCTCATTGAGATTTTTAAGTAAGTTTTTCTGACGTGGTACTGTGACATGATTAATTATTTTTAATATGTTTGATTCTAGTTGAATCTAGTGCTTAGATCTAAAGGATAGTGTTTTTTTAGCCTGCCTAATTGAGTAACTAGAGGGTTTTTGTGGTTGTTAACTCATATGCTATATCTATTACTACATTTTGATATTTCTTCTTTAACTGTGGGTATCTTGAGGTCGCGATGTATTGTTTCGTTGGTAACATACCAAGGTGCATCTATTAGGGATCTTAGAGTTTTCGATTGGAAGTGTTGAAAAATTTCTATGTTGGAATTACTTGCTGTTCCTCATAGTTGGATTCCGTAGTTCCAGACAGGTTTTATTATGACCCCATAAAGCGTAATTTTGCTCATAAATCGGTCAATGAGCCAGTAGAATTTTTTAAGTTTTGACTTGAATAGCTTCGATTTGTCTATGATATGTTGTTTCCATGTCATTCTTCTGTCCAGAGACATGCCCAGATATCTGACTGAATTTTTGTTAGGAATTGTAATATTGTTAATGGTCACCTGTGGGCAGGTTTGTTTTCACAGCGTGAAGGTTATATGAGTGGATTTATTTTCATTTATTTTGAAGCCCCATTTGCGGAACCACTTTTCCATAGAGTCGAGACCTCGCTGGAGAGTAGAGGATGCAATTACCGGGTCTGAGTGGGAAGCTAATAAAGCTGTATCATCAGCAAATGTCGCTGTGGTTATCTCTGTTAAAGTTGGTAAATCGGCAGTGTAGATGGAGAACAGCAGGGGTCCGAGGACACTGCCTTAGGGTATGCCAGCTTCTATTGGAAATGTTGCGGTTGTGGCGTCTAAGTATTTAACCATGAATAGTCTATTGGTTAGATAGGATTTTAAGATGGAGTAGTAGGTGTGTGGTAGGATTTTCTTTAGTTTGAACGAAAGTCCTTCATGCCACACTTTGTCAGATCCCTGCTGAATGTCTAGGAATACTGCAGAGCAATATTTTTTCTTTTCTATGTCTTGGCTGATATTATGTGTTAAACGATGAATTTGCTCTATCGTAGAATGTTGCTTCGGAAAACCGAATTGATGATCTGGCAGTGTTTCCAAATCCGCTAAGAATGGAAGGAGTCGATTCGTTAACATTTTCTCGAATAGTTTTGACAAAGTAGGTAGAAGACTAATTGGGCGATAGGAGCTAGTTTCGTGCATTGGTTTTCTGGATTTAGGGATGAGAATAATTAGTGATACTTTACAAGACTTAGGATAGTATTCAAGGCGAAGAATTGCATTAAAAATTGATGTGATGAGTGCAATCCCTTTTATGGGAAGCTTCCTGATTGCTTTATTACTTATTTGATCATGCCCCGATGCTTTCCTGGGATTTAGGCGACGGATTAATTCTGTAAATTCCAGAGATATGAAAAGATCAATAGGAGGAGACATTTGGAAGGGAGAGTGCAGGTATTCCGTTATTTCCGCGGCAATATTGGAGGAATGAGGTTTAAATACGTTAAATAAGTGATTAGAAAACAAGTTGGCTTTTTGTATAGGACTACGCGCCCATCCACCTTGCGGACAGCGAATTGGAGGGATTATTTGCGGAGGGAGAGTGAGTTTCCTGGAAGCCTCCCATAGTGAGTAGTTGGATTCTGCTGTGGGAGACAGATTGGCAAGATATTTTTGGAAACAGTCATTTTTATAATTTTTAATGATTTTGGTTAGTTTTCTTGTTGCATTATTTAGCTTGCGCTTTTCGTCAGGTGTTCTATGACTCTGCCATACTCTTCTAAGTCTACGTTTTTCTGCGATTTTTTTAAATATGTGATGGGGGCATTCATGTTTATTGACAAAACTCTTACTAGGTGTGGAAGAGCGGATAGCGTTTATTATGCTGGTGTTTAAGTACTCCGTGGCTGCTTCAATATCTTCATTTGTTTTTAGGGAAATTAAGGCTGATGTTGATCTTCCCTAAAGAGCTGCCAGTTGGTGAGTTGATTATGAATAAATCCATTAGGTAGATTTTCAATAATTGTTGAGTTAATTGTTGCAATAACGGATGAATGATTTGAAGAGAGTTCCACAGAAGAGTTGATTTGGACATATCTTCGCGAGATATTTTTAGTTATAAAGAAGACTAGTAAATCAGGTATTTTGTTAGTGTCAGTGGGTCAGTATGTGGGTTCAGTAGTGAGGTTTGTTGGTGTTTATGCTTTTCAAAAGATGCCTCTTACTGTGATAAGTCTGCTGCCCCATTATCTTTAGAAATATGTCTAGGAGGACAATATACTGCTGAAGTGGTGATCGGACCATGCCAATCTTCTATCTCTACGTTTGTAGCTTGGAGGTAGTCCTTCTGGAATGATGAAAGCTCATAATGTTTAATGCTGGTTTTGATGATAATTCCAGTGCCGCTGTGGGCCTTTCCACTGGGGTGTTGGGTGTGGTAGAAATTATAACAGTTTATTTTCAGGTAATTTTTATCAGTAAAGTGAGTTTCAGATATAAGCATTATTACGTTAATTTCTTGTTGTTTTAAGAAGAGTTCTAGTTCATATTTGTGCTGGGCTAGGCCGTTGGCATTCCAAAGAGCTATCCGTATTGGTTTTATTTTGCGTAGGGGCGTATTAATTTACTCATGATGTGTGTGAGCAATGATAGTAAGTTATTAATTTGCTCTGATTGTTCCTCGATTAATTTTTCAAGTCTAGTGAAGTTATCCGTGTTTTGTAAACTGGGAACACTATTTTGTAAATGGTCATTATGGATTCTCGGTCTGTTTTAATTTCCTTGAACTACCTGGGCATAGGATATTGAAGGAGCAGAGAATTTTTGTGGACTGAGTATTTGGTTGGCTAGGTCCTTAACTCTGGGTTTAGGGTACTTATTATTATACAAGGTCTTGTAGGCTGAGCAACCTTTATAGTTCGCAGGGTGCTCTCCTTGACAGAGGATGCATTTTGCAGGAGTATCTGGAGATTTAGTGCACTGATCTGTGGGATGAAGGTCTGCACATTTAACGCAACGGTAATTGTAATTGCAATATTTCTGCATGTGGCCGTACCTTTGACGCCTTTTACATTGAACTATCTCTTTTTTAATAAAAGGTGGTTCAATTTTTATTACAGAATTCATTATACGATTGATGTTGTAGAGTTCTTTATTGTTTGGCTTTTGCTTTAAATCAACAAAGTATAATGAAAGCGGGTTCTTTTGTGATTCTATGCCTCATATTGCTAATATTAGTTACTTCATGGCCATGGTATAAGAGTTCTAACTTCAGTTTATCTAAGTTAGCTGAGTGGTGAATGTTGCGTAGTACCACACGGAAAGGTCTTTCTTGTTTCAGTTGATAAGTGTGGAAGTTAGCGTTCAGGGTTTTTATCAACTTTGTTAGTTTTCTATAGGAGTCTGGATTAGTCGGCAGAATTTTAACCTGATTATTTTTAATTTTTATTTGGTAATCTTCTTTGTTTATGTCTCTCTCGATAGACTTAATCATTGTTTGAATATCAATGACATTATCGATGAAGATTGGTGGGGGAGGAGGATTTTTTGTGTATGTTGGTTTGTTAATGATTCTACTACGTTCATAGAATCGTCTGTAGAATCCAATATTTCGAATCTATTGTAAGTAGTAACTTGGTTTGTTGACGGTTTGTTCTGACTAGTGTTTAGATTTTTATTAACAGTGTCTAGCTTATGTTTTTTATTATCGTTTATGTTGTTAGACAGATGGGGCAGATTATCCTTTTGCCATGGAGGAGGCAGAACAGAGCGGTTGTAGTTCAGCTCATATGAGCCTGATCGAGATAGATGGGCCATCTTCGAGTTAGTTAATTCAATTTGAAATTACTAGTCTGAGGGCTATGGTTTGGATTGTAGATTGGAAGTGTTGGGTTTTCCATGAGTAAGTTTAGAAAACACTTGGTTTGTATCTGTTTCCATTCACTTTCGACGAAGGGTCGTCACTTGTATTGTGAACTGCACTGGGCACTAGACGCACGTCTACACGCTTTGACACTAAACAGCAAACTGATCGTTCGCGAATGTCAGTATTTTACTGTTGGTAGTTGTTGGTATGTCGGCCGTGTATAGTGTGTATAATATTGGTCCTAAGACGCTTCTCTGCGGTACCCCTGCCTTGATGTCTTTCACTTCAGAATATACATCCTTTATTTTTACTACAAAAGTTCTGTTGCTTAGGTATGATTTGAGTAAGTGGTGGATTTGTTCTACGAAGTGTTTTTTGATTGTTTGTAAGAGACTTTCGTAGTTCACTTTGTCAAATGCTTTCTGAATGTCCATGAAGAGAGCTGTACAGTATTGTTTCTTTTCTATTGCTAGTAAAATTTCGTTAATGAGCCTATGCATTTGCTCTATCGTGGAGTGTTTGTTTCTAAATCCAAATTGGTGATCTGGTATTAATTTTTCTTTCTCTATTGTTGGTTTTAGGCGATCGTATATTATTTTCTCTAATATCTTGGAAAACGCAGGAAGTAGTGATATTGGTCTGTAAGATGCAGTTTGGTGTGGATTAACGTAGTGTATCTATAAAAAGACTTCGAGATAAATTCCTAAAGAAATACATCTGAACGAAACCAGGTACTAACAACTATAGTCCGTTCAACGAACGATACCAACTATGAACATATGCACATATTGATATTTAAACGAGGCAGAGGTGTAGTCGTAGTTCTTAAATATCATACTCACCATTTTCCATGCGAACTGACTACGGACCTTACTATGGACTGATAAATCGGGTCCCATAAATAAATATTACTAATGGTTGGCGTTTGCCAATAAATGTCTGCTAATAGCTGCGCCTTAAAGCCTGCTGTCTCTCTCATATGCATGTGTGAATGTTTTTCTTTTATAACTGGTATCTCGACTCGTTGAATGAACTTTATATGTTAGCACCAACGTATTTTCTTAACGATATTACGTCAAATAGACCGCTGCTATTTAGCTCTGTCGTAAGTTATAACTCGGTCTAGCCCTCAGTAAGAATTTTGGTAAGTTGCCTTTTTTTTATTTAATTTGTACTTTACAATTTGTCCAACTGGATATTTGGTAAATGGTAAGTTGCTTGAGTAAATGTTTGGAAAGTGACGATAACCGACGACTTGAAGACGCCGAACTATAAGATGTCGATGATTGTTTGAAGAATGCGTGAGATAGTTTGCGAGTGGCAAGTGACCCAATGACGTATTGCCGAAGAATAGAAACTTTATCTAAAGTTTCACACCACAGAGTGGGGAAGGCATTGATGCCTTTTTAGTAAGTGGACTGTGAAGAACCGCAGGGCATTCCTGCGACCTTCAAGAACCTTGAGCAATCTATCGTGACAAATTTCCAACAAGTATATGAGTACAATATGTATAGAGTGTTTAAAAATTATTTGTCCTAGCTTTGGGAGGTGATTCTATACCTTCAAATCGGTGAAGGTCTATTAAGAAAAGTGGCTACATAATTGACCTTGAGCATGATTTTCAAGACCAACTTTTTTATTACGACGTGTAGTACTCATCATGAGGAGTAAAAGACTCAAAGGAACTATAGGTCGTAAATGGGCATTCACGAAATGACCCATGATGGCTAAGGTCGGTTATATCCAGGGTAACTGCACTTGACAGTGGCGGCATGCTTCTCAGGTTCCATGTATTAAACAAACATTTGAGAAATAGGTTTTGGATTAGTTTTAATATTACATACAAAAAAGAAGTGAGCACAATTCATAAGTTGTCCGTCTGTGTTTTAAGATACTTATTTGTTTTAAACTTCAATAAATGATTTAAGTTTACTCTGCTTAAGATGAAGTATAAAAATCTAGTACAGCAATTCTAATATTAGTAATAACTCTGTGACAATTATGGTTTTCATCGTCTTTCATAAAGAAGGGAAAAACACACTGCTTCAATCTAACCCAACCAACACTTTTACTACAGCAGTCCTCCAGTAAATATCAAGAGAGTTTAACCGTAGCATTTTTAATTATTCAATTTCAATCCTTTTTCCTATTTTCGAATTAGAGTTTAGTCTAGTTATAGATTACAGTTTTTGTTTTAGAGATACTTCTTTACTTTATTATATTTTTGGTTTTCCTTTTATTTTTTAAAATATTAGTGTTAAGGTATAGGGTTAAGATATTGTATTAGAACATAGTGGCAGTGTTTTTCTTATAATTCTTGCCATTGTTCTGATATATTTCGTGATAGATAAATAGCCTAATATATAACTGTCATTTGCATGGGTGTTTAAAATGCAAGCAATTTGCAAATGCCAATTCAAGAGTTTATAATATTGTAACATTTTTTTTCGAAGAGAACGGTACATTTGCGACCTATGATTCATTTGAGACTTTCATTCCTCGTGATGAGTACTACATGCTTCAATAAAAAAAATTTGACCTTGAAAATCATGCTCAATGTTAATTTTGTGATCGCTTTTTGTTGTTACCATCTGATCTCCGCCGATCCGAAATCGATGTACAGCCATATCGCAAAGTAACAAATGATTTTTGAACTCCTTGTACATATGTAGAACAAACTGTGGTGAAAGTGTAGAACCGTTACGCCCTCTGCGATTTCGGCAATTTGTGACTATATTGTAAAGCTCAACATTTTGAATAACTTATTCCTTTAAGTGTAACTGTTGGTCGGTCGCAGTTGCCCAGATATTCGCAAGAAACTCTATCCGTACTACTACCGTGAATTCTGTTTTATAATTGTGAGTTCGTGGCAGCTGTATGCGTTGTATTAATTTCTACCGATTGGATAGAGTGACGTGGTCAAAACGTAACATCTATCTCCTATTTATATATACGAACGAGGCTGCACAATTGCATATGTGAGACTGTAAAAAATGTGTATTATACTTTAATTAAAAATGAATATTATCAATATATTGGGTTTGGATTTGGGTTAGTTTTCTCAATCCGTCCACCGCGAGGCGGCTAATAACGCTTGCAAGAAATAATAGCAAATTAATTAAAAAAATACTAAACAAATAAATAATTAACATTATTTCACAAAAAGAATAATTGTAAATTTGATACAAGTGTTGCCAGCCACCGTGAGGAGGCCAGATTAAAAAACTAATCCAAAAATAAACTTGATACATTAGTGATACATATTCATCTTTAATAATTTAATCATAATAGACATTATTGTATTAGTACATTAATATTAGTAACTATAATAATAGTAATTGTATTTCCGACCAGTCGCGGGGAGACACGTTCGCGAGATATCACGTCAACGGGAGTCGTAAATTCCCGGTACGATTATAATAATCGATACCACGAGTTGATCGATCCTCTGATGTCCGTTAAGATAATAGGCGTGATTGTTTTAATATAACACCGCGTTAACAGGTTATAATATATGTATATGTCGGAGATGAGAAGACACCGGAGCCTCCCTTTGGAGTTTTGGGAAGATCCCCTAATGCTTTAGTCTAGATTCCACCATAGCCGTAATTAAACAATTGTCAGCGACCCAATCCGAATATATTTTTCAAGATTTGTTTAATGAGCTTGGGCTCCAGGTGACAACCAGTCGCCGAACGTGTCCGCGGTCACGGGATAAGCGTTTTGTCTAACAAAGGTATGGAGTAATTGTAGAGCTCCCCTTAAAAGAAATAGTTGTAGCGACATTCGACAGTAAACATTCCAAGGGTTTCTGTCCCATGGCTCTCCATGCGCAGACCCTACACTTCGGGTCGGATGATTTCCAGATGTTGATGCATCTCCACAGTACATGTTCAACTAGCCTGAGGACCGGCTATAAATCTTAGGATTTAGTTAACTAAAGCCCTTCAAACGGACAAACAGCCTTTGTCCTAACTACGGGAAATTTGCCTTCCTCAGGAACGATGCTTCCCGCTAACAACTTTTTCTGGAGGGTGGCCAGCATCCTTTTCTAACCACCAACATAGAAATTAGCCAATTAACAGCAACGACCGTTTCCTTCACTTTCCGAACGAAGGCTTTTCTCGACGAATCCGATGATCTCGTGTCCTTAGACACACCCCATCATAGTTTTCCTCAGTAGTATCATTGCGACGGAAAGGACATTCTCTCTTGCACTATCTGATCAACGAGTTACTTAGCGTCTTGGCAATCGAGTTCATACTTCACGCTTTGGCAGAGAGTTCGACTTAGACTTCGGAATAAAGTACACTTGTTATCCCGTTGATCGCGGATTCGTTATCGAACCTAAGACCATTGTCGTTAGTGTCTAATCACCGTGGTTACTTATCAATGCCGTAATGCCCATATTTGTATCAACGGACATTATCCGTATATATATATATATATATATATATATATATATATATATATATATATATGTGTGTGTCGGATACGCGTTAGGATTAAGGGTAGGGGCGTGTAACGAGTTTTCACTTGAGTTAGCCATCAATGTTGTGATAGGGATATAGATTATATATATATATATATTATGTAAGACACAGAGTGATTGACGGATGCAAACCGAGGAAGAGACTTTGACTGTTCTAGTGCTAGAGAAAGAGTGTCGCGACTTTTTGACTATTCCAAAGATGTAAAATAAGTGAAGTTCAGTAACGATGTCGTGGCGGAGGAAAGCTAGTGATGGGTGTGCCTTGCTCGCGAGATGAGCTGATTTGTTAATGATCCTTTTGCTAGGAAAGGGAGGGTAATAGACATTGCTTCGGATTGGTTAATAAGAAGGTTGCTGGACTAGGAAGGGTCTTAACCGCTCTCGAGAGAAAGTTATTAACGGAAGATACCGAACGTGAGGAAAACCAACTTTCCCGTATCTTCCCGTAGTGGACAATATATGTAGAGAACAAAGACGCTTGTTTGGTCTGAAGGACCTTAACTATGAAAATGACAAGATTTATGTTAGGTCTCTGAGGCTATTGAGGGTATGCAGTGAGGATGCGTAGACATCCGGCTGCCATCTTGCCCGCGGAGTATGGCCTGGGTTAGGTAGAGAGTCAGCCGACGTAACAGTAATTGTGCACGGAGCTTTACCTAAACTCGTCCAACATTCATGTATATAAGATGTGTAGTGTTAGTGTATAAGTTAGGATAAGTGTTACATTGTAGATAGCTTAAGAAAACAGGGCTATCGGTGATGAGAACCGAGGGCCAATAGTTTTCTGTTTAGTCTTTACACTAAACTTACCGACACTTCGTGTATACCTATTCCTACCGTGTGCGGTCAAAATGACCGGTGGTTAAGGTCAACAGACACTGACGAACTGGTGGCAGTCTTTATGAGACACATAGGCTTAGGTCAAAAAGGATATGCATGGGTATGTGCGCGCGTGCGTGAGTGCGTGTGTCTGTGCACTTGCGTGTATGTGTGTATGCTTGTAGCAAGTGCTTGTGTAAAGTAAGAGAATCTTAGCCAGCAAGTGCAAGCAAAGGAAACAGCGAGTGTAAACGAATGGAACAACAGGTGTAAGTGAACGTTTCTTCTTACCTAGCAATAAAATAGTAGTTCAGCTTCCCGTAATAGTCATCTGCTTTATCATCCCTACACATATGTCAAAAACAAAAGATAAGACTTTGGTTTTGGTTCGATCATTACACCTGCTGGGTACAAAGCTGCCGACAATCAATACGAACTTATACGCTGTTACGGATACCCCATTATAGACAGAATTCACTTTCGTGCTATTGATAGTTCCTTTGCGAATACCTCGGAAACTAGGGTCAACCAACAGGCCACACAGGAAAAAGTTGTTTAGTATCACGCCTTCGACAATATATTAAAAAATCATCGAAATCAGAGAGAATGTAACGGTCCTACAGTTTCACCGAAACTTTTAATGATTGTTAAAACTTGTTTATTTTTATTATATATTTTTTTTATTTTTATTATAATATTATTACTACATAACACACATAAAGAGGAAAGCAGCTTTAGTTTAGAAGATTTTGATCAGAGAAATGCAAAAAGAACGTTTAGCTTCGAACGCTCGGAGCGGTCATCTGGATTTTGTCATTCGAGGCAAGGAATTTTGAGAGTGTTGTAAATTATACCCCCTCCCTTACTGAGTCGTGGATTGGCGGATCTCAATATTCTTGCGACTGCGACACCGAGTATATAGTTGAGTATTTTGTGTCCTCAACACTAGTAAATGGAACAGACTATCAATCAAGTATTCTATCATCCTGAGTAAAACGCGTTTCGAATAAATCGGAACGTGTTTATATAAATAATAAATTATATTCCCTTGAAATTTGCTTACAGAATCTGCGCTCAGACATTTATCGAAGTACTAACATGTAATGTCATGTAAATTGCGAAGCAAGAAGTTCGATATCAGATGCTGAAGCTTAAAGTTTGAATCCTATTTAGTTCAAAATGTGCCACTAATTCGTAATGAATAAGCACATCGTGTTCAGATTGTTTTACAAACAGATAACAAATTGTCCATATAATCTCTAATTATACTCTATTTGACTGTAATGCAAAGTAATTGTTCAATAATTAAAATTAAGCAAAAAGTATTATGTGATTGAAAAGGCCGAAATAAATCAGATACGATAGTAAGGTATACGTATTACGTATGTAAGTATTAATTGGTTTCAGTCATGAATTTCTATTTTGGCAAGATATGGAAGAAAATTATTTATTTTATAATACGTATTTACCAACATTATGGATCAACGTCCGCATGATTCCAGAATATTCTACATTCTGGAAGCTTGCTCTAAAACTTAACGTTCATTGGCCGTTCAACGAAAAATTATCCAAGTTCAACGATCTCGCATCTAATACTGTTGCTAACAAAATTCCGACAGGTCAGACATAGTTGACAAATAAAACCAAAAATAATGTTTCATAATTCTGGAAATTATTTACAGAAGAGAAATGATTCTCTTCTTTTAGCGTGTATATACTACATATAGGACTTAATATTCGCCGGAAGCTCATCACCGTATAGATATAAAATCCGACCAATATTCAACGAAGTAAGACCTAGATGATTTTTCTACTAAATATCACCTCAGAAATTCAATGTTCCGGGTGTATAAGAGGCGAAGGCCTGGTACAAATGTTCGACTCGACTTCCAAAGAACGTGGCGGAACTTGTGTGATTCCTTTGTTCGATTGATGTTCAATACGGGAAATGTGACAGCCGATACTTTACCTGCGCTGCGATATTCTGTCGGAATAAATGTCGGCGAAGATCGCGGACGGGTATTCAGAAGGCAAATATATAGACGGACAGTGAGACGTTTCCTATTCCTGCTAGATTGCAAATTCTATAAAATTTCAACTTCTGTCCGACTAATTGACCTTTTTTTTATATAGCATACGAGAAATTTTAACATATCTTAAGGTAAAGATTTCCTATCAACAAAAGTTAATATGTATTTTTATACGTATATCTATATGTACATGTTTCTTTATTCTTTTAAGTATATATGTCTTTATAGTTGAGGAAATTACCATTTATTCTCCCTCTCGATATTTAAACATGGTAAACATTATAAAACCATAGTATTTAAAAAACAAATAACGCAAATATCAAAATTAACTGATATTGATAATCCTCACTCTAATACTTGCATCCTTTACCGTTTCAAATCATCGATTTATCATTTATCAGTGAAACATTAACTTTTTATCGTTGCAATTTATACTTACATTTCAGTAACGTTTTATGTCATATCGATGTTTATATCACCCCTGTTTTTAGTTGTATTTATATTTTCTAATTGCGTCGCGTTTAGTCTCGATAAAGTGAGGAGAAATTGAGGCTATCCAAGCTGCCTCTGCATAGTGGTTGCTTTCAAAAACTTCCACAGCCTCGCCTTGGAGCATTTCATGTAAGTCAATGTAAGTTTCCACATGCCTACTCCCCATTCGTTCGAGAAACAAGTCATTGTCTTTCTTCCCAGCTAGACCACTCTCCCATCCCTTAACCAAAGCAACGAGTCGTAATAAATAGGGATCATGGGCTCTGGATGCGACTTTCGTGGTCACATTTTCCAGTGCTGCTGTTAGTGTCCGTAGGAATAAACATTGGGACTGCGCGGACTCTTTAAAACGCGTGAATCACTTTGCGGGATTTTCTTGGACAAAATTTGTGGTCCAGTGACGTAATTGTAGCGAGTATTGGGTCCGCATTTTACGAAAATAAGAAAATCAAAGAAGTTATACTACGATGTATGCGAAATAGGATGTAGAAAACAAATAAGAGGGCGAAGATATGAAAAATCTAATCAAATTTTGTTGCTGGGCGTCTATTAGGACACAGTAGGATTAGTAAAGTGGCTTTCGGCGTTTCTGGGAATGTTATTTTACTAGGAAGGCAGCTATTATTGCTTAACATAGAGTAATGTATAATTCATCATTCCATTAAAATATTATTATTAAAAAAAATGGACCTTTCGTGAAAATGAGAAGTGCGTTATTGTAAGAGTAATTAGTATTATTAATTAGATGGGTAATGAGATTGGTCAATGAGTCAAAAATTATATAGAATTATTATAATGGAATTAGTCAGTTTGGATCAAACGGGTAAAAAGAGTCCACTGGAGGGAGACACTAGACACATGATACAGTAACTCGTGTATACATACAATCACGACTGAGCGCAATTACACGTAACCTACATTTAATGATAGGCGTCATTACGAAGAAGAATTAGGCGTATGCAGAGGCATACGTTATATAGCGTATTCTAATAGAGGGCGCGCGTATAAACGGCGGATAATAAGTCACTTACACGGATCCTGGACCAGGGGGTTGGCTGCACGCCAGTTCTATTCGCGCTTCGGTTGTTCCGATCTATTCTATACCGTGCACGTCACACGCATGACGCTCTTAACTAAATTATGGACAAAGTAGTCCGATTCCACGGTTTAAGGGGGTATTCGCAAAGTTCCTCTCTCAGTGGGGATATCTTCATCGAGAAATATCGTGAACATGCGAACGTTGCTGAATTAGAATAGTGAATCGTTACGTGTACGCGATATGACAATGTAACTAAAAATGATATGGCAAGTATTACGACTTGCTGAAGAAAAAGCGAATCATGAATTGATCTTTAAACGATCAATTTGATTGAATTAATTTATTTCAAACACATGGATTCTTTTCAATGATTAATCAATCTTATATTATTCAACATTTACAAAAAGTATTTTGTCTTACACATTATCGTGTGTTATCATTTCTATAGAAACAATATTGATTTTATTTATTCACCAACGCAATTCTTTATTAATCTCACATGTATTTCATCAATTCGTTTGAAATAAATTTCGTTTCTGTGGAAAATTATAGGAAAGATCGTAAGAAATAATAATGAATAAGACTTGCGTTGGTCACCAAATATGTAACGACGTTTATATATATGTACGTACATATTATCTGATACGATGGTTTTGGCATGTGCTTTTCATAACAATCTTTATCGAATTATTATTTCAAACGTTATTATACATTTTATATAGTATAAAACTGATTAACTTTTTTCCGATTTTGAAATCTTCACCAGACGAATTTGTAAACTGTCATTCCCCGTTCCCACAGTTTTCAAAAAAATAAATTTTTTTCCAAATTTGCAAAGTTTTGACTGTGAAAATGTTTTATGTCTTTACAGTAGGAGATATTGAATTGCTATTGACATGAAAAAATTTTGTGGGCTCTCCGAATAAAATGATATAAATTATTATTATATTATAAATATATAAATGTGTTTAAATTTTGATCAAAGTGAAGAGGACATATAAAACGTATCATCTTTTGCTTACATGTTTCAATTTATTTCAAAATCTAAGAACCTAGCGGAAAATCTAATCACAGGACACGATAGAACAGAATAGAGAGAAAAAATTAAGAAAAACTGCAAAATCGTATTTTGTTTCTCGTATAAAAACGAAACGCTTTGAAAAAACGTGCAGCGCAATGATGAAGATTGCGTTGCCATACCACTCGGCATAACGGAATCGTTAAATGCATACAGCTGTTTCCCGATATATGACAGTAAAAGAAGAGTATTCGTCGAGAATGTAAAAACGATTGATAATAAATTATTAATTATAGTTATGAGTACCTAATATAAGGAAGCCTCGTTAATATAAATGGGAAACTACGAAAGGAATGATATTTAATAGCTTACGATATAAGCTCCTGATATTTGACTATTGTATTGAACAGAAATATGCAATATGGTGGGATTATTTAAGACATAAGAAAAGTTAATGGATTGAAAGAGCAAATACAGTTTCTCATTTATTGTAATATTTTATATTTTACAAGAATCCAACTTATTAAAGAATTTATATTCACGAAGAAAAGTAATAAGACTCGTGAATTTTAAGAATTAAATTATGAGCGTTTACCGCGATATCGATGAGTAATGTTTTTATACCTTTTCTATTTTCAATTTATTTATTTATAGAAAATCACGCTCATTGTTAGTTTTTGATAGTAATATATTTTGCGAAATACCTTACATAATTTATAAAAATCATTTAGATGCAGTCTTCGGCGTGTGTATTATGGTGAAAGTTCCACGTTTCTTCGCTCATACGTTTTATCTTCGTATCCTGGTAAAATCGCGAGAAGCAGAGAAGCAAGTTAATTATCACGGTTCGCATCGATTCGTTGAAACTGCTGGAAGGCACGAAAGAGATGGGAGTGCGGACACGACACGCGTTTAACGGTGAAATTTAAGCAGTATCATTAAACCGAGTGAAAATTTGGAAATGTAACTGGATAATTGAGATAGACGCAGCCTGACGGTGACATAATTACTGTCACTGGCCGATTTACCAGGATAATTTCGTGATACGTGCTCTGGCCGGAGTAATTTCATAATGGCTGACTCTCTGAACAACGCAAACCTGAAAAATGCAGATTAACTCGATGATGATTAAAGAACGAGGCGATAATGGTTCGCTACAGATAACTTTTAATCTGTACACGTGCTGTGTCATTTTATACAGGGTGTCTTAAACAGACAACTTAAACAGACAAACCTACAAGCAAAAAGGAAAAAAGGATGTTATATAATATTTATCAATAAACGCTTTGTTATAGAATTTTCTACAGATATTCTATGCATAAAAACGCAATTATTGAAACTGAGTAAAATTCTCAGGAACTGCGTACTGTTATTAATTCCATGATTCAGCGATGTCAAGCTTGTCCAATCCGAGTACAAGGACATCACTTTGAAATGAAGAATTAAAAATACTAACTGATTATATTTTATTACATTATTATATTTTATAACTATTAACCATTCCGAATTGTTAGTGCAAAATAAAAATCATTCTATGTTGGCACAATAAGACAGTTAATTTCTATGTGCTGTACTGAAAAATGCGTCGTTATTTCATGCATACGATATTTAAATATCGAGAAAAGTCTGTAACAAAGCGTTTCTTGACAAACTTTATATAACGTCTCTCTTTCCTTTTGCCTGTAAGTTAAGCTCCCGCAGTTTGTCCATTTAAGTTTGCGACACCCTTATCATCCTGTCTATTTTCCTGTGTTACCTTTCACTTTGTAAATATACGATCGTTATAATCAAGAAGGAAAAAAGATCAACTTTTTTTTTTTAAATGTGATTATATAGATATTCACGCGGTGTACATGCTAAACATCTGAGAGCAAAATTTGCCAAGTTTCGATGAATTTTTATTTATATAATAACATAATAAAGTCACATACAAAACCAACCAAAATTTCTTACACTTTATACAATGAAGTTAGTGTAAATCGTAATATATGCTGTCGAAGTCTAATGAATATAACTTTTCTTTCCATTTAACAAAACTACGTTGAAATATAAAATACTATTTTTAAAGGAGAAACAAATCACGAAAGTGAGAAAGTAAAAAAGGGAAATGTAAAGCGTACCAGAGAAATGGATTCTCGTTTCTAATTAAATATTAAAAAGCGACCTTACCAAGTTATAATATCACACCTTTTATTATAAGCAGCTTTCGAATATTTTCTATCGAAGCGACGTTGTTGTTTTTAAATTATAAAAACGCAGAATATACGCTGTCACTTAATTGAAACTTTTCACAGGATTCCAACGAGCAAACTAAAAACATTGAGAAATTATTCATCTGTTTTTTAAAGCTAATAAAGCAATGATTGTTATTAAAAAACCATTTGCTGAGGAACATTTCCACGATAATTTAATTAATTGTAAGCCGAATTAGATCTAATTATAATTTATTTGGTAAAAAGTACAATTTCGTTTGCTGTTAGTAAAAATAACCATTTTAATTAATGATTAATTATATTAAATAAATCACTAGAAAAATAGTGGTATTAACAAAATTTTGTTGCACATTTCTCCAAAAAAGTAGCACTCTGTAACAATCCATATAGCACATCTAATCGATGATTTTTTAAATTACTTTACAATTTATAATTTATTTATTTCCTGTTTTAAAAAAACAATTTCGTAGTTGCTCCATGTCCTGTTCGACCAAACAAAATAGTACATATATAGCTAAATTTTTGCCAAAATATCACTAGTTTTGAAATATATTTTTTTAAATAATTAAAAAGCAAATAAACTCTACTAAGTGCTAACAAGTTCCTAAATCAGGCAAAAAGCTTATATTCACAAAATACTATTCTACGTTTAATGTAAGATCGATCAACATGGTTAACGAAGCTAATTATGATTTAGCCATTTAATTCATAACCTAACCCAAAACTATTGAAGGAGAACACATCTTCTGGGAAAACCTACTTACGTAATACAGACGTCCTTGTTATTCAATTCATTATCGTGCTCAAGAGTACTCCTATTTTCTTGGAGACAAAGACCATGGACTACTGTTACAAGCCATCTTCTGTTCATATCACTGTATGATTAACGAAACCCATATTCCTGGACATGGACAACGCAACAGCATTACCTACCGCGTCACGTCACGTGACATCGGTCTAAGTTTTCCGGATAGCGTTCTACAAACAGCTCAGCTTTCTCTTTCAATTGACACTACGGACTAGAACATTGTGGCAAGCCATGAGACCAGAAAATTTTGCATGGTCTCTTGAGCCAGTTCCGCTATTTGCAATGATGACTACAGCGCCTTTGTCAGAGTCCCCACTACGACCTCCTTGTAATTATCTGCAGTGGCGTGGTCAGTAATTTTCTTTAATCACAGAAGCTCTCTAAGTCGAAAGGATTTGACTTGTTGGACCAAACAGGCCCTTCTGGACACCACAGTATCCGTTGTCGGTGTACCCAAAGTGCTTGCCGAAGGACAAAGCGAAAAACTGGCCGGCGGAATAAGAGAAGCAGAGGGAAACCGTAGCAAGGTGAACTGATAGACTGGATTCATTGGTAAAAAGTGAGAGGATTTATCGAGGGTAGGAAAACCGAAGAAGATGGACAAGTTCACCAATGGTGTCGACGGCCTTTGCTCCGATGAACTGAGTTAGAGTACTGAGTCACGCGTAAATGTAAAGGTATCGATGTGCGAATATGTATACATGTATGTGCGTGTGTGGGTCGGTGGATGTAGGTGTTAACTGCATGAATAGAAGGTTAAATAAGCACGTGCGAATTGATTGATACGCGTAAATGCTGTTGTGTGTTAGTGTGTTCAGTTTTAATGCCTGATTTGGCAACAGAAGACGATATTAAGTAAAATTTTCTATTGTATATATAATACAGGATATTTTAATTTTAAAATTGCATAAACCCTTTCCTTGCTGTTAATTAGTACAAAATGAAGTAATATTTACATATATAAACAGTTTCTTTTAATCTAACTTCAAGAAATAAAATTTTGTCTTCCATCATATATAATACAACTACATTCAAACAGACATGGAAATTATAAAACTACGATAATTATATTTTGACAGCGATGATCATATTCATATATATAGTAGCCTCTTATATTTTGTCCCAAATGTGACAAAAATAGTCAAATCTAACCATTTAGCTTTCTCATTTCTATGCACGAAACGTTTTGTTTCTCAGACCAACGAACTTTTCGAATTTTTCGTATTTTTTCGTTTTCCATCATGAAACGAATGTTGGAAGCAATTAAAGATGAGATCGCTTTCTTCTCCCTACCACGACTTCCATTAGAACAGTTATTTCTTACAGTCTATGTAGTATATAGGTATTATAATTGGTTAATGCAAATGGTTACATTGAATAAGAGGTTCTCACTGTCCTGACATTAATTCCATTTGCTCGAAACACGATGTGCATCGATGACATCTGCGCGCTACTGTTGCGACGAGGCTTGCTGTACCAGCAACAGTTTCTGCAACCGGAACACCGCGATTATCCGGAACATCTAACGTTAACCATTTTCTACTGACGTGGTTCTACCGTGATAATGGAACGCGTTACACACGAGAAAGATCTCAATTTCGAGAGTGTCATCCTTTGAATTAAAATTCTCACAGGATTCGTTCTGTGTGGTGAATTAGTTCCGAATGACTGAATCGGGATGATATTGCTCGCTGAATATTCGGTTTATGGCGAAGATGATGAGGTGAGCAATAGGAAGATTACACTTATAAAATTAATGTTACTCTTTTATGAACATAATAAAACAAAGAAACAAACAGCTAGTATAAGAGCCACAATTTAAAAAATTTTACGCGCGAGTAATAAATAATAGAAAACATTTGTATGAATGTACATATGTATATTCAAATAAACAGTAATATAGCTATGATAGTGAATATTAACCAAAGTGATCAAAGTTTCCAATAAACGTATGTGCGAAGAACATGTATCATCATCATGATATCGCTGTGCGTTACTGCAGCGCTAGTCCAAATACTGTAATGGTATATCCAAATGTATGATATATTGTATTGCATTGCATGTCATATATCGTATTATATGTATATCATATAAATCTCAAATTGACTTCTGTGAAAGTACGATTTGTTGAAATTAACATCCACTGTCAGGCGTCAAATGAAAAGAAGAAGGAGAAGAAGTAGAAGAAGAGAAAAAAATAGATTTTTGCGGAATGCGTTATATTTCAATAGGAATTTATGCGATTTCGATAAGGATTTGAAACAATGAGCATCGTGACGATAAAGTTACTCCAAGTTCAACAAACAAAACAGTTATGATAACTGAAGAATTGTAGAAATTCATTATGGAGCGGGAAGTTGATCTATGCTGAACTTTCTGCAAGAGATGTGTGCGCATACTTTCTTCGTCTCACTCACGAGAGGTCTCGAAATGGAATGTATCATTATTTACACAGTGTATAGCACGTTGAAAGATTCGTTACTTTGTGCCGTAACTGTAAGATACTATTGGATTCTTAAATATCTTCACAAACAATCTTCTTCCCCGAAAGTATAAACGAATTTTCTACGCGAACCCCTTCGTATTCACCTGAGGGACAGTATAATAAGTTTATCTCTATTTTCCGTGTTCTTTGAGAAAAGAGACGCGAAAGAACAACACGCGCCCGGGTTACTCGGAAATTTCATGACACACAGTAACCCATCTCTGTGTCTCTTTCCACCGGCTGTTCAAGTTTTCGCGAGGAGAAACTAATTAGCATTACTCAGGCGAAGCCCGAGTGGCCACACAAGGCTTAATCAAACCTCAAAGTATTCCTGAACCGTTGCCCCACGAAGACGACAAGAACTAGTCCGTAGCTAAACCCTAAACTCTTCTTTCCTTTCCTCTGTTCCCTTTTACAAACGGTACCCGATTTTCTGCGCCGTTAAAAATGGTACAGAGCTTGAAAATAAAGGATACATGCAATAGTGTCAAATCGAAAATAACCGCGATGAATGATCTTTCAGATTTTTTCAAATTATTTGTAATTCATATATGTAGTACTGTATAATATATACACAAGTATAGTATATAATTTATTCTAGGATGAAAATTTAGTTATAGTTTATTTTATTGTACAAATAATTATAACTTCTTAATGCTGGTAATTGCAATATCGGTAATTTATTTTCTTAATCATTCTATATATCACTCGATATATCTATTATTTTCTTTTTATAAGTAATTATGACTTTATATGTTATGTCATAAGCTTAGTTCGTAATTAATTGTAGAAAACAATATGTTCATAATAATAATAATAACAATAATAACAACAACAACAATAATAATAATAATATCGTCTAAGTATTTATATTGAATTCGATAATTTGCATCGAGTTTTTCACACTGAACTTTCATGGCAATTTAAAACATTGCGTATAGTAAAATTTCTCAGGTTTTCTCTGCCACTAATGATTTTTCGCTCAAATAATGGGAGTTCACGTTTAGATAAATACATAAAATCGGCAGGAATTCATTTAATTACGCACTAAATTTATAGATCAATAAATGGAATTCAGATGAACGAAATTCTACTGTATTGGCACAAAATTGATGCATTTTCCGAACTCTTTAGATGATACGATACAAATTTGAATCTTGGGATATCAGAAAGTTTTTTTTTTTTGCAACCAATTATGAAATGACACCCAGATAATGTTATCAATTTCCAGTCTCTAAATTTCATTTAGGTGTGCGTGAAGATAATAAAACTTCTAAAGCCTGTAAATATATGTTGATTATGTGTCCTAAAAGAGATTAGGATAATTTTGGGCATCGTTTTAAAGTTAATTACAAATTCTGCTACATCTGTTGGCTTTATGGATTTATTGTCCCTACATGCTCTTCTAAGAATGATACGGATATTAGAAAATGGTTTAAGGATTTTCGAGTGTCAGGATGATAATATCGAATATTTTCTAATACATGTATCACTTTTAGAACTCGTATTATTTTTAACCCAATTACCTAAGGGGATGTGTAACTACTATGTTGGGTTCAAATTATCGAATACCTTTGGAATTTTTTTAAAGCTTGATATGTGTGGAAAATACTGTGGTGAAAGGGCATTTTGATTCTAGCAAATAAAGTTCTAGTAAAGTTATAACACTGAATACGAATGCATTCTTTTATTTTAAAGAAAGATTAACTTAGAATTTGAAACGCGTTTTTCTTGGAACTTTGTTTTTCGATCTTCCATCCAATACATCTTCGAAACTCTTCGTCCGATTGATTTGAAATTTTTACACATTAAAAACCCACCATTTTCTTATTTTCCAAAATTATGGCAAAATCGTACAGCCACATTGGAGATAATCTATTTTTGTATAAGTTCGCATCGAAATTTTTTACATCTTATAACCTAGTCACATTTATCACTGCATACAAGCAAACAATGTTCCGCTAAATATAGGGTCAGATAATGTTGTACCAGTCCACCATTTTCTACGTAATAAGAAGATTCCTATAAATATCTTGATCCTTTACGAAATACTTGTAGGTAAAAAAGATATTAATTTACCCTATCTTTTTAGATCTCCAGGTTCTTATATTCCCCTTAATCAAGCTTCCAATCATCCGTTTATTTCATTTTCTTACTAAATAATACAGGATTGATTAATCAGGATATATTTCATTCAAATATAATTTATTAAAGCTGCGAGTGTGATCAAAGTAGCCAATTCGTTCATAGACATTTTGTACATTTATTACAATGCAGTTTTGAGGATTTGAGTGATTTTATGTAAAATTCATACTAGGATGAAGGCTTGTCTTCCCTCTTTCATTGTGTATTTTGTCATGTACCCTTTGATTTCTTTGATACAAGTTTTATAGCATAGTCATGGGTAGTTTATCAAATATAGAATTTGGCCAAACTAGTGTTGATGGAAATGCTACTAAAGCAAAAACGAACATCGATAGCAGAAAATAAGAAAGAATCGACGTGTGCCGTCATTATTATAAATGAGATTTACACTGGCTGACAGACGATCGAATATTTCAGTAGGCAAACCAATATATATCGTCGTTGTTGTGCGCGAGTCAGCGCGCATGCAAATAACAGAGATTGGCCAGTACGTGGCAAATATTTGTTTTGACTTCTCATCGGGGACGAGCTAAAAGATCCTCTCCTAAAGGATATACACGTCGCTTTCCACGGGAATTCACACCAGTTTTAATATCGTCCTGTATTTACACGACATTACTTGCAATATACGCACCGAGGGAGATGCGGCCTCGAGCGTTTTACAACGGGGATGCACATTTTACAATTGTACTAACTGGAAGCTGCGTATGGTAAGAAATAGGGACCGGTTTACGTTTTACGCTTTACGCTTTACGCAGACTACCGATATCACTTTTCAATGATGCCGTGCTGGAAATTTCACGCGCAATATTATCACGCTTTTCTCGAAATAATAAATGCGGCGTTTTTAAGCCAATGTTACCTAAGGGTACATTGAATTTTTATGCTACTCTCATTCGTCGAGAAATAGCAGGATTGCTTTACTGCTTGTCTACAGTATTCAACGAATAGGGGCGCCAATTTTGCGTGTAGATACCTAGCCAATGGAAAAAATATAGTCGACTTGTAACAGCTTCGGGAACTCGACAAATAAAATGTCCCGTGACTTTCTCGAAATGAATTTGCTTAAGGACATTTTATACCTTTCTTTCCTTCAACCGACGTTGAAAACGTGTATGATAGGTAAGTTTTGTGACTAGGAAACACCTGATTTTTCAGTTATGAACATGTTTGTTCTTAATACTTTTGTTGCTACTAACGCAATCACATAACGTTTCATACTCGTTGCTGCCATATCTTCACACTTAAAAGGAAGATATCGTACAGCAATAATAAGTACACATGGTGTTGTAATTGGTATCTTATGAGTTTACCCAAATAATTTTACTACAATAATTAATAACAAATCTGAAAATAATAAAGACATTTCTATAAAAAAGATAGAAAAATTATTATTGGTCTTGAGGAAAGAGAATATAAAATATTGATAACACCGAAAGTGATAAACTTATAAAATCACAATCCTCAGTCGCTTCAAAGATACAGTGCTCGATAATAAGTGTCTCTAAAGCCGGTAATGTTAATTAAATCCAGAAAACAATGTTTACTTACAATGTAACACTCTCTTGTATAGAATTCATTTTCGGTAATCTTTTCCTTCCGGCAATCTCCATCGATACATTATGCCAATCCAACGTAATTAGCGCAAATTCTTTTGTAAACAAGCATCTCATTTTTTACGAGATGGTGTGTTATTCCACTTACGATTAGATACAACTTATCCGGGTAGAAGGCTTCATCGCTCTGTCATTTCCGCCCTTCTTTTCGACTTAATGTCTATCGTTTATAAAATGAGTTAGCATCTTTATATAACGTCTTTTCCTCCCTTTCATCTACTCCGTTCTCCCACCGACCTTCGAACTTCTAATCTCACTCCATCGCGTACCTTTATCATTAAAAGGACCATTCACGTGAGCAACCGAGGAGAAACGGGATGGAAAGGTATAAGGCGCCTTATCTTCTTACTGCTGGCTGTTCAACCGAAAAGCTTATTTCAAAATGCGCGTTATATACATGCACGTATGTTTACATTACTAAGGATGATAAAATGAAAGCGGTATACTGATATCGTAGACAATCGGTCAGAATTTTACATGCTTCGTGGATCGAAACGTTTTAGGAAACATAAGAACTTAGAATTTCGTTTCAATATCATACAATGCTAGCTCAAAACCAGTATTATACTTTCCCAATATTTATAAAAAAGCAGCATTACATGTAATATTTGAGAAATGCTATCTTCTTACAAGGTTCTTATGATGAATGAGATGATTATGTTTATTTCTACACACAGCATTACTATCGATGGTAAAAGTTGAGTCCAAAAAATTAACCTTGATATGTAACCTACCTACGTGCGTTCAGAACGCGTATGATTATAGAGGAGATTAGATCAGCCTACGTCATCACTTTGCTTTAATAACCTAGTAAAAATGCTATTTAGGGAACTCACCAAGTAGAACATGCCTTTTCGACACTGAGTACACGTT
Organism: Bombus soroeensis; assembly: GCA_014737365.1. Lineage (NCBI taxonomy): Eukaryota > Metazoa > Arthropoda > Insecta > Hymenoptera > Apidae > Bombus > Bombus soroeensis. The sequence continues at coordinate 65,661 of JACXIL010005350.1, forward strand.
TAACCCCTTAACTTACAGCATCGTGTGAGAGACGTGGTACATGGATGTTATTGATCTATTATTTATTTTAAGGCAATAAATCTTTCTTGTTCAATGATCAATTGGTAGTATATATTTACCAAACATCTTGCAGAATAAAATTAGTTATACCTTACACATGCATTTATGTATTGTTGCGAATTATCGACTAAAGAGCAACCGGTCAGGTCAAACCGATCGGTCAATATCGCGTACCTCGAATGACTTAACGTTCAAGATGGAGGAGATTAAATAAATCGAGTTAATAAATCGTTAGATTTATCCAGCACTGTATTTGCACTAGTTATATAACTTAACGTTTGAAATGATGAATACTGCCGTGCTAAGATTTTGTTGGGAGTCAAGTATTTAAACCGTACGGTACGATGGCTGATTATGAACTGTCCTCCTACGTTGCTGATTTTCTCTACCAGCCGTTGGGTTTCGTCTCTCCATCGTGACCTTCCGGCTGGTCCTTTCCAGGGAATTTTTACCTAACCTCGGAGTCAGTTTTACAGCTCGGGGCGGACATGCAATTCCGGATTTCCTAAAAAAAGGACCTGTCAGTGTCATAAACGGACGGCCACACAAAATTCCGAATATATGTATATCAAACGACATGTGCGATTTGCACAACTTCGAGCGCTCAGCCAAATCGTGAAATGGTTCGACGTGTAACCGACCGTGTTGTTGCTTATGGCACGCACTATTTGAACTTAAATCGTAAGGTAAGGGGTTAAGACGCCAGTATGTGATATATATGTGTTGTATACCAATATTTCCACACTTACCGTTCTGTTTCGGTTCAGGTTAGTTTGCTTATTGCTGGTTGCATGTTTAAACTATTGTCTAGCCCAAACTTTTCCCATATCAGAGAAAGAAACGCACAAAATCCTAGAAACTGCAGTTGAAAAAACATAGAAGTAAGCCGAAATATATTCCAAATTTCAACCGAAAACGAAATGTGATTTCCGGTCAGTGCTCTGAATGTCAACGTGAAAAAGTCAAGATAGCATGGGTAAACTACCACAGTAACTATGAGTCTCCTAACTACGTTATCATAATTAGATTTGGGTTAGGTTTAGGCATTTTTACTTGTCTGACCTATATTGAACAAAACAATTATGTACCTATAGATCCAATATTGGTACGTCCCTTTCCACACGAAGCCTTAATAGCCCTTTAACAACGAGACACATCTAAAACTTCCTGAAGGTCACTCAAGAGGATGGCGTTAATAACATATGTCAAGATCAAGGTCATTGGGATGGGTTTCTTAAACAACTATATTTATCAATGGTTCCACTTTATCGCTTTTGTCAAATATACATCGCATCGTCGAAAGGTAAGAACTAGTAAGAAGCAACAAGAAATAAATTAAACAATATGGATATCTTCTCTAGGTACTTTTTAAGAACATACCGTAAATTGAGAGGATATTATCTGTACAGAATTATTTCTACAAGAGGGAATCCACGCATTTCAATTCGGTATCTGCGCATATTTTGCTAATTATCCAAATGAATTCATGAAACAAAAAATTTCGCTATTTTTCTAAAATATTATTAAGAATAAAAGAGTTATAAGCAATTAAAATTTTAAAGGCCGGGAGTCTCTAGCCATATGTATTGAATGTACCCGAAGAACGCGTGACGTCATAAATCTAACGGCGCTACACACCTTCTTAACTCCGACAATCGGCAATGCGACACACCACCGCATGGTCGTGTAAATATCGTAGTTCATGAAAGTATTCGAACACCCTGTAAAACAGAATAATTCTTTTAAAACTAAACTAAACGATCTGCTTAACGTGTAAAAGAATTTTGAATAAATTAGAGTTAAAAAACATTGTCGCTTCCTACAACTTTTTTCATTTCGGCTTGTACGGAAAATCTAAACAACAAAATTTGAGGAGTTATGTCGGGTATACACATGCTGAGAATTTTATCGAGATCGATTGATGCAGAAACAAACAACAGACATCGAGATATAGACAAAAATGCAGATTTATTACAATTATAAGCCAAAAATCGAAGAAAGCTACGATGTCCATCATTTTTAACCATTTGTAGTTCGTAATAACGTTAACCGATTTCGATGAAATTCTCAGTTATAGCTATCATAACTCTTCGAATTATATTGGTTAAATTTGCATTACAGCCCCAGATAAAAGATTTGAAAGAAGTGGCTTTACTATTTTCTTCGCGATTTCAACCAATTGCGTTGTTTCAAAATTTTTTTTACACGTCATCTATCAACTAATTCTTCTCTAAACTCTCAAAAAACTTAAGTCGTTTGGTCCAATTCTTAAAAAGTCATTCTATTTTGAATATCTTTATCGTTCTAATATCTTCGTGAGCCATTGTATTTAACCGTGCATCAAACAGACAGAATCTTAACAATCGTCATAAAGATGACGGCCATGAAATACCCGTTTCTACGCCGCCAAAACATCAGCAAAGTTGTAATTTCATTATTTTGATTAATAAGTAAATATATGTGACGAAAATATGAATTAACAGTTTGTAATAACCGAAACTTTTGTTTTCAGCAATTTTTTTAATTATAAAAGAAATTCAAATATCGAATTCCGAATGACTCAACAAACATCACTTTTTCCTCGTCTTTTTCTGAACGATCAAACTTTGCATACAATCCTTCCAACTTTATTATCCCTCATGTGTTTCTTGTTTTGACCTTTAAAACGAACTCTGGATGCACCAGCATTTGAAACGTGTATTCCACGAGGATTTGCTATTAGGCACACGTTTTAAATACGCGCGCTGTGTCAAAATACATGTAACATTGGAATAATGGAACAAATTGATTATGAAGTTCCTTCGAAATTGATACCAAAGCGAGAAAAGTGTACGACGTAACGTCATCTTTTACACCAGTTTAAACAGGATAATATATAAACTTGTTTAATTTATTTTTCTTAATTTTCTCTCTTTTTCTTTTCTTCTTTGCCGTTTGTTTTTAGTTTTTTATACTTTTGGTTTTTTAACCGCTTATGATTTAAATTCTAACAGCGCGTGCCGTAAGCATCGGCAGGGTCAGCGAGATGTCGCGCCATTTCACAGTTTGGCTGAGCGTTCGAAGTTGTGCAAGGTACAGCTAATTCTATGTTGCAAGATGTTTGATAAATAATTACTACCAATTTATCATTGAACAAGATTTTTAAGGGTATCTTTCTAATATTTTTCAAGAAAATGTATCTGCACGTCCGAATACGGCCAAGAAAAAAAAACGTTTGTCGCATATACCCCGAAGGACATACCACGAGTCTAATTCGTGTTTCTTATGTTTGGCCCGAAGAACGTACCGTGAATCTAGTTCGACGTTGTAGGTTAATGAGTTAAATCATTATGACGAATCACGACCAATACACGATGCATTTTATAAATCAGGTACTTTATTATCAAGTTTTTTATCAACTCTCGACAAGTTCCCCCTTTTATACACAGCCAAATGCGCGGACGCGCGCTAGACCGTCGCCTTTCTTTTATTTCGTGCACGGAATGTATCGGCCAGATAACAAAAGCGGCGCGGATTTTTTGTTTCGAATATCCCGTTCGATGACGCGACACCATGTGTCAAGAGACCTTTTATTGCATTTTTGTGAAACAAGCGCACACAACTCCTCTTCTCCATTTCAAGCCGAGAATGTTTGACCGACATTGCTTTCACGACACCTCGTACGATTACACGCGTAAAATATCGCGTTGAAGAATGGTGTTCGTGCCAAACGAAGTTCCAGTCGAAGCGATTAAGATTTCCTGCTACATTGCGTGAATTTTATCTTGAGATATACATGCTTTTTTTAAATTTTATCGTCTACTTTTAGGGGTAACGTAACGAAGGGGTTAATTATGTTGGGGACCTGCATTTATGTGAAAATTAAAGTAAGAAACGAATTTGATTTTCAGATGCGGTATAAAATTCAGTAGATAATACATTAACAGCTTTACATTGGTAATAAACAAACATCACTAATTATCCCACATAATATATGTAAATGTCCAGTTCCACATGGTCAGGTTCTTATTGAACAATAATGTGCCATCTAACAATATTAATTAATTGACAAAGGACAAATGCTAGATTAAATATTTTTGTTGTACAAACAATACAGGATAATCAACTAGGGTGAGACTTGCAAAAATTCACTTGGATAATAATTAATTATTTTCATTTGCATTATTATCTAACTTATTCCTGTCACCTAACAGAAATTATAAATGAATTGTAAAATTTCTCTAGTGTCTAGTTCGACTACACCATTATACCCATATTCGATACCCATACCCTATTTTAAAACTTAAAAACTATTTTTAAGGTATTTCTTTGTATATTACCTTGATTTAATATTATACGATTAACAATGAATGGTACTGAATCAGCAAATTCGTTTATTCATGTTATTCGTTCATTATCAGTTCAATAGAACGATTAAACTGTAAAATCTTTTAAGCAGAAAACATGACCGAGCATATTCAAGAACGCGAGAATGCGATTAATTTTAAAATATTTAGGATAGACACTTCTCTCGCCATTTGCAAATTTTGCAAATTGCATAATCTCTAAATGTTCAGTGCTTTTTATTGCCTCATTATCTGCTTTCTATTGCCTCTTTAGAACGATGATGTATATACCCTATTTGAAATATTCTCTAAAAGGCGAAAAGGTAATTATTTCAAATACTTTTATTTGCAGGAAGAAACAGAAGATTTCACGTTAAATTAACATTGCTAATATAATATGAGGGTGGTGGCACAATATGTAATGGGTAACAAAAGGCTAACTCCTTCGAGATTCCTCGTTAATCAGCATAACATCCTGATCCCTCCTGAACGTTAGGATGTTCTCTACGTACATCGCAGCTCAAACCTCCGATATGTGTCACTCAGGTTATACCGCGTTATCTCCCGCGCTGGCATACTACATAGCATTATGGTGGTCGTGCTGCTCCTTGTACATAGGGGCCGTTTAGGTGCGGACATATTCTACGTACAGTAGTTGCAGCAGGAGATGTTAGACTGCGATAAATGGTCTAGTTACACATGGCGTCGAGTTTCTAGGATGATAAAAAATGCGACACCACTCCCCCTTAAACGGAAATAAAATGCATAGCCAGTAAATGGAACAATCCTTCCATAAATGTGTCGAACAGAGTAGTAAGGAATGAGGAGCGAGCGGTGCTTTACGGATAACGACACGTGTTTTGTAACTTTTTACGAGACCGGCCGTACCTTTGTCATCATTGTCCAAAGATGAACATTCATAAGTACGGTACTGGTCCTTTAGTTGCGTTTCAGAAACAAATTCGTCCCTGTATTCTTGGTAAAGTCTTTTAGACTAATGTGTTATATTTTATACTATTCACGTTCCTACAATTCCAGATTATTCTAATTAAGTACAAAAAAATATGTAACGCGTAAAAAAGTACTAATATTTCATCTAGTTATAAAACTTTTAATTGTTTTGGATTATTATCGAGATAAAATTTTAAATCTACTACAAGAAGTAGAACGATTAAACTTTACAAAATCAGTGTTCACATATCTTTTGTCATTTAACATTAACTATGTATCAAGTATATACAACAAAAAACAATTTTAAACCATTAAATTCGTTTCCACGAACCTGTTTCAAGCATACACATTAATCCACCAATTCGTAGAAGACCAACGAAAAATCAATGGGAATCCAGAAAGATTAATGATACCGTTCGAAAAGATCGAAACTTACTCCTTCGGCCTCCCCTCTATCAGTTCTCTATTTTTATCTCTCGTGGCTGCACAATTATGAAAGTTTGGCCATTAATTATTTTCGTGATACATCTGACTATATATAATATAAGTATATAGGAAGTATAATATAAGTATATAAGTATATATGAGTAGTCCACGGAGGGCGGGTCGATACTTCTGCAAGTGATGCCACATGAGCCCATCTCTTAATAATTCATATTTAGAAGTTATTTAAAAACCACTTTCCCGTTCGTAGGACACATCATAGAGGATGTAGCGGCCCCAGGTGGATCCTGGTATTCTCCTGTCAGACCGAGTCCTATTAATTTTGTTTTGCTAATCTCCAATCTGTGTCTCTTTATGTCGCAATCTTAGAAGGAATCCATGACCCTCTGACAGCCAATATTCATAATAGATTGTTCTGCGTCTTAAAGAGGGGTTTTGGTAGTGAAAACCTCGATAAAATTATTGGAAAATATATAATTGGAAGATAAAGCTGATTGTTGAAAGTAGAAGCAGAACGTAAGTAGAATAAATTCTGTTCGTGATCATTAGTTCAGGAATGATGAAGAATTATACAGAACTTCGAAAAAATTCAATAAAATTATAATTCTTAAAGGTTTCAATAATTTCCAATAATTTTCAGGCACACAATAAGTACGATTCTAATATGTTTAGAATCCGTGTTACACGCAGTCGGTTGATATTTGGCACACCAATTAATAGCACATACATGTGTACAGAGTGTCAACGTCCGTAAAATATATATATATATATATATTTTAACATTGTTATTATATTTTAACAACTTTTTCTCAAGGGTGGCTAGCATCCTTCTTCAACCACTACCATAGGTATTAGCCAATTAGCAACAACGTCCATTTCCTTCACTTCCCGAACGAAGACTTTCCTTGACGAATTTGATGATCTCCTATCATAGAACACATCCTATCATAGTTTTCCTCCGCAGCATCATCGTGACGGAAAGTCAGTCTTCAGTCTTCAGTCTTCAGTCAGTCTTCAGTCAGTCTTCAGTCAGTCTTCAGTCAGTCTTCAGTCTTCATACATCGCCATTACACCAAGTCCGTAGACGTCAATTAGAGTCGATAGTCAATCCAAGTTTCTCTACATCTTCGCAATCATCATCCGAACTTATATCGTGCACCGAAGCGCTTCAACCGAAGTCGAAACCGCGAACCTATAATAGCAATCGCAAGTACTATGAACAGTGTATATAAAAGTATACATTAATAAAGATATTGTGAAATATACGCAAGTGTTCCTTCGCACCTATCACGACCTATCCACCTCAAATTAATGGAAGATCGCAGAGCCGAGGAGAAGTTTTACACAGTTATGATTTCCAAAAAGTTCGACGATCCACTATTGTTATACCAATTTCTCACTTGACGGTTCTCATGTCCATTGGCGCAAAAAAGAGCAATTTGTCGTTCCTATATTGGTATCTTTGCAAAAAATAGCTTATCCGAGATCAGTAGGGATTTCACACGAACCAGTGAGAAGAATAATACGTGAAGAAGGTGTACATCCTTACGTTCATGCAAGAACTTCATAAGATATATTATGCTGTTCGAGAAAAATTTTGTCGCTGGATGTTAATGAAGTTAGAAGGCAAACCGCCTTTTACGGATAAGAGCAGTTCTTGTAGCAGTAATCATCTCAATCGCCAAAATTTGGGCGTATAGGGCTCAAGGTCAATTTTGCGTTCCACTTTTTTAAACAGATCTCCACCAATCCGAAGCTGTAGAATCGTCTACCAAAGCCACGATAAATAATTTTTTGAAACCATGTACAGAGCAAGGTACGTAACTGGAACCACTTTAATTACTGCATAAGTAATGATATTACTGAAATATATTTCAGATAGAAGTTGAATGGTTTCTAAGGAGACATAATTTGACATAATTATCTTCTTTTGTAGGATTTGAAGATTCTTTCGTAGATTACATTTGCTTTTTTAAATGAAACTACAATCTCTTTTTTATGTATATCGATTCTTCGGAACATTTTACGTCAAAAGGTATTCAGGTATAATATTAAAGAAACCAACAACTCGTAAGATATTTTAAACTAAAAAGTGAAATATTGTATATAAAAATCTGAAATATCTCAGGAATTATGAATTTTATTGACATTGTACCGTAATAATAAATTATGCAAAATATTCGAAAGGGTTGTTGCATAATAATAAATATACCGATCTCTTAACAAGGCAGAAACGTCATCTTTTTTATACGAAATTGGGTAAATTAACTTTTTTCATACAAATCTGTTATTTCCTATGACAGATCTGTTCCTCAAAACATTGTCTTACAAAGCATAAAGATACAATGTCAATATATAAATATATATTGTATATTACTTCATACTATATACATATCTAGTTAGCTCCGACTAGCGACATTGTATGTGGTACTATGTACTAAGTTTCCCCAAAAGTTTCTCTTGTTTTATAAAGAAATAATAGATGCACATTTTGCATGTTTTATATTGTTTTATTGAATTTGGTATGATCCATTTTGTTCTATTGAAATATATATTTATTGGATCATACAAAATTGTTCTATTGAAATATATGTATTGGATCATACAAAGTTCAATAAAATAATATAAAACAAAAAATGTGCATCTATTATTTCCTTATAAAACAAAAGAAATGTTTGAGGCAACCTAATATTATAAACCTTCTTTTACTCTTGGGAAACGCATGTATTTATAGTAAATTTAAAAATATAAAATGCCCAAAATATAAGTGAATTGCTGTATACAGTTCAGAGAGCATTTATATCTAAGCGCATATTTTGTCTTGGTGTCGCCCCATTTGATGATCGACGCCGCACCACGCCGCACCGCATCACATCGTAGATATTTGTCGAAAGAACGAATAACAAAGAAACAACAAAGTGACGAACAATTATATAGTGTATTCACATCTCTCGTCGAATAAAGTTGTCGCGATTGCGGACCTGATTTCTTTTTTCTTTTCGTGTATTACATTCATTTCGTGTATCAGCAGATATCGATTACACTCGAAATTTACGCTAAACAAAAACAGAATTGCGATTATTAAGAGTTGATAGAGAATTTTGCAGGAAAAAGGTCAAGTCTTAGTCTGTGTTAATGCTTTTGAGATGGATAGGTCGTGATAGGTGCGGAAGAAACACTTGAGTATATTTAACAATATATATTTATTAACATATACTCTATATGTACACTTTGCGTAGAACTCGCGAATACTATTAGCGGTTCGCGATTCGCGATTCGCGATTACAAGTTCGACTTCTGGTCGATGCGTTTCGATACACGATACAAGTTCGGATGATAATTGCTTAAGATGTCGCAAAACTCGGATCAATTATTACTGCTAACTAGCAACTATCGACTTGGACTGACGTCTAACGACCGACTTTCCGTCACGATGATGCTGCAGAGGAAAACTATGATGGGGTGTGTATAAGGATACGAGATCATCGGATTCGTCGAGGAAAGCCTTCATTCGGAAAGTGTGGGAAATGGACGTTGCTGTTAATTGGTTAATTTCTATGTTGGTGGTTGAAGAAGGATGCTAACCGCCCTTGAGAGAAAGTTGCTAGCGGGGAGCATAGTATGTGAAAAAGGAGATTTCCCTATCTTCCCGTAGTAGGTGATATATTTAGAGACTGTTGAGACAAAGACTATTTTTTCCTTTGAAGAACCTTAGCTAAATAAATCCTAAGATTTATAGCGGGCCCTTAGGCTAGTTGAAAATATGCTGTGAAGATGTATCGACATCTGACAATCATCTTATCCGAAAAATAGGGTCTTTGTGTAGCGAGAAACGGGACAGAAACCGTTGGAAAGTTTACTGTCGAGTGCCGCTACACTTTTATTCATTATTCTTTGCAATATACATATATATGTGTATATAATTTCCCTGAAAGTACAAATATCGATCTACAAAAAGTCACACTGTATGTGATTCACACAGTTTCGGAACATAAAAGTATCTTAGACTTGATTGTGTCAAAAGCTAATCCTGGATCGCGCTCGAAGTCTAAATGCGATAATCGAAAACAAACCATAGAGCAAAGAAGAAATACGACGAGTAGGTGAACGTTGAAAGAAAATTGGAACAAACGGATAACAGAAGGTGGTCGTAAAACATGTTTAAGTTTGTGGCTCAGGGTTTGATCCAGGATTTAATGACGTCCACGTCTTTGAAAGGATGGTCTCATTGTTTTTCACCCTTAAACCGTGAAATTTTCGCTTTACAAACTCCATGCGGCAGTTTATTGAATTATTCACTAGATAACAAGCCACCGCGGTTCGTACCACTAAGAGGGAAGACAATTACCAGGAAACAGCTCGAGATAACAACAACAACCGACATCCCAGACCCGATGGTGTCGCAGGACTTTGTCGTCGGATATGGTGCCGTGACTACTTGAACAACAAGCTTGCATAGCTGCTTCCCATTTACCCAGCATAGAGAAAGAGAAAGAGAAAGAGAGAGAGAGAGAGAGAGAGAGAGAGAGAGAAGCACCTCCTTGCACTGGCATATACTGTTATCTTTATAGTACGGCCTCTATATCGTGATCGGGAGCGACTGTTAATTAAGGCGCTTCTTTCATTAAACGCAGCTCGCGCGCTGCCGCGCCGATTCCTTACGTTTCTCGTCCACCTCCCTTAGCAGTTCCGAGTCCACCAATTGTTCGACCGTGTCGTCGCTCCTTTGGTCCTCCGAGTATTGTGGGATTCGTTTCGATTTCATGGACAATCTTAGATCTTTTACTTCCCTTTGTAGAGAACGTCTGCTTTGGACTGTGCTCGGAATATGAACTTCGGCTCTATTTCGGAATAGTTTCGAAGAGGAAGATTGATGTTGAGAATTTGTCGCAAATAGTATCACTTTATTTTTCTATAATCGATCAGAATCGAAGAATTGAAGAAATATGAAAGACGGGGAAAGACACGAAGCGGTGTTCTTGTGTTTACGTTGCCTTTCATATATTAAAAATTACATATTAAAGTCAAAATATCTGCTAAACTAGTAGTTTTTCGGCATCTATAGATTAATACTTTCTTGTACAGAATAAAGAGATGGGAGTTAGATAAGTAATGTATTTTATAATGTATTTTAATGTATTTTAAAGAACACATGATTCCATTAAAAATATAAACAAAAGTGATCTTCGTGTCTCTTCTACGTATCCGCTTGTCAAGAAACCGCTATTAGCATATTCTGTACTATCCTATAATAATCCTATAATATTATGATACTTGAATACACGCATTTCTCAATGTAAAGGTTCATTTTTCGGATTTAATGATAATTGATAAGTAAGATTTCATCTGTGACCCAAATCTGACTTAATTTCATAACTAAAAATCAAGTATGCATCCCTATTACCGTATACCTAACCCAAAGTTGACACAAGTGATACGAATGTCCCAAACGTTAAAGATACGGTGTACATATAATTTCGAATATAAATACAATATTTTTGTGAATATCTCGAAAATTAAGGCCGAGCGACGGTAACATATATAGGGAAAAGCTGTTCAGAATTCCGCACCCGATAACATATTTCAACGTCATCATCATCAACATAAATATTTCATTTGTATATAATTATCCCACATTTTTTTCCAGATAAAATACTCTCTTCGAGACGAACAAATTCGATTTTAGATAATGTTTATGTTGTATATTTTTTATCTCCAATATCTTTATAACATTTGGATGTCACAATACAATTCAGAATTTTTACGGCTCGATGCAGTACTTTGGTGAAATATTTGATAATTTTTATTTGGATTTATGTTATGGTATACGTGGTCCAACATTTTGTTTTGTTTGCGAAAACGTTGAATAGGAATATATATTATATATATTCTGCCATCATAATATGGACTATAGAAAATTCGTTTTTCCATAAATGTAGATCGAGCTTCGATCTCGTGCAACAAAATTTTATTTTACACTGCTTTTTGCATTTACGTAATAAATTCAACTAACATCACTCATCTATACGCGTCCTACCGCCCCGTCAGTATATCTGAGAAAATTTCCATCGCAGTGTAAAACGGATTTATTATATATTTTCCATTATTTTCTCGCTAAAATACCTCCAGAATATTCCATTCTTCAAAATAACAAGAAGTATTTCCAAATAACAAGAAGTATTTGTATGATCGTTAATACTTTGTTCCTCTTTTTCTTTCTTCTTCATAAGGAACTAGTTGATTATTTTTTTTCTTTTTATTTTATTTGCATGTATTTTACAATCAATTCTCATTGAGAAAGTTGATTATTTTAACTCACAATTTTATTACATTGATCAGGATTCGATATATTGTACATAATATCTATTGTTACGTGTGTTTTCTATCTGCTTGTTGTTGATCGTTATTCCTTCTGAACTTTCCATTTTTATTATTCAGATATTTTTCCAATGTCTCCACATGTAACTGCCCGATCGCCGATATTAAATTTCCTTCCTGTCAACAAATTCTATAATATTTTGAATAAATATTTTAAACAAATTTTCGATCGCAGTTAAAATACACGACATTTATTTCAACATGTACTATTATGTAATATGTAATTATTATACATATACATATTATACATTATACATATTATACATTAATTATACATATGTAAGAACCTTTTGTCAAGCAAAGTATGGAAATCTTTAAGTGAAGTTATACCTAAATGTAACAACAGAAAAAAAGTAAAATTTAACGACAGAATATAAATAACGATCAAAGCAATGTGATAACGATATATTTATTTCGGTAATATTTTGTTTAATAATCGCATCACGCTTCTTTTATTCCCTTTCTATTCGGATCGAATTAAGAGTATCAAATTATTCATTCGCAAGCGTTATCCTCGCGGAATGGTTGCATTGAAAATGTAGGCCAGGCCCGGGCCATGCTGAGACATGTTTCGAGGTGCAGAAATATCGCATAACTCAGGATTACTTTCCTCAACGCACAAACCGGACGAGGAATCATCTTATCACCGAGCCTGTGCTGGCTTTTACTCGCGGAGGAAGACGTTAAATTCAGCCAGCCAGTCAAATTTACGGCGCTTTATCACTGCAGCAGACTTTTTTCGTATAAATCATGTCGCTGCAAAAAACGTTTGAAGATTGAAAATAAAACGATCACGTATTTGTTTGGTTCTCGATCTGCGCTTTTGCGAACGAGTTTTTATTTATATCGGGCATAACCCAGCTTTCGTGCATAATTTTTCGCCGTGTTGAAAAACGAAGTACGAAACATTTATTTATTAATCAATCATACAGGAACGATTTATCTCATTTTTCATTAATAATTTCTATTCTTTAAAAAACATGAAAATTTCAATTCCGATATAAAATATTGAGAATCTATGAAAGTGTTACGCCCTCAACGATTTGGAAAAATTTTTGATATTATAGAAAATAATATAGAAATTAACATTTTGAACAACTTTTTCCTATACATATGACCGGCGTTCTCATTTGATTTCCGAGGTACTCATGCTTACGACGATCGAATTAAGACTCAGTGCAGTCGAACGACATTAAGACCCGATGCAGACGAGCGATTTGGGGCAAATCGCTGCAGCGGTAGCGGGTTGGGCGAACAGGGAAATACATATGTATTTATTTTTCTTTTGTGAGACAAAGGAACATTGTTTCTCTGTTCTTTCAGCGGCAGGGCAACGGAGCGATACGATAAAATGTTGCTCGTCTGCAGCGAGCCTAAACAACGCCTAGACTTAATCTAAATAAAATTCTAATCTTTATATAAACATAAACATATATCATGGCCGCCGTGGGATGACCGGTAAACAATACCAACGCATATTCTGTCACAGTTTTCCGCTAATATCTCGAAAACTAAACGAGACCGCCGGTTATATGTATAGGGAAAAGTTGCTCAAAATATCGATTTCTACGCATATGTAAAAATTATCCAAACCGGCGATGACGTAACATAAGTTCACCAAATAGTAGATTGAATTTTTATGAATTATTTATTGTTCCGGATTTTAATTTCCGGTTCCTAATTTAGACAAACATAGTATGTTTCACTTTCAAGGATCACTGAATATTTCTATATATAAGCGTATAACCTTACTCAAGTTCTTCCACTTTATAGAGTTATGCTTATAAAGTACTATTTCCATCGAATTGTACACGTATATATGTTTATGTTCTAATAATATTTTCACAACATAATTTTTGTTTAAAGATGAGGATAATATTTATGCCATATTTCTTGTATGTCAAAAGATACTTATACTTCAAGAATATAAATAAGAATATATGTAAAAGAATAAATTCCATGTATGCTATGTATGAAATATTCGTATGAAATCTTGCCATTTCTCGTATATACATTAAATCCTATATATATATAACCTAGTATCATTGATACATATCTATACAACGATTTGTATAATTAATTTTAATTCTATTTTATTTTAATTTAATCTGCAATTAAAATAAAACAAAATTATCACTAGAATTATTTCTTGATATTTCAAACGTCTATAAATTATAAATGCATTCAAACATCTATAAATTCATCGTTTATCGGTGAAATGTTGATTTTATCTTTTATCATAAAGAACCACGTTCACTTGCATTACATAACCGAACGTCGGATAAGTTCCGTTTTACATGAAATATTCGCTTGATAATTATAGTCGCGTCTTGCTGTCCTTGCTTCCCGTATCGTTGGAGTTAATCAAATTCAGAAATGGAGAATGACTTTCCTAGGTGTCAAACGAGGAGCGAATAATACAAAATGAACAACAGTCCTTTACTGTCATTTACCGTCAGTCAATCCTACCATTACGTTCATCTGTGATCAGTTCAACATGAAAAAGGAAATACACGTGTATTCGTTAACGATTCTATGTATACTACTGATTCTATGTATACTACGTATTCTATGTATACTACTGATTAATTTGATGCAGTTTAAAATTTAGTGAACCTTGCATAAGCCTGTCGTAGTATATGTCGGTCGGACAATAGTCATATATATTTAGTTATGAAAGAGAAATCTTAAAGTAGCAATTTAATTGCGAATAAAAATAATCAAGATAATTGTACTTGAAACTGCTGTAATAATAGTTAGTGGGAGGATAAGATTATCGGTACTCCTTTAATAAAACACTCTTCTTCTTATCAAATTTGCTTGAAGGATGTGAATTAGTAATGAGCCTGCACAGTCAATCTGCTTTCAAATTATCGTCGGAATATCTTTGAAATAGATGTGACTTTTTGACAGATTAATCAAAGTTTGAACAAGAGCAAGGCATTTGCGTATCTGCTGTTCAACCAACACACGAACAAACCGATTTTACATCGGAGATGGAATTCAGAGTAAATGAGATTGAATTTCCAAATGAAAATTCTTCTGGTATTTATCCCAAATTATACGCCGAAAATGATAATTTTCTACGTCTACCAAAAATCTACATGTTTCATTCGTGTTGAATTTGTATTGATTATCAAATGGATTAACTAAATACATAATATGTAACAAAATGTATTTAAACAATTTTCTTTCAAGTAATAATTTAAATTTTGAAATTTCATTACAGGCAAGTAGAAAGTTTAAAAGATTGATATGAAACAGTTAAAGAAACATAATAATAAAATTGTAATAATGATAAGTACCAGAATAACGAATTTTTATTTTGAATGCTCTTTCGTATTATTAATAAATCAATTTCAATGCTATCAAACTCTTTTAATGGATTATAATTTCGGCATTAGTTTCAATAATACAGTTAATGTAATTTTTAGAAAAATAAAAGTAGCTGTTTGCTGAAGTATTTTATTTGTTTGGTGAACAACTCGTTTGACCCCTGACGTTACAAACATTATGGAAGGATCAGCGATAAAATAACGACTATAAACTAATAATTATACTCTGATTATCAAATATTGATTTCTTGTAAATGTATAATTAGACGCTGATTATTCAAACAAGCACGATAGTAATAATTTTCAATAGCTCTTGGTCTCATTTATTCAGATAAAATTATTATTTCCTATTTCCATATTTTTAGATGCATGTATTTAAGTAAATGAAAAAATTGGAGTTCATAAATTCTTATGGAGATTAAATTCCTACTAAGACAAAATAAAATGTTTCGCCTAGAACAATTAATCTATGAATAATGTTAAATCGTTCCGTTAAGTAATATAATTTAATTCGACCACTAATTAAATTCCAACTTGTGTCTCCAGAATTCGCTTGAAGTGCTTTGAACGTAGGTAACGGAGTAATAGCCAATTAGTGTTTTTTGACTAGCTCCCTGGGATTTGCATATGTAATAATATGCACCTTATTGCACATTATTGCATGTGTTGATAGTCGCCACTTTTCTGTGCGCGCCTTCTCCTGGTGAAACGATATCTAAACTGACGCGAAGCGTTGTGTATTTTTCAGAAAAGAAAGCGGGCTCTCCTCCAATACCGTTACATGACATCTTATTAAATTACTTTATGGAAATACCAAATTTGTATCACGTTTTCATCGATTGCGTAT
The DNA here is from genome assembly GCA_014737365.1 of Bombus soroeensis. Taxonomy (NCBI): domain Eukaryota; kingdom Metazoa; phylum Arthropoda; class Insecta; order Hymenoptera; family Apidae; genus Bombus; species Bombus soroeensis. Next base: position 82,001 of record JACXIL010005350.1, read on the forward strand.
ATGAAACAAACTAAAAATTGAAAAAACTACCTATGCTGTTTATTAATTCCCTTTTGAATTTAAATATTCAAACTGGAAAATAGCCTTTCCCCGTCATTTGTGCTATAAGCTTTACTAACAACGATTCACGTGTTCATGTGTTTCCGCCTTGTGAGTGAACGGATTTCGAAGTTCGTTGCTCCCAAAAGTATCCAACACTGCCGATGAACAGAATTTCACTTTTCAAGAAAATATATGAATCAGTATCCAACACATTCTACTCTATGAACGCACTAATAGGAAGCAACAGAATTTTCAAATTTTACCATATAAATTGTAAAATAAGTGACGAAAAGAGATCCATAATAAGATAAAATTTCTTTTTTTTTTCCATCTTCTCTCTCTTCTCCTTCTACTTCTTCTTCTTCTTTAGTTGTCTAATAGTTTTAACGTAAGCACGACGAAAGGTACGTCAAATGGACACGCCCGCCGACTCGGCATATTTTATTAGAAACAAATATTCATGTCACATACCCGGTGCCGGCTGGTGCCAAGTGTTTGACTGTTACGCCGCGTTGCACGTGCGTGAAAGACCCGGCATATCCTTCGGCCGTGTTTCAGAGAAGTTTAAAATAATATTGAACGAATTTTTCCTTCCACGTCGTGGAACCTCCTTACGCCTTTCCATTTCATACATAATGCGTAACCGGATGTTCTTCCTCTCCTCCAGATAAAATTTCTCAGTAGGCCTATTAAATAATATTCAATTTCCAAATCTTACAGTATCTATGGGTATATCGAACCGCGGATATTTTTGTTTGTTTTGTTGGGATCAATTTCATGCACATCGGAACATATCGCTTCAATTGCACAATCACAGTTTCCTTGCTTCACTGTTGTATTTTGATTTTACACCCGAACTTTGATTTTCCTTTTATTTGGTTTTCCTTTCTTCTAGTACCCGAAACATTCTATCTCAAACCGATTTTCTAAAAAAATTTACTTTTCTGGAATAAATAGTTGTGTCACTCCTCTAGCCATGTGACAATAGGTCATATGATTGTAAAAATATAGATGTCAAATACAGTGCATTTCTGTTTATAATTTTATATTAATTAATTTCTAGTTTAAATCTATGGCTTCTTTAGTTCTTGAAATTAATTTACAAACATCTATCTCTACAAACATCTTTAAAAGCCAATGGAATTGCTGACAGGGCTTTCTGGAATGTGAAGTTCTCTTGATTTCTAGGAAAATTTCTTGCTTAAGAATTGTTTTATTTAAGAACACGAAGGAAATTCGAAGATTCAATAATTTTCAAGTTTATAAGAAGCAAATAAGTAAAATGTTTAAGATGAAATTGCAGAAAAACTACCTTTTCTCAAATTTCGTCGATTTTGAATTATGTTATAAAATTCAACATTATTGAACAACTTTTTCTCCTTAGACATGTAACCGGCGATCGGCTTTAGTTTTCGAGATAGCCACGAAATACTGTCGGTATTACTACAGTGAATTTTGCCCATAATTGTACGTCTGAGGTAGCGTATGTCGCCACTGCAATACCGCCGGCTACCAAACTGACGCATACGCTGCCACGAACGCACAGTTGTAAGCAGAATTCATTATAGTGACACTGACAGTTTTTTGCAAATATCTACCAGTTATATGCATTGGAAAAAGTTGATCAAAATATTAATACGTATCAAAATATTATAACGTATTTGAAAATTATTGAAATCGGAGTGGAGCTAGCTTTCCTGCAGTTTTGCCATATTTAATTTATTCAGTAGTTTAATTTATTAGTAGATTAACAAAAAAAAAAAAGAAAAACACTTAAGAAAGTTTTTATTAATCTAAGAAACAAATAACTCTTTCACATTAGAAATTTTATTTTGATTTCGAATACAATGTATTATACCGATGTAAAACATTCGTGGAAATATTCAGGATGTTTCATGTTGAAATTTGTTCTCGATCAATAGATTGCTTCAATTTAAATCGCTTCGGGTTATAAAGGAGAATAACGTTGGCAGAGAATTAATTTCGTTTCGTTTTATTTAAAAGTGTCACTTCCGTGGTAGTATTTGTATCCGCAGAGTTTAGTTTCCGCTTTTTGTGAACGTCCACGGAATTTTCTTCACCTCCAAAGATTCGTGTTGCTTATCTTGCTTTGCTTTACGAGCACGTATTTCACATGTGTATCCGATATCAAATTGCTGGACTGTATCGATCTATCGGCAGACGCATACCAAACAGAATGTAAAACCCAGAAAACGCGTATAAAAATATTTCATTAAATTCAAATGAAAACGATATCTATCATTTTTCTCTGTTACTTCAAGAAGTACGTTCCTTTTCTCGATAAATATCCCTGTGGAATAAATGTAATATGGAATATAAAATTGATACGTACCTTACGCATATTTTCTTCCATTTGATTTCGTTTCGCTTCATTTCTGATATGAATAAACCTGATCAGCTGCTACGATTTTATTTTTTCGTTTCATTTTTACTTGTTCTATTCTCTGCCGTTCACTAATCTTACACTGCATTGACATACACTTAATGTTTACATATATATGTAAGCAAAAGCTAAAAGAATATAATTACTATTACGCATCTGAAATTTCCAAATACATTCTCAGTTGTTCGTTATTCACCATCAATGAAGAGATATCGGACATTCTCTCGGTGTTCAGTTATATCTCATTACTTTAATACTGGTATCAACAGACTGGTAAAATACAGCACATAAATTCCTTTCTGTTTCAAAGGAATAGATTTAAATAACACATCAGTTTTTTACATGAAACTATAGAGATGTTACTTCTTCTCTAGTTTCAATGATTTTTGGATATTTTGTGGAAAATTAACATTTTGAACAACTGTTTCCTATACATGTAACACTCGGTCGATCGTGGTTTCTACAATTCACTACAGTAAATTTTGCCTGTAGTTGTGTGTTCGTGACAGCGCACATGTTAGTATTGGTTGCCTATTACCTATTTTTTGTTTATGGTATGTACGACAAGAATGAGGGTTGTGCGAGCAAGCTCCGTACACAACTGCATATGCGAGGCTGTAAGAATGTCTATTATAACTCAATTAAAAATGAATATCATCAATGTATTGGGTTTGGGTTTCAATTAGATTTTTTAATCCGCGGGACGGCTGTCAGCGCTCTCGTAAGATAGTAACAAATTAATTAGAAAAATGGTAGGCAGCTGAATAATTAATGTTATTTCACGAAATAGAATTGTTATTGTTTCATACAAGCGTTGCTGGTCGCCTCTCGCTGGATTGAAAAGACCTAACTCCCGATACTATCGTTGATGATATTCATTTTCAATTGAATTATAACAGGTATTTATTACAATCTCGCATTTGCAGTTGTGTACAGAGTTTTATTCAATCTTACCCTACTTTAGTTTGTATACGTAAACAGAAGCTGTTACAAAGAAGCAGAAGCTGTCACGGATGTACAATTATAGGCAAAATTCAAGAACCAAACGATTAGCAGGAAGAGATTTTATTTTTGACAAAATATTGTTTAGTGTTACGAAAGGCCTATATCTTAAGCAATTATGACCGGAAGGAGTTAATACATTATAGTTTCCTTTACTAGGTAAATCATAGTACAATTACGAACATATTGCTCCGAATAAATGCATCGTTATTTGTTACCATAATATATCGCTTTTTGGTAATGTTAAAAGATATTATTGTTAATTATTTTCAACGTACGATATAAAGATCAACTTTTATCTACAAAATAGCATTTAAATTTTTTAATTTCATCCATTTATTACAAAATTATAATCGAAGTTAACGATTATCAATTTTTCGCTCTGTACATTTCATACTTCAACTGCTTTTTTACAATTTTCCCATCATATTGCTGGAAAAAAATTGTGCTTTTATAATTCCTTGGAACTCTAGAATGATGTCCTATAAATATTTTTGGTGCCTGAGCTGCACAAAATTTAATCACCTTCTATCATCCTTCTTTCTCTTACATTCAATATCATGGAACTAAATTCAAATTACGATAAGTATCGATAGTTACTGGAACGAATGACATTTTGAAAAAAATCAAATGTAAAAAATAAAATTACGACTAGCAGTCGTAACGTAATTGTAACCTAATTAGGTGAATACAGCAAGAAGACAAAAGGAAAGAGGCGACCAAATAATCTATATCGTACAGCTTCATATGGGACGTACGAAGTATGTCTCTATCTTTATTTCTTTCTGATACTGACTACAATATATATATTCACAAATATTTACAGGATTCCGTTGCATCATTCTACATCTTTTATACAGAGTTTTGCATTCGTCGATAATTTTTGCCAACTTCCTGGGGAGAAGTCGGCCATTACGACAGAGTGGGTATATAAAATTATCGTACACACCTAATATGCATACATTGCACTGTCAAACTAATAGGAAACCGTACGCTTGCTTGTTTCATTTATACAACCAATTATGTATCTTTTGTTTCCTTTTTTCGCTGACAAATTAAAGGATCAGTTATAATTATACGGTCATTATACCTAACAAATGTCATTAATCGAACATCATTCACGAAATAAATGCCGTATATTACGTTCATTCTCAGTCAACGGATGGCATAATACTTGTAATTTTGACGGTCCCAACAATTTATCAATTGCTTTGTCTCATACCGTAATTTAATTACTATACTGCCCGGAATATCGAAATCCTATCAATTTCTTTTTCTTTACCGACAAAAATTTTGATTACAATCTCTGCAATGTTCGCCATCCGTGCAACTTAATCATTACATACGTAATTTCATTGCATCTCATTTCACAAGCGAAACACGAAACAAAGAAAAGTAAATACATACTCTCATTTGCTTCGCATGTTCTTACATACGTATATAAAATTATGCATTTTGTTGAAAAGAAACTGGAACAAACTAGAGGAAAGAACTCGGACAATATTTAAATACCTCTTTCACTGGGAACTGTACATAACTATATTCGTCGGAAAGAAAAATCTTCAACATCACGAATGTTTGAACACTAAAGATGTTTTTGCTATAGATGATTTACATTAACTTTATTTCCTTCCTTAAATACATTCGTTCGCTGCATTTATCGTCATATTCGTTATATAGAAAAATGTTAATACATGGAAGCCATGAATTTGCAACGTTCGTCTCGTCGCATCAAATATTCTCTTTTCTTTCAGCAACAAGTTTCGAAACAACAACCAAAGAAAAATAAGAAAAATTAAACAGAGAGAAGAGACAGAAATCTATGTGTTAACACTAACCTTATCAGGACCGGTCAAATGACCAGTTTCAAAATTTAATTTAAAATTGTACATTCATTGTTATTTCTTTCTTTCATCCAACTTTATGTAAATTCTTATAGTAACAAAAATTTAAAAATTCATTAATCAGCTAATATAGGAATTTACATAAAGTTAAACGAACAAAAAAAGTAACAATGAATGTACAATTTTTAATTAAATTTTGAAGCCGGTCATTTAACCGGGCCTAGTAAGGTTAGTATTAACCAACGAGACACTTGTACAAGTTACTGTACAATTCTAGTCGCGCAAGAATTCGCTTCAGACTTCGTAGTCATAAAATAACTTCTCTCTTTTTCTCTCTCTTTCTTTCTTTCTTCTTCATGAAGATTTTTCCTTATGCGGAAAAAATAAGGGCAAATCCCGCGACAGGCAACGGGGCCTATTGAAATTAACTTTATAGTCCTCTGTAATATACATAAGTACGAATTCGCTTTCGTGCCTATGGATAATCCAATAACTGATCAATTAAATATTTCGAAGGAATGGGGAAAATAATAATCAATATAAAAAATAATCAATTGACTGCAATAATGTACATACAACAGATTCTTAGGAAACCAAACTGTACAACTTTTATCGCGTTTACCTCCACCAGAGACCAGATTTTTCATTCGTATTGTCTAGTGTTATAACCGGACGTTTGAAGCGTCAGCTTTCAGAGATCATCCAGAGTTAACGATGATGTATAAATAATCCTCGGTTAAATCGTCTTGACACGGGTTAGACATTAGAGATGCCAAAGACAATTCAAAGATCCGACTTGTGTACTTGTGCGTATGTATATGTTACAGGCAAAGATTATTCCAGTATATATCATACAAAAAAGCTTTCTCCCGGTATGTAGTCAGAGAGTCGGATAAGCCCATTCTATGTCAAATTTTGTAAGATTTATCACCATGGTTATAAACGTTTTTCTTAACTTATAATACTTGTCGATGTCTTTGGAAAACAAATTTTCTTACATTCTTTTAGGTTTGTAAGTCTTTGAAGGCGCTAATAATAAAAATTTTTATTGATTCGATGTATGTATTATGAATTCAAATTATTATTATTATTATTATCATAATTTCATTGTTGTAATTTACATTATTTTACATATACGAATAAATCAACCTGATTAAGAACCTTCGCGCGAAGGTACATACAAATTATATTTTACATTAAAAGTACCGATTCTAGAACCCATGTTGATTAAACATATTTTGTTTTTCTTGGACTCTTCTTAGACCCTTAGACTCTCAAACTTCTTAGACTTCTTAGACTTACAAACAGTAAAACTAGTAGTTTGAATAAAAGTGAAATTCGATTAAAGAATAAAACTCGATTGAACAGAGGCTACTGGGTAATCGATGTCGGTTAGTCTTTATCGACGAAGAAACTCGGATACTGGATCCTCTGATTGTCCGTATTAGTTTTGCCTATAACATACATTCTGTTGCTCGTTTGTTTGTTCGCATGCAAACTGCAGAACTACAACGACTTCTATAAATTATATGTACATTCATTTAAGCAGAATTTTGTATACTATAAATTATTCCTCACATGTGCAACATAAACTTATTCTTTGTCCTTTTCTGTTTCTTTACAAAATTCCTTCTTATCGTTTTACTTTTAGTTTAATAATGCAAAATTCATTTATGCGTGGATATTGTCTTCTTTTACAAGAGAATTCAAAAGTAGAGACAGAGCGTGAATGGTCAGACATGAGAATCACTTGATGATCACCTAGAGATACATACAAGTGTTGTTTCGATATGCTACGAGACATTCTTAAAAATAAATACTTACATACGTTCGATCTTTCTTTGTAGACGCTTATAATTAGAGAAAAATAAGTCTTCTACGTCTGTAATTGTCGAAGGAAAGATATGTTTAGGAAGATATGTTGGAGTTAAAGCATGAGTATAGTTAAAGTGTACCCTCATTGGTAAACGTATGCATTTATTATTTGCATTTAGCGGAGAAACACATGAGAAAACACATGTTTTACATATAAATAGGATGGTTATACTCGCTTCTAGCGCACTGTGTCATGATAAAAAATGCAACACCATGATGAAAGCGAATATTTTTACAGATACATATGTATCATAATACGATAAATACACGTTTTAAGAACTAATAACTTTCTAATAATTTTCTTGGTAATATGATCCAAGTATCATTTTATTTTAATTAATTGTAACATGTTAAAAAATGTAATGCATTGTGTATATTCGTTGATGAATTATCGAGCATGTTCGTTGCTCGAGGAGATTTGATTAGTGCATACGTCCACTGTGCATCTTACGCTTTAACTATGTGTGTGTATATAAATATAGGAAAGTATAGATGAACGTTGAAAGTAACAGTCCTAATTTCAATACCTAAATAGCAGTATTGTTGATTTGATTTTTTTGCCTTATTCGAATCATTGGTCGACAGGCGCGAGCGACATACCAACCAAAGTGGCAAGCTACGAAAATTCCATTCAAGATTATTGTCCTAGGACGGTAAGGGTGAAGAATGTATTGTAATTGTCTCCCTGATCGATAATAGGCATTCATCTTGGTTAACATCGTATTGAACTTCCGTAAACTATTTTGAAGTTATTTACAATTAGGAAATATCGGAGAGGTAGAGATTGAATTTGACAACATTGAGAAGCTCTTAAAAACACATTATTAAGTAAATGTTGAGAAATTGGTTTAAGTAAATAAATAATTGAAATTCTGCGCAAAAATCTGAAGAAATGATTAAACTGTTGCTGTCTAACGTATTTTTTAATTATAACATTTATTAGGTATAAAAGGTTTGTACGTTATTTTGTACATAATTCCACGTTTGAATTTATTCGACTTTTACTAATTGTAATAAAAACGAAGATAGACGATATTTGAAAGGAACGTGTAAAATGTAAGTTTTCTTAAATCGAGTGACAAACAAATCATTCACTCTGGGCGAGCACAGAGACTGTATCTAGAAACTCTACTTAGAAATATTGTCCTCGATAACAAAAAATCGTCTAAAGAAACGTGAACATAATGTTTTTCGTTAATTTTACGTTATTAACGTTAAATTTTTTTCACGATATACATTTACTAATAAATATTCGCAATTATTTCGTACTGATGTACAAGCTTTCTCCTTAAGCTTTCAATGTCAGAAAACTTAAAAAGCGAAATTTCATGAATTTCTTTTCCACGCTATTACGTTCGATTCAGTGAATCTATCGAATAGAAACCAAACTTGATTTCACTTAATTGGCTATTAGTTTTTAACGAAAGTAACCGGAAATTCTGATTTTTCGTAAAAACAAGCCTCAACTATTTCATATACTTAACACAAGTCTAAAGTCCAAAGCAAATTTCTAGATGACAAAGCAGAGCGCCGCACCGTGCGCCGTCTTGAGTATTTGCTAAATGAGTAGGCAACGACCTGAGGCAAATTTTATAGAGCTTTAAAGACCATCGACCTACCTGTCTGAAAATCTACGAAACCCGCTTTGGAAAGAAAAGGTTTGCACTAGGATAACCACGAATATCCTTGGACACAGGCGGAAGAAAATAAATTGTTAACCGAACGAAAATAATCGAAAAGATCGAATCCTCTAGGATTACTACTGGCATCAATGTCGATGATTTTCAGCGGGCTGTGATATCCTGTTGACGACGTGCAATGGTGTACAGGCTCGTTCGATGGGCCATATTTCACAAGGCCATTATGCCGGCGCGGGGGTAATAATACCGCACAATTACCGTGGATCTCAAGTTCTCGAAAGAAAGGAAATAAAATCAGCATAAAGTGAGCCACCAAATGGTGCCGGCAGACCTTTAATGAAAGTACCAGTGGCGGAGGAAAAGGAAAGGCATAAGGAATAGCGGCGCGAAAACCGGGGTAAAGAAGAAGGGGCCGGCCCTTAAATTAATTCGCGATGAATTACGTCCGCGCCAGCTGTTCGGACAGTTGTGTTTATTTATGAAGGAACTAAGATCTTCTTCGCGTAGTCCTTAAAGCCGGATTCCGCCCATATAATTCCCTGCGATGACCGAATTCTTTCTCTTCCTTTTAGTCAACACGCCGCGCCGTGTTCGCTTTCTTGATGGCTGAACTCATAAACTTGGGGAATTCTTGGACATCCTGCGGGGAAATGTATCGTGCAGAAGAACATAGGATAAGGAAATTCCCATTGATGTTACGTTAACATAAAATAGTTTAGAAATAATAATATTTAGAAGATATACCTAGATGGACTTTTTGGAAATACAGTACCGGTTAACAATTTTGAATCACTCAATTGTAAAATTTGCGTAAATATTATACCATTAATTACCAAAAATGCGTAATATTATACCATTATTAAGAAAGAACAATGAATAATGAGTAATGAAAAATATGTTTGATTAACATTGAAAACAAAGAAAATGTTAAAATATTTTACCTACTTTTGAGTTTTATCAGTCATCAATCCAATAAAAATGGTGCATGTTAATGAGAACAATTCAGTTTTACAAATCGTGTCATTACTTTTCCAAAACGCGATATTGCAACGATATAAATTATAAAACAAATCAATTATTAAATGATTTATAAACAACAGAAGTCAGAACAAAATAGAATAATAAGTAAATTACGAAAAAATAACGTTTAAAGAATCAAAAGGGATTATCATATAAATTTTTAGTCTCATTTGGTAGCTCAGTAAGTTGAAAGTCGTCACTAACGATATTGATTGTGAAATCCTTTTTGAGTACTATCATTTTCTCCTTTATACGATAATTCATTTTATCTATCTTTAACTTCAAGAAGTAACAATTTAGTAATATATTTATTTATAATTTAATATAACATGTTTCTTAGAAATGACATTTATAACTATAGCAACAATAACAAATAAACAAACGACAAATTATCACTTTTTATAAAATAACACAAAGAAATCAAACAATGTATGACACATAATACTTGTAACACAGAAAAGGAGTCAATTAACGTACTAGTAATTTCTGAATTTCTCAGTCTCACCCCATAATTATCATCCTAGCTGTTAACTGGTAAAAAAGGAAAATTTTTTTAGTTCAATATCATGCAAGTACATATGCATATTATGATCTTAGGAAGCAAAGCGTGTATCATTGCATCTTTTCAATCATGTTGAAATTGTTGTGCAGAAGTGTTCTTAACCTACTTCTAATCCCTGGTAACGTTTGAACCATTTGATTTGAGGGCTTGGGAACTTCCTTAAATCTTCAAGACGTTACCTTCAAAAGAAAAAAACCCTTAAACGTTCTAAAAAAATAAATCACTCTAGCGATAGAAATAGCACAGTAGAGAAGTACCTACGCAGCCTCTCGACGAAGAAATGATAGCAGCAGTCGCTAATTTAGTCGTTCTCGAGGTTCGCGAACTGAAAAATCTGGAGATTCATCTATTTAATAAGTGTTGTAGCAGAAGCGTCCGATGACGCGAAGTCATAATCAGACGTTAAACTTGTCACGCTGTAATCCCCGATTGCACGATTTTCAGCTAGCTGTACAAGTTCTCTTCCTTCCTACTCTCATTCTTCTTCCTGCTGATACGAAGGGATCAAACCGAACATTCCGCGTCGATAAATAACAATTAACGAGAGGGAACACAAAAGAAAACGCTATCAACGGTCAAAAATATGTATAAAAATATCACGAATATCTTTCTTTTTCACGCTCATTTATCGTTGCCGCCTGTTTCTATTTAACCAAAATACTTCAGAAAAAGCAGGATTTGCACATTTACAGGAAACACAACACACTCGCTATATCTCTTCATCTAGAGTTTAGAAGGAATGAACGATCAAACGGGATCCTCGATGAGAGATTGTGCGATCTGTATGAATATAGAAAAGGATTAACAATAAGTTGTCGTCTGCGAACTTTTTTATTAGGAATATATGAAAGCATTGTTAGAAGGAGAGAAATTATTATTCAAAGGTATTATTTTGTAAATTGATCTACGTTATATTTTAGATAACAGAGTTCAGAAAATCTTCGTTTCCAAACGAATCGGGGCAACGCAAATGAAAATTTTCATTTTAGCTTGCACATACTCATACCTTTTCATTCATCTTTTCGATATGAAAGTTTGCGATACGATTAAACTGGTTCCGAATCGTTTCTATTGACTCGCGATTAATACATTTACAGAGTTTATAGCAGATGAAAGAGCTCGACTTTAACTCGAAAAATAAAAAAAAGGAAGAAAATAAAAGATTATTGTAAGTATTGATGGAAAAATCAATTAGTTACGAAAACGTAAATGTTTTGGTTTTTATCAAAGGCGATTACGTGGGAAGACAAATGTACAACAACACTACCTAATCGTAACTATTCACATAAATGCTGCGCTACCTAAATTAATATCATTATTCAGTATATCATATTCTGAAAAGATGTATACGTTTATTTCTAAACAAAGATATAATAACGTTAAATTGACGTAGGTAAATCAACAGATCGCACGTATCTAATCAAGGTTCGATCTGTCGTTCGTGAGCGAGTGTGTGTACATATAGATACACGTATATACGCGATGCCTAAAATCACTTGGTCCGACCGAAGGAATCCGTCCGTTGAAGCATCCAGCTTGGCCAAGATGTTTGATGCTCAACGCATAAAAAGCTGCCGCCGACAGTGATTAAAAACGCGATACATCCTATTAATACTTGCCGCTTACGAGGGCTACTTACATATACAGATAATTTAGTTACCCTGACGTGTCAATATGCACACACATGTACACGTGCGAGTTTGCGTGTGTATGATACATAGATACGTGTACAAGCATATATACATGCACATCACGCGAATTTATTGCCGTTGAAACTGACATAAGAAATACACACCTGGCAGTTTGTTTTGCGAATATAACGTATGTGTATCATATGAGTATGCCTGTCTATATGTTGCCAAGATTGTAGGTTTTATCTTTTTTTAACCTTCCTTGCTTTGTTTCCTCATAAGTTTCTTATTCTTACATCGTCGTTTCAAACCTTTTCTACTTTGCTAGCTTATTATCATCTTCAAAATTAACAGGATCGTGTCTTTTCAAACTTTTTAGATTAGTTATTATTATCGTATAAATTTAATCAGAGCATAGAATGACAAGGATTGATAATGGTGATCACGATGAATCTTTACTCACGATTAAAGTTGTTAAAGTATCAAGATTTTCACAAAGTGTATCGAATTTAAATCAGGTGAATTTTTAGAAAACTAATTAGTTAGAAAACTAAACTTTTACACGACTTTTGTGCATTAATTTGATAAAGGAACAAGGATTTGTAGGAAAGAAATTTTTACCTATTAAAGATATCAAATTCTACGAATTAAAAATATTCTAGAAAAATAAATTTTTGTGAAATTTTTCGTGTAGGTATGAAACGAGGATATAACTTTTATATATCCAATAGTTTTATTGAATATTCACGATGCAATCGTATCGTGTATTTATGAGTAGCATTCCCTATGGCAGACCTTATAAAAGACTTAAAGTCTCACTTTTTCTCAACGAGTAAATGAAACAGAATACATATCGATACGAATAATCAGATCGATGCAAACAACATATTCGCATATATCTGTATGAATCATCTTGTTAATATAAATATTTTATCCATTTTGTTTTCACTCAAAGTAAAACTTTAACATTTCGTTTCATCATACGCTCACAAATCACGTGTCTCGTTTTCTCTGTTATTTACCTATGTAATACATACATACATATGTGAAACATAGTTATATACTCGAGTTAGATTGTCCACATTTGCATTTATCTCGGACTGTCTACAATTTAGGGTGTAGCTACTTTAGTTTCATTCTTTACTCGCGTTAAGAAACGTTTGAACAACGACGATCCTAAAAAGCAGAATGCAAGCCCATGTTTATAGCATAGAACACATTATACCACTCGCGTAAAAATGTAAGTTCCGTGGTCCGTTCGTAGACTACTAGTCACGTAAAAGTTAAACGATATACCATTTTATAATGGGAAATATCTCTTCTCAATCTCACGAATCTTCCTTTATAGGAGATATATTTTTAGAAATTGTCAAGTACCGAAAACAAGAAAATTTTTTAGATTTCTCACTAAAATGTAAATCACGGATTTCACACATCTGCACGTATCAAAGCGTCATTTTTTGAATAACAGTCTTTATTTTGCAGCACTTTGGAATACTTAGACTTATTTGTTTGAATTTGTATGAATAGAACATTTAATTGCAGAAAAAGAATAAAATAAAGGAAACTAACCCTTTCAATCCTAGGATACGAAACGCATCATTTTATATTAAAGTTTACTTACATAGAAGTGACTATTGATTACAGAAATATAAAAACATAGCCCAATGATGGACCTATTTATGAAATAATTTATCGGTTATCAATTAGAATAAAACGTCTAGTGGTGGTTTCATGTCCTAAAGTCTTTAGGTTTTTCTATCACCACCATAAAGCTATTATCTTGCTCTTAAAACTAATTACAAAAGATGTTTTCAAACAAATAAGTGGCTACTAGAATTATCTGCTATCCCCCACAAAATACGTTTACTGTAAAAGGATATATTATACAGTATGAACCTCATGACAGAAATGTCATGGGATATAAAGCACATTATATATGTATATACATATTTTGATGAATTTATAGAAATGTTCCGTCATACCCGATTTTGATAATTTTTTAATATCTTAGAGAAATCAACATTTTAAACATTTTTTTCCTATACATATAACCGATCTGATTTAGTTTACGAGACATTCGCAAATAACTGCAGGTACCACTACAGTGTATTTCTACCTATAATAGTGTGTCTATCGCAACGATGCATAAGTTGCCGGCCACCGGCCGCTTATCTTCTGTTTATGAACTAGGATTAGCAAGGTTAAAGGCCCCGTGCACAACATGCATATGCGACGCTGTAAGAAATGTTTTATTATAACTCATAATTCAATTAAAAGTGAATATCGTCAATGTATTACGTCTAGGTTTGCGTGAACTAATAACGATTGTTTGATTTCATAAAATAGTATCAATTATTCATTCGCCTATTACTATTATAATTAATTTGTTATTATTTCACGCAAGCGTTATCGGCCATTTCCCAGTGACCGGATTAAAAAAAAAACTAAACCAGATCAAACCCAAACCCAATAAATTGATAATATTCATTTTTAAGTGAATTATTATAGACATTTCTTGCAGCCTCACATATGCAGTTGTGCGCAAGGCCTTTTAAGCTCGCCTAATTCTCGTATATAAACATAAGATACGCGACCGGCAACCAATGCTGACGCATATGCTGCCACGGATGCATAACTATAGGCAGAAATACATCTGATACATGTAGTATCTACAGTTTTTTACTAGGAAACTATAAATATAAATATAAATATCTCGGAAACTAAACGAGACCGACGGTTATATGTATAGAGAAAAAATTTTCAAAATATTGAACTTTATAACATATTAAAAAATCATTAAAATCGGGGAGGACAAAACGATTCTACAAGTTCACCTACATTTTTTTATAATTTGAGCATTAAATTCAAAATTATTAATTGTTCGATGAATAAAACTTACGCTACTACTGATATCTCCTTTTCTTTATAGGACATTTCTTTCAAAGACACAACCTTAATATAAATTTGTTTAATTTCTTGAAAGGTTTTTCATTCACAATCTCCCAATTTCAAAATCCTGTTCCTATACGTTGCAACGCGTACAATCTCATTTTAATCCAAATCCTTTCATCGTTTCACCGATTCGCCAAAATCAATTCATCTTTGCTCTCTTATCATTAAAATTACAATGTAAGAATAAGTCACTGAGGAAAGTGAATACGTGCTTGGTCTACACCAACTTAATGTAAAATAAAGCGCATCGTACATCAATCCTTTCTTACATTGTTACGATATCAATATACCTATATCTAATAACAGCAGATTTTCCAAACCTTTATCTGCCTGTTTGTTCACTGACATCTCTCACAAGCAATGATCAGCATTAGAATGATGAGGAGATCAGAAGCTCGTCGACGATAATTCGCGTTAGAATTGGCGCTGATTGTTGGCCTCTTCTTACCGATCCTTACGGTCGGCACTGGAGTTGCAACCGATGGATATCCTACATGCCCACTGATCGTATTGTCTACGGATAGAGGTTTGTTCTCCATTTTCTCGATTTCTGCCGAACCATAGACAGTCTCATCCTCTTCGTCGTAAAAAGATGGCCGAGCAACTGTTTGAGTTTTTGTAGGCCCTGAAATTTCTGAAATAAATACCAGAAAAGGCATTTCATTTTAGTTACTTTTTTAGAAGATAATGTTGAAAGGAAAAAATAGTTTTACTTTCCTTTGAATTTTATCAAATGTAAGAGCTTAAAATTCTTAGAATGAAAAATTCTGGTACATTTTTTAAAATAATTTATACAATGAAAATTGTCTAGAAGGAATAAATGGAATAAGATTTAACTTTTCTCGAATGATAAATTTATGCTTTCAACACTTACCATGCCTTTTCTTCCACATTTAAACTCATACAAAAATAAATCACTCAAATATTATTGTTATTTACGACAGTCAATAACAAGGCTTTGATATTTTTATTATTAATATGTCTAAAATTTGATGCACGTAAAAAGCTTACAAAAATTTTTCCTTTAACGTAATCGATAACTGAAGAATTAGGTATTGAACTTGGTTCTTATCCTTTCATCGGAGATTTTGTACATGATGATAAAAATACATCGATTTGTTGTTATTTAAAGATACCTATTTCATCGATAAAAAAAAACTTTAAATCAATAGTTTTCACGACAAAATTAAGGACAAGGTCGATGTAAAATGTGATTGTAGATAAACAGAATATTTTTGTAGTTGATTAATTACAGAGAAAACCAAAATTTTGGGAAGGGCTGGCAAGAAGAAGAAAACGTTTAGACTAGATGAAATTCTTAACCAACTTTGACTAATCAAAGTTCTAGTCATACATTTCGTGACATACATCATAGTTTTCTCGTTTACCTTCCTTTTCGCAGCCTGTATGGTAAAATCGCTGGTATCTTTCAGAAGGTGAATAATTAGTTTACGTGAAAGATTTCTCGCAAAATTATCTTATTATGTACAAAAAGTTGGTAACAATTTTGACAGTTGATACTTTCCGTTAGAATAGGAAGCGAGAGGAGAGAAAATATTTTTGGCGCATTAAGAATGATAGCAGTAAATAATTGGCGGTGCCCTCACGAGAAAGAAGAATGTGCACACTGCAGTACGCTGTGTGATAAGTAAAGTAGTAGGTAAATCCCTGCGTCAGGGAACAACATTGATTCCTAAAACGCGAGAGGCTCTCGTGACGATTTACGGAGGACACGAGCGTGCGACCGAAGTGAACCAAAGTGCACGGGCTGCTCGTAATTCCCCCGAGTCTGACTCTGACCCGATTGGGAAATCCTCAGGATTGTATGCGAAAAGATAAGG
Organism: Bombus soroeensis; assembly: GCA_014737365.1. Classification (NCBI taxonomy): domain Eukaryota; kingdom Metazoa; phylum Arthropoda; class Insecta; order Hymenoptera; family Apidae; genus Bombus; species Bombus soroeensis. The sequence continues at coordinate 98,817 of JACXIL010005350.1, forward strand.
ATTGACCGAAAGAAGCTGAATGCTGCCAGGGGGTAAATCCTCTGGAGGATTCCGTGACAAAGTGAGGATACCTGTAAACGCGAGCGTGTTTGAAACGTACGAAACACTTTCTTATTTCTATCACACCGCGATCAGTCTTTTATCTAATATACAATCCAGCAAGAATAATTTCCACTCGGATATTCCGCAAAGATTCGATAACCCGTTGCCTAGGCTGCTGTTATCATCTGTGAAATAACATCAGAACGAAGACAAATTTCCGATGTTGAGCGCAACAATTTTCAACCGACTAAACCCTACTTTGCTTGATACTTAACGATTCTTTCAGCTGGTCTTGTTAAGTGCAACGCTATTCGAATATAGCTAATCATTCATCTTTTCTCGTTACTTTGTATCAGTCCGACGACTACAATTACCGTCGTCGTGTCGTTAATTTTCAATTCGGTGTTCCTTTTAAATTTTTCTTTCAGTGTAAAGTGAAGTAATGACAATAATGAAAATTCATTTACTTTTATACATGTGTGTAATACAGTAGCCACATTTCATGATCTATAGAAGATAGAACTATCGCCAAAGAGAATACGAAAGTCACGCAAAAAAGAATCGAGTCACGACAAGTGCTATAATTCCAAAAAGAGGCATTTCTGCACATTAGCGCGTTTTTATTCATCTATTCTGTTAGGTTAAAAATTTGAGACCGATAGTTCAAAGAAATACAAATAAATAAAAGCAAATGTAAAAAAAGCAAAGAAACAACGACTGAAAAGGAAACGATAAGAGAATAACAGGATACATATAAATAAAATATGAATATTTTATTAAAAATCTTTTTTATGATGAAAACAGAATGTTAATCTATAGCTATTTATAAAATTGATCGAAAGTAGATATGTAATTCTAGGTCATACTTACCATACAATCGAATACTGCTCTCGACGTCACCAAGAGAATTTTTGGCTACACACTTGTAAGTACCCACGTTGTCTTTTTGTAGATTGCGAATCGTTAACACCATCCGGACCTCAAACTTTGATTTTTCGATTATCTGCACGTCATGTTGTTGACTCGATATTATCATCGCTATGCAGACAAATTTTATATTATTTTTATTCAGAATATACATATATTTATTCATAACAAACGTATCGTAATCGTATCGTATGAATATTGACAAAAACCCGCAGATCTTCACTCATTAGATATATATATATATGTGTGTGTGTGTGTATAATAAATATATAATCAAATATATAGTCAAAATCTGCAGGTTTTTGTCAATATTCATACGATAAGATTATATATACATATATATATACACACAATAAGGTAATTAATCTATATTTAACAATAAAATATCAATAAGACAATAAGAATAGGATAATTCTTGCAATCCTTCGTAGCGGAGATTGTTGCCACGCGCAACCAAAGCGATATCATGCACTATAGTTTGTCTACTTATGCATTCTTCCAATTATTGTTGGATCTTTATCGTTCTACGCCGTCTACACCGAAATCTATCCTGACGATTATTTGGTTTGCGTATAGATCATTATCAGAGAAGACTACACGAATACCAGTGATAATCCATATAAATTTCTAAAGGTGTGTTCTAATTCATGATAAAAGCTATACCGAACTTACTGAAATCACTTTTTTTACTTTTACAATGACATCACAATTGGACTGCATATAAAAAATGATAACAAAGGTACTGTAAGAAATATTTTCACTTGAAAAATGAACGTGAACGTGCAAACAAAACTCTACAAATTTGAAATTGAAAAACAATAATAATAACTGAATTAATACGAATCCGTGAAATGGAAGGAATAGTTGATACTATTAGTACTAATAAATTAAGTAAGTACCACGTATTCTACCCATGGGTATAAGATGCGTACTTAGGTAGTATGTATATCTGTATAGATACATATGGCGTAGTATATGGCGTAGCCTGAGAATATTACAATCAAGCGGAAAAAATACGTAACGACGTATAAAAGTATGTGAAAATCACTTCTTAGTCTTCGACGAGTCTCTTCATTACAGTTTGGAACGTTCGTGTACACGCACACATACACACGCACACGCGCACACACACACACACACACACACACACACACACACACGTGTATATATATGCATAAGCAGAATAGGGAAAAAGGGTACATTGGATTTTCTGTGTTGGGTGAAAATTACATACGAATACATTAAGAACGAACTGCTCCGTAGGAGTTGCGCTGAAGCGAAAGCATGTTTGCTGTCAGAGCTACAAATGCTCGGAGAATATATTTGCGAACGATCGAGTGTAATTCACTTCCACGTTTGTCTGTAACTTTTTATCAACTTTGCATGAAAACATTAGAACTTTTAAGGAAAGAGAAAACGCGTTCGTTCTCTGTTTCTTCCTACGTGGAAGTTTCTTTCTACGTTCTAGAAGAAGATCATAAAATGTTACTGGCCGTTTTATTTGAATCGTGCTATTTAATACTCTTAATTTTAACTAACGAAGATACTCTCCTGTAGAAAAGTAATTTTCAACTGCAAATATATTTCTAATTTCGTCTCCCGTTTCTAACATAAAGTACCTTTAACTTCTTAGAAGCCGCGTATCTATTTGAAATGCGTCATCGGGGTATGTAAACCAATCGGCATGGTGCCGTGCTCGGTATGGAGCACCGAGTTCTATGTTATATAAAATATATCTATGTAAAATACATAGATGAAAGATATGTATTTAATGTAGCTTTTACATCCATCGACAAGTAATGAATCCAACTGTACATTACGAGGCTTTGTTAAATATTAATTTTATTTTGCTCCACGAAGTGAAACCATAGAATCCAATTCCATCTAATTCCGATGATTTTTTAATATGTTGTACAACTCAACATTTTGAACAACTTTTTCCTGTTTATGTAACTGTCGACACCACTACAGTGAATTCTGCTTATTATTATGCGTCCGTGACAGCGTATATGTCCTTAAATTAGTTATCAGCGATCGGATAGAATGATCTGATCGAAACGTAACACTTATACTTATTTGTCTACATATGCAAGCCCAAACCCGATACATTGATGATATCCATTTTTGATTGAAACAGACATTTCTTGATCTCGTGTATACAAATGTGCACGGAGCTTTACCCAAGCATACTCAACTCTCATTTTTATGTACTGCATATATGTTACAATAAAAGATAAGTGGTAGGTTTCAATTGGGTCATTATACCCGTTCGTCGCAAGGCTTGCGGCAAGCAATACTAATACGACGCTGTTACGGACGTACAATTGATTTCTACAACATATCCAAAAATCGTCGAAAACGTACAGGATGTAGCTTTTCTACAGTTTCAAAATTCAACAAATATAAAGAATATTAGAATTTATCGCACAGATATTACCATTGCGCGATAAAATATTTTAGTATTGTGCTAAACGGTTATAATTCAATTTGATGAAAATACCAAAATATAAGGTGAATAAATCGATTGGATTTTAAAAATAATTAATATACAGAAAAAGAATATGTACCTATTATCATTACTAGAAAGAAGTCTCGCGCCGCAACACAGTACTGCTCTTTATCACTCGCCGTCACGCATTCCTATATTGTTTTATTGACTACATTTCATTATATGCACGGTGATGGACTCTCATTAAAAGATCCTCATTTGTTAGAGTATTAATAAGAAATAACAGTAGTGATTTTATGTAGAAACCGTAGAAAATTTAAAAAAATTTCTAGTTTTGTAAACTTGTCGAAGAGCCCGATTTCGATGATATTAAAATAAGTTGTAAAGCTTAACATTCTGGACAACGTTTTCCTATACATAAAACCGGCGATCGGCCTTAGTTTCCGAGATACACGGAAAAATATCCCGCTGCTCGGCTTTAGTTTTCAAGATGGGTTGGGTTAGTATTGATATTAATATTAATCCAGGCGGCCGCGCTGTGAAGCGACTGGTCGACCCTGCGAATCTCCTTATTGATATTGATATAAACAATGCTGGCCAGCCACCTTACGGCACGGCATCCGGATTGCCAAATCAATACAGCTTGAAAACTAATGCCGAGCAGCGGAATATTTTTGCGTATAAAAAGGTTGTTCAAAATGTTGAACTTTGCAACGTACTTCAGAATCATCGCAATCGAAAAAAATAGCTTTTCGAAAAGTTCACCGAAATGGTGTCCGTTGTGGTGAAAAGCACAAAATTACTAATATAACACTTCTCTATTGATGGTCCAATGAGAGACACCCTTTTCGTGACGATTCATTAGCTTGTATGTAATGAAATGTAGCCGAAACAAATCAAAGTTGTTATACTTCCGTGCTTAAAATTATTGTAGGTGATTATTTAGATCAAAGGCCATGATCTCACTAATATGGATAATTTTTGGATATGTTGTAGAAATCAAGTTTTCCCCTTGTATATCACCACTGCGCCGCTGGAGCCTAGTTTCCGAAATATTCGCAAAGAACTACTGGTACCACTACAGTGAATTCCGCCTATAATTGTTCGTCCGTAACAGCGTATGCTAGTATTGTTGTAGAACATAAGCGAGAAAGGTACCTTCGAAAAGCGATGAAAGCGATAGAAAAGGTGAATAAAAGAGACGGCGAGATTTACACGCAACTCGAAAAATGAAATTATCCTGCGTGGCGAGGCTTTTGCAAAGTCACATCAAATTACAAAGTTAAATAACTAACAGAGAGATATTACCGTTATCCTTGACCCAATAATTAATCGACTTGGGCGAAGCCTCGACAAAACATTCCAGGACAACATCCGTACTCAGAGGTGCACCTACCAGTTGATTAGGTACATGAATTACCGGCGAAACTGTGAAACAGAATCTCAAATAGGATTTGTAGATGTAGAACGCTAGTGTATTTCTCTTCGACCGTTTCAAAAGAAATTGGTAAATTATCGGTCAGGATAATCACTATTACTCACAATGAACGTTGATAGAAATACGTTTGCTGACCGCCGGTGGCACACCATTGATGGCGATACAAAGATAAACTCCCATTTCGTTTCTCGAGATCTTTGTCAGTTTTAGCTCTTCGCCGTGGTACTCGTTTACTGAAGTCACTAAACCAGATAAAAAGCGATAAACATTTTGTTAATCCAATATTGCAAAATTTTCTACAATTAAATTTCCGATACAATTGAATAACGCAATTAAATATACATGTACACAAATAAAGTAGATATTTTCTTCATTTTTCGTAAAAGATGCGTTCTTATTTTTAATAAAGCTTACAAGATCTACTTGCAAAAGTACAAGTCTTACAAATGTGTGTTGAATAAAAACTAGATTACGGTATTCATTTGGAGAAAATTTAAAGTGCAACAGAAAATTAAAAAAAAATGAAGTCACGTTTTATTGTTATGTATTGTACATGTACAATACATAACAGTGAGGAATATGCGGTACTTCGTGTATGATTTCTTTTATTATTATACGTATGTATTTAATATCTATCGCTTTTAATATATACAGTTGGAATTTCCGTTTAATTTTACGCAATTAAAAGAGATTTTATATTATGAAATAATATAAGGATGCTGCTTAATAATTTCTAAGCTACACTGGACGAATTACCGAGCGAAGTTTAGCTTGAATTTTCATAGTGTTTATGACAGAAGTGAAACGATAAGAAAAAATTAAAAAAAAAATTCTTTACCGTTCCATTAACGATTTACGAATAGAGTCAATTTTTACGTGGAGATGAAAGTTTAAAAAGCATACAAAATCTCTTTAAATATATACTTGACAATGCGTTATGACTTAATAGTTTGTACCTTAGTTTTTACAGTTCATCAAATAGTTTCGAACAAGGTTATTTTAGTTTTAAAATAAATTTAAAATAAATTGCTATGGTAATGAAAAAATCCTGATATTGAAAATTAAAAGTTACTCTCCAATTTGAAGTAGGATTAAATATACGATAGTTGAAATAATATCAAAATAATATAAAATAAACATCACGTTCAATTATTTTTAAAGTATATTTAAACTGATAAGGAAAACTGACCAAAATACCTAAAGTAAGCGTTGCGTTGCAGTAATAAACAGGTTACGCCTGTTCTTTTTCTGTGGCAGCGAGAATATTGCACTGAAACGCACTATCCTTATATGCTATTCTTAATGTGTATTGCCGTGTCTTAAACACGTGGAAATATCGACTTTCTTATAATTTTGAGATGTAAGAGTGTGTTACTTCACAAAAATCATAATTTCTCATTTAACTATAATGTATAGGAGCAGAAAATAATAGAGTCGTTTGCTGCGAGCAAACATACATCGTACGTTCCTATAGTTTCATTAATGATCATAAGATTCTATCTAGAGATGGATAGAAATCTCTGTTAACAATGTTATTAAGATCTGCAGTCGTTAAACAGAAATTTTCATTGCTAAAATTTACGAATGTGCTCGAGGCTGTCGCTTTTGTTCTTTGTTTAAGTTGTTGTCCATAAGGATTAATTAAGGAAACGACGTTACACCTTATCGTTTAAGATGGTGGCCCTATTTAGCCATAACAATTAAATTTCTTCGCAAAAATAAAAGTGTTTTTTGTAACGAGAATTCGAATTCACCATTTTACATGTTCTTTTATAACTCATAACAAATAGAAAATTTCTCTACAAATCCTAAATAACATCACATAATTATGATTCTATGACACATTAAGGTTATTAATATCGATACATTAATACACATTAATTACATTACTACACATAATATCGATTAATACATACGTATTTCACATCCAAATTTAAATCCAAACCAAATACTATCTTTTTATCTTCTTTAACAAAAATGTGAGTAAGTAACTCGCTAAATAAGTTACATATAATTCTCACAGAAAAAACTGTAACTGAAAAGGTAACTTCCGTAAAACCGACGAACTGCTTGCTAGCCGTCCCAACGGAAATCGCTAATTAATGAGTTAGTAAATCATAAATCATCGAGTTTCGCTTAAACTCCCGGCGAGGTTATGTTACATGGTATAACATCGGTAATTACAAAAATACAAGATCCGCGATTTATCAGGAAAACACCGTTTCTTGAACAAATTAAAAAGTAAAATTGAATAATTAGTTAAAGATGGAAATACAAAGCAGACATCTTAAGAAACTTAGAGCTTTTAATAATAATTACTGTCATAGAAAATATAGATAACCTTTAATGTATATTATAACCCATAAATCAGAAATGCAAGGAGAATCGTCATAACAAATAAATAATTAATCTTTTAGATAATAATATTATAATGTGATTGTAGGCATAGGTGTACTAGGTAAGATATACTAAAAGATATTGCTATCTTTAAGGACAACAATATTAGATATTTTTATAAATCTAGCACGTGAAACATTTATGCATAAATGTTGCACAATGTTTTATAATTCAGATTTCATAGTATATATCATATTTCAATGTTCAAATAACCGAGATTTTACGTTTCTCAGAATCGTTGTACATTCTCGTCAACAGAGATGAAGACTTGAGATGGAAATAGCTGCCAACTTCTAGTACAGAATTATATCTACAATATGGCGAAGGTTATAAAATGCATGATAGATCATGAAACATTGCTAAAAAGTTAAAGTTCATCTTATAAAAAGTGCATATCCCACAGTCACAATAAAATGAAACTCCATATTCAAATTAAGATCAAGAAACGAAAGTTTCAAATAATGTTTACATATTATATGCAAACCGTTGATTTTTGGACGTTTAAATTTCCTATAAATGTATTAACATCCACAGTTTAGTAATCAATTTGTTTGAAATCATATCTCGTTATTTTACTGTTTACTGATAGACATATACACGAAATCGAAGTAACGTCTTACAATGGATGAAGTTACAGACCTCGTAGTTAGGTTGGCAACGTTTCCCCCACGATATCCAATAATTATCGTCATTGTAGGCCAACAATAAGCTTTCCCGTTTGCGCGCAGCTAGGGCTACTGCACTTAGCACATGTCGCGTCGCAAGGGTTTCATTCGCATACATTGCCGTGGCATCCTCGACAGGGCGCCGTAATTCGCCTGCTATTAGTAACACCATGCTGAAGTGAATACTAAATACGTCGTTTAGGTCGAAGCATCAACGCAGAGCGTAGAGAAACAAGGAGGAGTAACTCCGACCGATGCGACGTGATGCGATGCGATGCGATGCGACATCTCTATACACCATCAAGTGTCCCGCGATTTTATGAACGTTATCGGCCGATCGTTTTCGCCGACGTGACGCGACGTGAAGTAACGCCATCGGGTGTCCAACGGTTTCGTTTTATCGACCGCCACGACGATCCAACCGTATCATTACGCAACATTTCAAGAGCGTAATACAGTTGTACGAATAGCCAATGATATTGTTAAAAAACGGACTAAGTATTGGAAAGAACTCATTTTTCCTTCTTCCTTGTTTGATGATTAGTTTCGACGCAGATGTTTCATAGTTACATACACAACAATGATATTCGAAATACCATGGTATTCGAATATTAATGTGAGTCATGATCTTGATTGCCCTTACAATTAGTAACTACGGCAGTTGAATTAAATGGATTATGCATAGGAATATAAAGTAGAAAAAAAGAAGCAAAGCCAAGAATATTTCAGAAAAATAGATACTTAGTTGTTAATTAATGTGTTTCAATCTGTACAGTAACACTATTATGAGAGTGTTATGATTTCCTAAAAAATTAACTTATTCTATCTGTATCACGCTTGTAGTAAATTGACGATATGCATATCTTGAAATTATCCTCGAACGTGTTTATGTTTAAAGATAAATCAATTCTGCAGGTGAACCGTTAACGTGACCCGTTAAAACCAAGGCTTCTATCAATTCCTTAGGGTGTTGCACAAACTGTTACTTAACAATTTCTAGAAAGTTACGTCTCCTGCAGGCAGTTTGGGGCGAGTCCGTCGTGGCGTAACGGTTAGCGGTGAAATAAGGAAATTAAAATACCAAGTGAATCCAGCGACTGGGTTCGAAGAAAACATAATTGTATATTCCGCGTTATATCGGCAAAATGGTTGGAGCGTCATCTATATTAAATCTTACCATGAGACTTTTGGTTCAAGGCGCTTCCTGCAAATGGCTTCCGAATTATAATGTTCTTCCCGTCTTCTCTACGCCACGATATGCTGGGTGTAGGCACGCCTCTTGCACGGCATGTTAACTTCACCTGTACGTGTTATGAAACCAAAATTATAAAGAGAATCGAGTTCGTTATTGCCGGCCACGGTGTAAGGCCGAGTCACGTATAAATATGTTTGGAAAAATTAGCTATCTGAGCAAGAACCAATTTATTTGCTTGAAATTATACCACTTGTCGAAAAATTTCTCGCGCAAAGTAAATCAATCATTCGATAAATTAGCTAAGAATCCAATGAACAGAAATGGTTAAAATTACGATATGCTTTACAATCACTATTCTCATAATGCGCGAGTTCCTTCGATTCTTACATTGTCATTCAAAATTTTACTCTACAAAAATTCACACAGATAAATGCATAGCGTATCTTGTAATTTGCAAAGTGAAAATTCTAAAATTTATAATAAAAAGGAGGTGGTAATCTAGTTGTAAAAATAAATTTTCAATGACAGCGGAGGCCGTTGACTTCGAACTTTTCATGATCCCATATTATTTTACTATGCCATTATAGTATGAAATGAAAATTTCGAAAACTTTTATGTGAAATTGTATGACATAAATGTTAATGACCGTTGAGCTTTCTTCTTGCTTCTTTACAAATTCATTCTAAGTTCGAGACAACAGTTAATAGAAATTCATACTTTATTTTCAAATATTGTTCATCATCGAATGATAAATTTTATCGCTATATTTCACAATTTAATGATTGTTTATTCCATTGGTTAGACGTAAAGGTTTTTAAATTGTTTATCGACGATATTGCAAAGCGTGTCATTTCAGATAAGCCGTGTTAAAGAAAACCATAAGTGTCTTGAATTAATAATGTACATTGTTTCGCCAGTTCGCTGTCATGAGATTTTGTAGCGAAAATATGTCATGCGGGCAAATTAAATTGTCCAATCATCTTAGGAACCAATATTTCCTATTGTACGTAGCGAACAATACTAACAAGAATATACATGCCACATCTCGCGATCTATCATTTTTAATAATCACTAAGTCAATAAATATTTAAATGGTGAAACATATAACACAAATAAGGAAATACATATATGTTATCTATATGGCTGAAAATAAATATAAAGCCAGTACATAAGGTCGTTACAGAAATCTCATTAAAAATTGTCAGACATAAAAATGTGCTCCAACTTTTAAAATTGTGTGATTTTCTCAATCTTACAATTGTCTGATACTTAAATCACATAACATAAATTATATTACGTGTTGTTATCAATAATCAGCAATGAAATATCGGCAAAATTTTGAGCTTCGATATATTAAATTGAAATATTGCATTCGTAACATAAGTATTGGAATTTAATTTGATATACATTTACTCGATGAACATTTATTCGATGAAAATTGATGGATATCCACGCGCTATTCTCAACTTTTCGAAGCAGATTCGTAGCATTGAACCGCGCGCGTGTGTGCGTGTGTGTATTTGTATTTGTGTGTGTTATGCAGTGAGAAAATACAGCTGAAGAAAAGATTCGAGAGACGCGCGAACATGCCACCTGAGCACTCGGACTGTCCCCCGTAGTGTATGAAGAGTGACAAATGTACTATTTTACGCTCCATGTATGAGTATATTCGTCCTGCACGTGTTTTCAAATCGTGTAAGGCGATGGAAGACGTTTGAAAATACAGCAGAACGCCAATTGTTGGAGAACATGAATAAATCAAATTGTTAGCATCGAGGTATTTATATGATTGAGTGGTTTAATTTATCAGATTTCTTCTTTAGGATTAGAATTTAACTGATGCTTAATTCGACGTTGAAAATTGTCTCTTTTCAATTTTTCATTAACATTTCTCAATATGGTAAGTAATTACATATTGTGAAAAATGATGTTTCACGTTATTTCAATGTGTGACACGCATAAACATTTAGAAATTTATTTGATAAGAAGTTGAATTAATTGATAAGATCGATATTGCGTAATAGTGTTAATTTATTTTTATTACTAAATGGAAAAACAGAGGAATAACAAGGATGAAAGTGGTTTTACGGTGAACGAATATACGAGGTACAGTTGGAATAATCGAGATTCCCTTCGGATAGAATTTTGTCGTCGATTGGAACGAGGTAAAGTTTTCTCTATTGGTTTAAAGAATATCGAGTCCCGCTGATCAAATTGTAATCAATTTAGCATTAAACAATAGCAAACGTTCGATTTAGTCAAGGTTTCAAAGTGAAAAACAAAATCATGTAGCATGTGCACGACTGGAAAATCAATGAAATTCGATTGATCCGAAGAACGTTCCGTATCTGAAAATGGAATCAGCTTAGTATTTTGTTCATTTCCGGGATGAGCTTGCCCTGTTAACGTTAAAATACATTTATTCGACAACTCGCTACGATAGTTATTTGGAGTTGTTCGGGGCTAGGGAGGAATTTTTCCTTTTCAGTAGAGAAATATTGCGAATAGGCTCGGATCGTTTTCTCCATCTCATCTCGTGTTTGTAGGATTGTCTTCGCAAATGTCTTTATCAGTTTTAAATTAAGGACACAGGTAGGTCGCGATATGCTAAATGTAGGATGATACAGGGAGCCAGTTTCAAAGTTTTAGCCCCAGGTCGCATTGAAATTCAGATAAAGTAGGAAACGTATCGTGTCGCGGAACAGAGAATCTCGACACGCAACGAGAATTTTATAAACACGAGGACCATCACAACCGTGGAAACCGCGCTAGCTACGTGCCATTAATAACAATACTTATCATTTGGATGAAAAAGTATCTTCAATTCAGTCCAATGTTCGATCCCACACTCTCAACGACAAATATTGCCACGGATTCCAATTGAAGTTTTCATTTTGTATAAGCTTGACCCTAAATTCGTCGTGAAGCTATGTACATATTTCCTATGACAGTAAAATACGAGGTCGATGTCTATTTTCATGCACTTATCGTTTTTTCTTACCACGATCTCTATCCCGAGATTCAAAGTTATTTTCCCAACTTGTGATTTTCATTATAAACTTTGGTTTGTAAATTTTAATTTATTTTTTAAACGAACACTGAAACTTATTCGTAAAATATTAAATAATAATTATTTAAAAATTCATGCAGATTTCATTTCTTTGATTAGGCATATTTATAAAAACACGAGTTTGTATGAAAATCCGCTAATAATAATCATCGTTTCCACAAGGAAAAAGCAGTTATCTCAATTCAACTATTTCATGCACTATACATGTATAGCGTATACGATGGTTATCAAAGTTACAAATTACAATATATGGAAAGTTTGATAAATTTTAGCGATCCGTTCTGCGCTAATTAGGCGAGTGATTTTATCGCAAAACAGGCAAGAGCTAAATACAAATTCTCCTTTGCTCTCGTTACATGAATTCACGTAAAAGAGAATAGATATATTACGTCATTTCATCGTCATTTTTTAATTGTGCTCTCGTGAAATGTAGTAGGCAAACTAGCTTTAAGCACCGAATTTCACAGAGTTTGAATACTAACGCGATATATACATGATACGTTAGGACTATGCGTACAGAATCTTAACTTTGTAATTTACGCTTTGGTTACGCTGAAACACTATGTATGTACCGATATAAGAAATACAATGAGCGGAATTTTTGGAAAGCACTTTATCGATGATATTTAGAGAGAAGTAATACATATTTCCTGCATTGCAGCAACAGTTTTGATAAGAAAATTGGAAAAAGGGAAATCCGTACACGTTACATATACTAAATGTATGTTTCGAAAATGCGCACCCCTATGATACGTAAACACGCAACAGGTTAGTGAGATCTCTTAGTAATAGGATTCTTCTTTCCCTCTTTCATAATGCGATAAATCATTGTGAATCTTTCTTAATCTATAGAAACGATAATATCCAAGTATACTACGGTGTAACCGACAAGTAACTTCCATGATGAAAAATCGATGAAATTTAACCCTAACCGAATTTTAAACCGAATACATATACCCTCCAATTATAATAGACTGGTATCTCCACGAACTGTTACGATAAAGTGCGAGTTAAACGTAGGTACATCGTATTTCTTGACTAACAATAAATAGTATGATGAGAGGATTAAGTGTCAATTTACCTGTCCTCCTTCACGTATCATGACATCGCTCGATGTCTCTTCCGGAATAAAGTCCGGTGGCACGACGACCGACAACATGCCAGTCTGAAAAAATATAACATCTTTTATCAGTTAATTTTATTCATTTATTTATTTTACTATTAGGGGGACTAATAGCCCGAAGAAACGTTTTCTCTGAAAAAGACAACGATTATTAATTTTGACCTATTGTGAAAATTTCATCGCAAATATTTAATTTCATTCAATATCGGCCGCGTTAGTAATCCATAAACAAGCTTCGTGTTATAACTAATGAAAACACGTTTCAGTGACAATAATACGCTACTGTTTCGGAGTAAAAGCGCTAAAGCTGAAAATATAACGATGAATTTTCGTTATAAATACCATACCTAGTCGATATAATTGCCGCATATTTTATATGTCGATTAATTAATCCAAGAGTGGATGGAGAAAAATTTTATGCACGTTGAAAAAAATGGAAAATCGCAAGCAAAAGTTTTTTCCTAACGAAACATTCTTCATTTAGAACAGGACTTTCATTGGAATTAAAAGAGATTGGCAATTTCTCTGTTATCCCGATCAATCTCCCAAGGTAGTAAACCTCTAGAAGAAAAGAATTTGAACGCACTCAGATATATTTCCTGATGTGAGTACATAGAATTAGGGGTGAAAACCGAGCGTACAATTTTATCGGGAGGCTGCAGCGCCTTACCTCTGACTCCTCCGAGTAACGGTATTTCAACGAGCATGCCAAAACTTGCTCCGCGCTATATAAATTTTCCGACACGCACCGGAACCAGCCGAAATTTAATGTTAATGATACGCTTAACGGCTGCACGATGCATCAAGTCCTTTCTTACTGAATCTCTAAATTATATCCGTGAGCATTACTGTATTCGCGAGCTGAACTGAATAACGTAAGAGCTCCTAAATCCTGGCTGTATTTCGCTTCCCTTAACCTCTGCTGTAGTAGAAGCTTGAGCAACATATCATGGGGTTGTAAAGCGGAGCTAGAAGGGGGCATACGAACCCCACCGGTGCCGACGACAACGTTGTCAATGAGTGCCGTGGCTTTTCGTTAATTAACGATACACCACCGGCCGATATAATACGTAAGTCGCTACGCAATCCAACATTGTTGCGCTGGTTAACAGTCCTCGCTTGAATTTTCACATGTTTCGCACCGATCGCGCGCTGATTAAACGCAAACTGCACGTACGCAAATGGGTGCGTACAAAGAGACGGCGACGAAAAGAGAATACAAAGTTCCGGATAGATTCACCTAGTTTTTCTATTTGCACAGCGAAACTATCGCTCGTTCGTTACTCATTTTCCGCATGATTTCGCTTCTGACTACGCCAGGTTCGAAAGCTCAGCAACTTTTATTTGTCCGCTCTCTCTCGCAGGTGTTTTACGTGGGATGAGCGTCTTTTACTGGTTTCTTCCAACTATGTATTCGTCGCTTTCTTGCATTAGAAGATTTATTACACCTGACGCTCGCTGATTGATTGCAGAAATATTCGTCCAAGAATGTTTTACTAAAATATTTTCCTTTTTGCGAATGATTCCTATGCTGGTCAGTGAGAAGGAGGTGAGCTCTCTGCGCTTCTTCACGATAAATGCCGATTATTGAAATAGATTTTTGAATGCTCATTTTCTTGAAATCTCCAGTATTTAAAAACCTTCAACGCTATTTAATTGAAGGTAAACTCTCTTCGATCCTATATAAGAACTGACGACATTCAGTGAGTAGAACAAAGTCCTATATAAGTATCTATACAAGTAGTACAGGTTCTAGTCCCAAACGACGCTGGTTATTGACGCAAGTCATCGTCTCAAATAATCGACATTACTGAAGTAGCACGATACACGGAAATTTGCGGTAAGCGCGAAGTCTTACTAGCCGAGTATTTATCAACGAGCGAACTACTACATTATTTAGCGTACTGTTATAATTCCTTTCAGAGATTCATAGAGAAAGGGATGTAGAACGTGCAAGTTCAATCTGCGTCTGGATTTTACGAAATGATGGTGCATCAAACGACAGGTCATCGCGTCGCGTCGGGTCGCGTCCCGTCGTCGGTATAATTGAAGGACTTGGTTTCACTCTAATATTTTTCCACTCCACTCACGATTTAAGGAAGCTATCCAACAGTCGACAGAAGATGGAGGCACGCAGGTGCCCAAGAGCAGTCTTACGTCCTACCGCGAGGTGTGCGCGTAATTACGAGGATGTAATCTACGCTACGACGAAACTTCAATCGTTATAACCGAGTTGTCTCGCAAGTCGCTGAACTGCTTAAAACAGTCTCAACGAATACGTCATTAAGGAGAGACAGGCGGGCAAAGGTGTGTGCCCTTCTCGTCCTCTCTGTTTCTCCGTGGTACCCTTATCCTTTATCCCTGCCACGTGACAGTTCAGTGACAAGCAGACACGTGCCCAAGCGCGTAAACTTGCCGGTGTCACGAGTGAATTATGAAACTTGGCTTCATTCCACGAATTAATTATCGTCTAGTCGGATAGGACTCTATCAAGGATGTTGATAAATATACGTGTTAATCGAAATAACGCCTGATCGATCAATTCGTTTAGCGGCTTCAAATCCGAGCCAGCCTTATAATCGGCTTTAAAGGATCGTTCATCTTTATGATAATCCGCAGTTCAACGAGGCTATTAATTCCTATCAGGAATTGCCGATTCCCTTGGGAAATGCTTCGCTGTTGTTATTTTGTATCTTCCTCTTTTGAATATCGATCAAATGCGTCAGAGATTATATCTCAACAATAAGATTGGTTTTACCAAGTTCGCATTAAAGAATTCAATTAATTAAGAATTCAATTCCATCAAGTATATGCAAATTTAATCAGAATAATTAAGTTTGACAAATGTAATTTTGAATTGAGCCATTTGGAGAATTCAAGGTTCAATTTCTATTTCAATTATTCGAATATATTCGAGCAACTCATCCGTTCTATTAAAATTATTTTTGATGTTATAACTTTATCTCAATTCGGATTCAATTTCAGCTATTCGTTCAATTCGGGTCGCCTTGTTTTCCTTTCAGGTTCTAATTATCAATCTTTCTTTTATATAATACGATATAGCTTATTGATGGCAGTTGATATTTATGATACAGAGTTCAATAAGCTAATTCGTTGATAAATCATTATTCTCGAACGGTATCGAAAAGTAGGTACTAGGTAATTGGTGTTATGGATTCATCCTAAATATTATAAACGAACTGGAAGAGACTGTAATTAAACGATTAAACGAACGTATCTGAAGTAAAGTTCGGTCTAAGCTTCGTTTGAAGAAATTATATATATAATCTTCTTCTTGCCATTATAATATAGGTGTCGCAACGTTCAGAGTGAAAAAATCGCTATCCTACACGCGTCTCCCACTCACATTCGTCATTCTCTTAGAATAAACCTAAAATTGTCACTTCTGGAGTTGAAAGCAAGAGAGAAAATTCTTAGTAAAGAATTTTTTACGATGGAATGTAATCTTTTCGAATAAGGCTCTTTATATAATTATGATCGAACTTCACTTCGGATAAGTCCGTTTGATCGTTTAGTTATGTATCGCGCTTCGTTCTGCAGATTGCACATTTAGTTGTTCAGAAACGGCAGTTTTTGACTTCATAGTATCTGAATTTTATATTTTAAATATTATTATCAAAAATATTTGATATATCCTTTAGTTTGTTACAAGTCTCATTCTCCACAAATGACAAAAGTAAAAGAAGAACAGTAAACTTACATCTCGAACAGAAATTATATACTTTTTTATCCCTGTAACACACACTGCTTCGGCAAACGCTTTTGAAGTTACTATGTGTCTTGTGGAATTGTTCGAAAATATTGATATCTTTATCTCAAATCTGTATAGTGTTCCTTTGATCTACAATAGTGACTGAATATTATTTTTGTTATTTTCTTAATAGATCTCTTTATAATAGATCTCGAAATAAATAGATTTATGATCTCGCCTCTAACTTTTCTTGTTCTCTCTAGATATTCAAGGATTGCCGATGTTGCGCATAATTCTATGGACTGTACGAACCTCGAGAGTATCAATAAGGGTTGATACCGATTTGGTTCGAGGAGTTTATTATATCAGTGACCTTTTTTTACACTTCTTTCGCTGTTTTCTTTATATTCTCGATTTTTATATTGATTAATGTTTATGCGCTATATATGCCGTAGCCAGTGTTTACAGCATCACAGCATATTTTCCCATGAAGTTCTTTATTGATTGATTTTTTAAATGGATATAACGTCTTTAAATATCCTAGTACCAGAGCTGCCCATATCAGGGCATACTCAGAATTGATTGACTGTAGGCGCTTCTTAAGAATCAGCACCATGGGATTTTCTTCTACTTTGTCGCTAGGAGTGCGTGGTATCATCGATCTGTGCATGTTTAAGGTTCCGTAAGATACGTCAATTTCGAAGCGTTCCATCAGAAATTTAAGCAGTTTCTCGAATCGAGCTTATGGTGTTTACGTTATTCTTTTCGCAGAAGTCCGCCATATTATATTAATTTATAGATGTTTATGATATTCTCTCATCGTCAATGATGCCAGCGATTCTAATAAGATAGCTAGCGTTTTCTACGGTAGCCCTTTCGGTAAGAATGGCTCCCTGATACTCTTCCTACAATCAGCTACAGGTGATCCCTTCTCGGGTGCTGCTTTGTCCTCTACATGGAGACAGCAGAAGGTTGGGGCTCGGGTCCAACATTCACTCGCAACTAGTCGTTTGAATACGGGATATCATAGTTGACCAGTCTAATCCGGTACAACTAAGATAGCCTCAGCCTCGTTGTTCTTAATTTTTATTGGAGTCTCCAGAATCAATGCGAATAACTGAAAAGCACAGAAGTTTAACCCAATCCATTTTATTGTGGAAACGTTAACTGCACTAACCCCTGCTTCTAGTAACAAAGAGAAAATTTTCTTGCATTTTGCGTTTATGATTGTCGCAAATAGGTCATAATCCAGTCTACCGAACATTTGCACAATCTTATTGAATTCTAAATCGCATAATTTTTCATTTCTCAGTCCTTAATAATGCACCTGTATCCTTGTTTTGAAATGATGGTATATATGATGTGAACAAGTTGGCTTTTTCCTTTTTTGTTCTGTTTAGCTGAACCTAACGACTGGATGTTCTATTTAACTAGTTTTTTCATAAAACTTGATTGTATACCCTGAGATATATTCTGTGTTACCTCTTCCCATACATTTAAATATTCTTTTAGTTTTGTCAATTGAGTGCCACTAGTCGACAGTCAATAGTTGCAGTCATCGATAGCGATGTTAACCACAGATAGCGGCAGCAATCACATTTCGTTTCTCTTTACTCTCTCGTCTCCTTAGGCGGACTATAGGCACCATAATTGCAAAACCATTGGGACCCACTAGTCCACGACGCAGTAAGCCAAAGGACGTAATTTACAGTACCCTCAAGTCTTCCCTATTTCTTCCTAGAATCGAGGATAATGAAATCCAGGCGTCCACTCCGAGCGTGAAAAGATTCACGTTTTCTTATAATATTACGTTATATTATAAAATAAAAAAGTCTCTTCGTGTACTTTGTTGCGATTCTTGACAAAATTTAAACCACGCATTCAATGCACAGTTCAATATTCTCAAGTTTTAATTATCTTTTTATTCTGTTGCAAGCATAAAGCACACGCTTGAAAAATATCGCGTAGTGACTTTACACTAATTACATGCATTTCACCATTGGACATATTTTGCTATTCATACAAGCAGAATTATAAAAACAAACGCGCAACGATGAAGCAGAACATTCACCGAGGTAGAGGGAATTAGAAGAAAGTACACCTAGTGGATACCACTTTGCTTAAAAGAACTAACAGCACCTCGTGATTGCGTACAGAATACTATTCCGAATCATCTGATTTACAGATTTTGGTAGCTTGTATATATGTATCTATAAAATAAATAGTAAATACAAGTAAAATGCGACGAGTTAGTAAGTTTAGCTCTCTAGCTCTTGCCCACAGTATGATTTATTCGGTGAAAAATTAACATCGCTCTGACTTAGTTGTTTCCCCAAACGGTTTCGCTCGTCTGTTAATCGATCATGATTAATAAAGGGGTAGTCACGTACCATCAGATTATTTAGAAATTTCCTATTATTTTATTATCTTTACGTGTTTCGAAATATTATATGCGATAACACAATTGCCCAAGTCTTAATATGACAATTTCTTTTAGAGCATATGTCTAATACCTACAACTGACTTCTGTTGTCGACTATTTGTCGATCACAAAAACAATAAACTTGCGCAGTTTGTTGAGCTCGTCTCGATGATAATAATACAAAGGAGAAAGGAAAGGAAATACGGGGGGAAAAAGTAAAGAATATTATTACAAAGACATCATCAAAAAATCGCAAATGTGTGGTCTGATACATGTAAAAAATTATCTTTTACACACGATCGAATTAATATTATTGTAGTATCAGATAAAAAGCCTGGAGAAAATCCCGATGTACTACAGGTAAAAAGCAATAAAAGTGCTGACAGGCCTGGGAAAGATGGAAGGTCTCGATAAAATTTTCTTCGTTATCTAGGGACTATTATTGAAAAATGGTACTATAGCCAAAGCCGAGCCAATTGCTTGAAACCATTCATTGTGAACCAACTCCGTGAATATTAATAATTAAAGAGACTGTCCTCCATTAAATGTACTACACAAAGCAACCAGATGAAATTCCTTTTCACCGCCTCTCCCATAAACATATTTCATTCCAAGGTGCATTGTATTTGCCGCGCAATCGGCACGACAAGCATATCCGAAAGGAACCACCACTGTTCAAACCGCACGAAAACAAGCAGGAAAATATGGTTAACCAAAACTAAACTGCTTATAGAAATTCCCCCTACGGAAAGGTGGCATCGAGTTTTCCCAACCGACCAAAGTGAACAGAATGGGAGGAAAGGATGGAGGAAAAGATAGAGATAGGGATAGAGACAGAGAGAGAAAGAGGAATTTGAAACCGGTAAAATCATTGCAACTAAGGGGATGGATGAAATCTGTATTCAAGCTGTTTCCCACCAACGAACTATGGCATTTTCGGCAGTGTTTCTCGCGTTCAATACTTAGAGGTCTTCTAACACTCAAAGCGAAGAAGTGGATCTTTAAGTTGGCAACGATTATTGTTCCTTCACTCTCTCTCTCTCTCTCTCTCTCTCTCTCTCTCTCTCCCTCTCTCTCTCTCTCTCTCCCTCTCTCTCTCTCTCTCTCTCCCTCTCCCTCTATCTCGGAAGGAACCAAGGAAGGAAGGAGGGAAGGAGGGAAGGAGGGAAGGAAGGAAGGAGGGAAGGAGGGAAGGAGGGAAGGAAGGAAGGAGGGAAGGAAGGAAGGAGGGAAGGAGGGAAGGAGGGAAGGAGTGAAGGAGGGAAGGAAGGAAGGAGGGAAGGAGGGAAGGAAGGAAGGAGGGAAGGAAGGAAGGAGGGAAGGAAGGAAGGAGGGAAGGAAGGAAGGAAGCAAGGAAGGGAAGATTCCTGGACAGGCATGGAAGCCTGGATTCAATCTGAAATGACGGAAAATTAGATCTCAAAAGAGAAACTCGACCTTATTTCGCGCAATATCACACTGTGCCCAGGCCAGATGGTTGGAAGGGTAGGGAATAGAAAAAAGTCGTACTTTGCACAGTAATCTGTATGGTAGTACAGCCATGCTTTAGTACTAGAAAGTACAGCTGCCTAGTGAGAAGTCGAAGGAACGAATAGTGACATTTGTCCGTTAGAGAAAAATTTGTCCGTTAAGCACTCTACTTTTCTCGTGCCTGCACTTCGGAAAACACTGCATTTTTCTTGAATCTAATATAACTGACATATAAAAAAAGTGACGTAATAAATGAATATATCTTTATGAAATAAAACAAAAAATTATATGCGTAATCATGATTAATATATGGTTTAATTATATTCATTTGAAAGTTAGCTTTATCATGCCTAGTAAACACGAAAGTAGTCATCGGTATCGAAGAGGATAATCTAGCAGATTTTATTTTTACAAGCTCCTTCTACAGGAAAAATAGCTTATAAAAGAAAGTTTCGTAGTAACAATAAGAGGTTAAGGGGGAATTGGAGAACTTGGAGTATTTATTTATAAACGAACTAGAAAATTTTATCACGGAAACAACTGTATTAATGAAACTAGTGTTGGTTAGAAAGATACGTTATAGTCTTAACAAACACAGGGTGGGTTCCTTGAAATAAATATTTCTCAACCGTATTTAAAAGTGAAGCAGTTCTATTGGAAGTTACATACATCTAATTTTACAGTAAACTTGACTTAATATTTATTTAATATATAATAATATTATATTTCATCATTATAAAATATCGATACATTATATTTAAAGTGTTAATTGCAAAGTACATTGGAATTATAATAATAAATAATAATCTTGCTCAGTTTCGTAGAATGTTTAATCTAAGGCATGATAGAATCTGGAAAATATAAGAAAGTTCGTTAAAACTTATGAAGAGATTTTTTTTTAATTATACTTTCGAAAAACATCAATACTGCTTAAATAGAATGTGACTGTCATTTGCCAATTACATGGAAGGCATTATTTTTACAGCTTTATTGGAATCACGAATGCATTGTACCCTATTTTTTTTTTTTTTTAGGAATAAAATTTTATTCCACCGTGAATTCTGTGTTCACGGCTGCGTTGAAACTTTTAGCGCGGAAAGGAAATGGGTCGTCCCGCTGCTCGTCAATTTTATGCAAGGTTATTTGTCTTGCACGCTTCTAAAAGGGACCAAATTTGTGGAATAGATAAAAATACAAATTTTACGCGCGCATTTAGATCACCAAGCTTATGTGTCGCAGATCATCGATAAGATTTAACTTCAAGACAAGTTCTACGATTTTCCAAATTCTCGAATAAACCATGCCCTGTTCAAATTATTAGAAAAAGAATGTATCAACATTAAGTATGAGAAGAAATCAATCGACATGTTTTACTTTCTTAAATAAAAAATACTGATAAGAGATTTGTAGCAAATTTTTCATTAATAGTAACAGAAATACACATCGTTAAACAGTATCTAATAAAGTTCGCCCTTCGTTACGAACAAAATGATTGAAGCCTAAGTGTTATTTCCAAGGTGTTCATAAGCGAGAGCTGACATTCCTGAACTAGCTGAGACAGCTTCTTAAGTTTCCTGGTATGCCATGCTCCTGCCGCTTCTAGAGAAATACCTTCGATACTTGCAGAGATTGTAACATCGTAGGTAACTAATACAGCCGCCCCCGCTATCCGTACTAAATTTCCATATTTCAGTTATGTAGTATAACAACTGCTATTTGTGTCTATGACGACACCAATCATAAAAATCATTAGGAGCTGCCACAAATATGACATTGTTCGCTTAATTCAATAGTTTGTATTATTGTACGATTGATTAGATAAATATTGAGCTAATATTACATTACCATGCAGTAATACTAGGTAATCAGAATTGCACGGATACGAATTCCGTTAAAGAAACTCGATCATATCCCATTTCTGCCATTTAAAGATTTCCTAAAGTAATAGTAATAAGAGCAATGATAATTAATAAGTAATGTAACAGTTCGATATATTATACATTTATGGAAATGATAGATTTCTCCCCGAAAAACAAAATTTCGCGTGTCTTTTCTTTGTTACTTTTACAAATATGAATAAGCATTTTTCAACAGTTTACTTTGTTCGATGGATCGAGTAACCACTCAGCAAAGACCATTTATTTAACTCGTTAATACTCGAATCGCGTATCGACAAATTAAAATGTGCAAATTCCATCACTCACGTGAAAAGAACCGTGTAGAACATGGTATCGAGAAAGGGTACAGAGGTGTACACCTAATTGGGATTGATGTGCCCCACAACTGACGTGCATCCTAGAACTTTACTGATCTAAATAGTGTAGGTGGTACCGTTTCCAACTAGTTATTTTACCAAGTTTCTCGGTCTGCCACGATACGTCCTACCGGTTAAACTGTGTGCAAAAAGCTCTGACTCTGACCGTTTGATCATTGAAAACGCTCAAAGCAGCTAAACGCGTTTAATAGTCATCTACATTTAAATAAATACTCCGTTTTTTGCATTGATTTTCAGTTTTGAGGAAAGGTTAATTATTAAAGAAAATCTTTGAAATTCGAAGTTCTTAATTAACTATTTTTATAATCTTTCATTTTTATCTATTTTTAGTTCATCCTCTAATCGAATAATTTATACATTAGTATAATTATTATGGTGTAATTTAGTTGGGATTTTTATTACTATTATACAGTTTCACTACTAGAATAATTTCAAAGAAATGGTATCATAAACTTACCTGACTTTTCATCGGATCTGTGTTAATCTGACACATGTAAAGCCCCTCGTCTTCCTTTTGCACGTTCTTTATGTGGAGATTCCACGTGGTATGATCGCTATGAGATACCGAGACCCTGTTATTGTGAGTTATTACGTGATCGTGGATCGCCTGGATCGCCTTAGTATCCACTTTCAGCCACCCAACCTGCGGAAATATTTATTTATTACGAGAAATTCAACGCAAACAATTAATTTGAAAGCCTGAATATGTGGTATTGCAGTATTTTAAACTTTCGATAAGATGGATTCAATGAAAATTAAGAAAAATCTTTTTGCGCTATTCTTCGTATAAATCACGAAGAAAATCAATTATTCTTCTAAACTCGATTTACTGTCCCATTCTCTAAACATAACTTTGTTCACAAGCAAACGTCCAACTTAAAGAAAAAGCTGCGTCATACAAAATCAATTAATTATATCGTTACATAGCTTCTAATTAGAAAAAAACACCCGTAAAGCGACGTTTCTGACGCAATGAAACGACGGTTACTTGGAGAGGTGCGGCGAAGCGTCGGCTTTTTGAAGTTGGCTTTAATTCAATTTAGCGAGCAATTTACTAGAACCACGCAGGTTGAACCTATTAGTCAAGTGTAAGTCCTCCCCCGGTCAGATCGAAAGGGTTAATGAGACGGTGGCACACCGAGCAAACGGGTACGATCAGAGGGCACAGACGTGTTCATGGATTTCGACGGTCGAGAACACCGCAATTTCCCTATAGATAGGTCGAATACGGAATACAAACAAGCCAGATACCTACGCCACGACCGGAGAGACACGTATAGGCGGCGCGTACGCGTCTTCTATCTCCTTAGCCAAACTTCGGAGCGATATTTGCATTTTCCTTAGAATATTCCAAATCTCGGTAAGTCGCAGAGGCATGCTATGGGGGATCTCGAGAAACGCTTGTATTAACAGAAAAGGGGTTACCGGATGTGCTTGAGGGATGTCGTAATGGTGTTCGAAATTGTTTTCGGAGAGTAGCTCTCGCTCCTAGAAAGATGTAATTGAAATTTATTCCTGCCATACCTGTGGTTTACTAGTGATTCTACAGAAGTGGGAGATTTTTGCGGCCCCCACTTTTTAACACTTTCAAAAACGTTAGATTACATTATATTTGCATGGCAGAGGAAGATAAGAACTGTAACTTCATAGGCAAATTATAAAGAACTAACAATTTAATTTATTGATATTCAACAATTACTTTTTATACATAAAATTCTCAATCCCCTACTATATCACAACTACAAAATTTACTCTAAAACCTACACTCAGTGAACGAATCTTAAGTTTTTTACTAATTTTCCCTTTTTATATATATTTTACAATAGTCTTATTTATCGTTCACATTTATTTTTATTTTAATCGACTTCATTTTATTGATAAAAAGTATCTGCAATCTTTGTCACTACTTTTACGTCCCAGTTCCCTACCTATGGAATTATTTCTAAAAAAAGAATATTTATGACATTAAGAAAGAAATTACACGAAGTAAGGCAAAAGTAATCTAATGAAGTCAATGTACTTTGTACTCTTATATTTTGTAATCGGTGGTCATTTTCGGTTAGCTAAAATTATTGATTCATTGCAATCACCTGTTGCAGCCAATCAGTTTTTCTGTCTTCTGGTTCGTATTATATTCCAAATTTATTATCTTTATTAATTTTTATTTAATGTAACGTAAATACAACGTTGGCATTCAATTTTCTTTTTAATATCAGAGTTGAATAGTAATTTGATTGATCAACGTAACAACGTAATTTGTTTATACAAGTAACAAATATTCATTAGTTTTAAAAATGCAATGATTCTTGTTTTGAAGTTTAACAAACAAGAGTCAAGATTTATAACTACTTCGTCTGTGATTAATAAGTATTGATTGCTTTTTAAATTTAATTATTTCTTTCCACTATCAAGTTTAATCAATAATTATCAAGACTGATAGTTAGTTCGTTTATAATCTAGGTGATTGCTACGTACTAGTGATGTATGATATTGAATGTCCGAATTTCGTAAATAATCCTTGAAAAAACTAATTACATTTTAGCTAATTTTTTGTGATAAAACATATGAGGAAATATTTGTTTATTTTTCAAGTATAAAGTCTTAAATACAGTTGATTACACGAGATTTTTACCTCAGATACCTTCTTAGTCACCTGTAGATAGCGTTTAAAAAAGTTCCGATAGAATCACATATAGTTATTTAAATGTGTGGTCACTTTTGTAGCAATAGTGACACGTCCTCCGCCAAATCTGAAGCTTGTTGCAATTATTAATTACATAATTACATAATTAATTACATAAATTAGGTTAGTAAGTGTGTGGACATAACCACTGTCAAATAATTTCCATTTCTGTAAAATCACTCGTATCTGATCCAGAAATTTAAGCGGCTAGTTACGGAAAGGAGCTACATAAACTGTTCAGTGCTAAAAATCGTTAAATAATAAATTAATTTCATACGAGTTGAGACTTCGTCCTCTGTTCTCTCTAATCTCTCTAATAATAATCGTCTCTAATCTCTGAATAATCTATTCCTCTTTGGAATCTCTTTATTAATATTAGTTTTATTTCTATCGCTATAAGTATGAATCTGTAACTTGAACAATTCTAATGAAATTTTCAGAATATGATGCAATCAGTTTAATTGGCTGCCCTAAAATTCGTCGGATAGAAGGTATTGAATTACGAAATAATCTAGCAAAAATTGCGAATGCATGCTTCATCCGTATCGCCAGACTTGGCTGAGCATTAAGCCTTAAATGAAAAATTAGCAGCAGTTGCTCGTTACCACTTTACTCTCGCATAATGTCATTAGACGCTCATAACCAGATTATTTATCTCTTTATAGCTGTGCCAAAGCGTTCTTAACGAGAGGGAACAGGCTTGTTGCTACACAACTCCTCCCTCTCATCTTCTGTGAACGCTACCCTTTGAATTTTCAACGTCGTCCCTTTGCAATAGTAATAGTGGATAATAATCCACCTGTTCATTTTTCTGATTCGTCGAAATTAAAACAGGCGTTACATGGACGGTCCTTATTACGATAAACCGTGCGATCTTCCATACGTGTAATCGAATACTTATAGGATGATGTTTGTTTCAAACGAACAAACATCAATTTATTCACCTAATTGTTTCTAGTTTCTTCGAAAACCGTTAGCTTAAATGCTGATAACGTAGAAGATATTGAAGGTGCCGTTGAAAAACTGAGCAATAATAAATTTAATAATAGCGAACAGAAATTTTGTATTAATCCTTTTACAGTTCCTTCCACGTTGTTCTATTTTTCTTGTTTCTTTCGTGGAAAAAGTTAAAGGCTTATCCCTTATTCTAATTGCATGTCGTACAACGACAAAACCGATCGACCGACTAACTCTACATCGAACAGATATACATAGCATGTTCTATGACTGCGTCCAAATTGACAACGCATACGATGCAACAGCATTTCGAGTTGCTCGAACTGTTTCAAATTTGATCATCTTTCATATCGCAATGCACACTTTCGTAATAGAATAGAAATCATACATTATTGATTTGTGAAGTACAAAAAAGATCTGCAATGGCTACAGAACTTATTTGCACATACCCTTTCGATAGAGCGTCTTTTTATCATTTTTTATATTCCATTTTCATAGTATCAAATTTTTTAATCCTATAAGAGTGCTACTGAAAATGATAGCAAATTTTTAAAGTAGTTGGATCTAATTAGTATATAACATCATATACTATATCATGTATGTACTAATATCATGTATAGACATTAGTAGGAGCGTTGTTGTACAATTGACCGACGGAAATCGAACCATTTTATTTTTTATCACACCTCACTCACTACGTTCGAACCTGACAACAGGCTCATGACAAGCTGTAAACATTGACTAGATTTCGAGTACTCGAGAGGGTCGCTTTCGCCATCATGTGGACCGAACAACACTAATGCAATGATGTAACTTTTTTATTTTAAATTTGTTGTTAGTCAAAATTTCATTAATATATTGATGAAATGTTTCTGATTAAAAGCACGATGTTATAAAATTTTATATAAATATAGAGATTGGATATTGTCGCATTGTCGAATTTTATAACAACATCGTATTTAGTTTTATATTAAGTAGAAAAATCTGACCAATGTGTTAATGAAATTTTTATAAACAACAAATTTAAAACAAAAAAGATGTCGTTGCATTAGTGTTGTCTCACCGATACAAAGGCAAAAACGATCTTACTGTATAATTTTGCTGCACGACCCTTTCAGGTGCCTAGAATCTGGTCGATATTTATTTTCGTAATAAACCGGTCGCTGACGATTCGGCTTACGAGTCTTTCTTTTTCTAGGTTAGCCTTATCCCCATCGAATTGTCGTATGACCGATGTATTATCCTTTTTTACATTATATTGTTGTACGACCAACTTGTTACCCTTTCCTATCTGCATCGCTGTTCTTCTTCATATCGCCGTGCAATTGGAGTATATGGACACTGCCATATTGTTACGTAACCGATTGTAAAACAGTCATTCGGACTTGTCGCTGCGTTCGATTAGAATACAACCCTATACTTGAATCTTATTCGTAGCGTCGATAAATTAACTGAACTCTATTGAACTTGATGCGTTTGAGTCGTTAATTCATTTACAACTAGGATATGTAGTTGTATTCGGTGTCAAACAAGCTTCGACGATTCGGAGCAACTGATTAATTGATTATATCAAGAGAGCTACCACTTTAGCTAGTTTACCTAGTGTTTCCAACAGATATACCATCTGCGTTCTTATATTTACAATTTAAGTCCTACATAAAAAAGAAAAAAAAAATGGTAATGCGTGCAAAGAATAATCTGGCGTCGTTATCTATACAACATGGATAACGATATAGTTAGATTTACATCGTTCCAGCCGGACTCGTTAAAGCACAAAATTGAGATTTTTCAATTTGTTATTCCTTCCATCATAATATTCCTCTTCATGAGGGAGGAGTAGATAGTAATGTACACACGATGATGCGTAACGAAATTGTCTCTGTTATTGTGGATATGAAATCCAATACGACAGGGGAAATGACTCTATTTTTGTGTTCAAACATAAGGATGTGGCGGCAGGAAGGACAACGAATCAAAAAGAGTGCTTGTGAATTTAGTGGCATATGAGTTGTTTGAGAAATTGGTTTTCGTGACAAAGATTCTTTACTTGAACAAAAGTATGTGATCTAATATTTACTATGATCGATTTTTCTTTCTGTGTGTATGTATTCGGTCCAGAGAAATAGATTCCAAACCACGATTTATACAGAAAAGATTCTCAAGTACATGCTACACTTACTAGTCAAGGGTTTAATAAGCTAATTTTATTTTAATGTGCATTTACTATTGATTGGATTTGCATTAGATGAGCCATACAAGATAGAGGACATTTTTAAATATTTCTGTTATTATTATATTTATGATCATATGAAAATTTCCTTAACACAAAGTTACACAGTGTTTCGTTTATAAATCTACGTAGCAGATGTAAGGAAAAGTTTGAGAAGAATGTATAAAAGAAATTGAATTCCAATTCATCCCTCTACTTCAAGAGCTACTACGATTTTGTGTCCGATTATGAAACGTGAAAAGATCTGAATAAATCGTAATTCCAAGGTTGCGATTCGCAATGAATCTTTCCTAAAACCTTTACACAATGGATAAAATGATAGTAAGATAGACGAGAAAAGAAAGTTAAATGTATTCATTCAAAAATCGTATCGTGTGTCCCACATGAAAATTCTTCGTCAGAAGAATTTTGTATGTCGGCGGTTGATGAGTTTTCGCTAGGGGAAACTTACCCTGTAGCCCCCCAAATGATTGACCAGACACGTAAAAGTTGCGTCCCTTCCCAGCGATACTGTTACGTTTTGTATAGTATCAGCGAATTCGGGTGGAAAGGCACCGCCTGAAACAGATATAATGCATGTGAGAAACTTTTTAGATTTGCATATCTTACTCGCTGCAATTTAAAGACATAACATGACGTTCATTTACTAAGCGAAACACAGTTACTAAAAACTGACTGTAAAATTTGTGGACTCGAAATTTGTAAAGCTACTAGATTGGCAAATGGAATATTTGATCTAGACTTAATGAAATGTTTTTACGTTTCGTATCAGTCACTATTTGCTTCGTTGATGTGTAGTGGTACATTCGGTGTTTCCTCTTCCAAACATATATAAATTTTTAGATACATACATCAGAAATGATGGAGTATAGGCGATAAAGCATAACACATCAATTTAATATATTTTACAATGATACGGACATTTAATTCATTTACGACTTACATAACAATACAAATTACGATATTTACGATATTTATTATAATACAATAACTTTATTTTTTTTAATAGCTCTAACTGCTTAAACTGAATTTAAAAGTCATTTTTTTTTAAGTTATTTATATGGGATTAATTTATATTTCAGAAAAATGTAATTTCATAAATACATACATACATATTTGGTAAAAATTAGCGTACCACCGTTTATTCAAATTTTCCACTTATTGTTGGATAAACTCAGTCTATTAAATGTACTATTTGGTATCGTGATTTTCAGCAAAAACAGACATAAAATTTTCCAATTTTATTAATTTATTCTTTCGAAAACAACCTCTTTTCCACGTGAAAAACTTTAAAATCGTTCTACATACAGACATACATACATATAACTATCAGGTCTAAGTACAAAGAAGTTTCGTGGTTTCTTAAAGTTTCAAGATGAACGAATTCCGAGAAAAATACTGACTTTTTCCTAGTCTGTTGGATGCAATTTGATTGTAACTTGTAACTACTTGTCATTTCTTTTCATCTGGCATATCTAGGGAACGTATTGCTTCCTCTGTTTTTCCGCCTCGATACTCAATAATGCTAACCTTACCTATCGATATCCAAGAAATAAATCGAAATATTCTATTATAATCGTTCAACAAAACAACAAGAAATATTTAATGAAAATTCGCAAGAATCGGATTCCTTACTGGGTCGCTCTTTTTTATCAAACAGCTTTCCTTTTTTTGTGTGTGTGTAGTAAATAAATCGTTAATGCACTCGGAGAAATTTCAAAATACAGAACCATTGCAGAGATCAAAATTTTGTAGAGTCGAAAAATCGTATACTAACGTGAAATAAGAATACTAGTTTGGTTCTTTCCTTTTTTACACTGTCACCCGCAATATCGACGTGTTAGAAACTACTCTTTCTCGATCTCTTTCACAAACTATACGACGCAACATGACGTAACCTGGTAAGAAAATGTCGTCTCGCCACCGTTCTCATAACAATTATCAGAATCACGTCTTTGAATGAAAAAGCGGGAGAATAAATCTTCCGTTCGTTGTCGCTACCGCGCAAAATTCCTACTCAAAAGCTGTCGACGAACAGAGTGCAAGTCCAATTAGAAGCTGCCGCGGCCAGCGGGAGATCGTATCCCAAAAGCATGAAATTACAATAATTAGCTGGATGCTGTTCGTGCTCCAGACTTTTAAACCTGTTTTCCGCGCCATGTCAAAAGTACAGAGGAAGGAAGGGAAAAAATGTCAAGCGATAGCAGCCGACAGAAAAGGAAAGAAACAGAAGAAACGTAAAGAAAATGAAAAGAAAGGGATGGAAGAAAGGAAAATACGGAAAGAAGGAAGAGAAGAATGGAAAGTTCAAGTAAAAGAGCCGAACTGAGAAGTCACGGATAATGAAATAAGAGGCACGACACTTTTGAATTAAAGGGGGTAAGGTAGCACTCGTGAGGTAAACTGCAGGATAAAAGGGGCAGAAAGAGGAATTCTGGAACAAAGATAAGCTCAAAGTCAAGTCGTGGGGTCTTGAAGGAGACAAGCTTGACCTATTTGTCTCATAACAACGGTAATAGGATCGGAAAGTATTATAAGTAGAAGTGACAATCGCCGTGGGACAAGCAGTCTGTCGAGTGGCCGGGAGCAAAGTAAATTGATGGTGGCGGCATTACGTGGGAATGAAAGTAAGGAATAAACGTCTACTCAGCACCGAGCCGAGGAAAAATAAAATTCTTGTATCGAGTCCATAACGGGAAACTTTCGCATTATTGTAATTTAAGGTCGGTATTTAATTCTCGAATGATTCTTGATGCGCTTACATCCTTTGTTCTGTCCCGGTTTCGAGAAATTACAAGAAAATGGCCTGGCTTTTTACATTTCTCCGAGAACCAGAATGTCAGCCATTTTCAAGGGTCACTCGCGAAGAGTGGATTTCCCATTCGAAAAGCGGAAAACATAGCTGTAAGGTAACAGAATTTTTCAAGAAGTGACATATACCTGAAAAAATAATTGGAACGAAGAGACTACCTTAGTGTGTACCTGTTAGCGCGTGGATACTGTGATATATTGCGTGTAGATGATTATAGTTTTGCATCAACAACATTTACACGTTTAAATAATTACAAAAACAAAGTATTCGAAGCCGTATTTGAACGAATATGTCGCTTTTAGCATTACAGTAATTTAGTTTGAAAGTACTTCGGTTCCTTAATTTGAAAAACATGAGTACTAAAAGTTTAATCTGATATTACATAGCACTCTTATTTTTGAAATGTTTATTTACTAGTATCTGTTTCGACCGTTCGCGGAGAGACGCGTTCAAGAGATATCACGCCAACGAGAGTCGTAAATTCTCGTTACAATTATATAATCGACGCCACGAACTGATCGATCCCCTATTTCTTTTACGATAATAGAGGTGGTTGAAATGATAGTACGCTGGATTAACACGTATAAATTAAAGTTTATTCAACAACTTATTTACTAGAGAGATATAATCTGAGAAAGTATAAGTATGGATTGATCGACAAAATTAAAAGGTCGAGAACGCGACGTAAGCGTGGATGACGACTGTTCGAAGAATGGTTTTTGACTGCGAGATATTGTAGAGTAAGTATCGCGACATGTTGACTATTCTAAAGACGTAGAATAAGTGACGTTCAGTGGCGATGCCGTGGCGGAAGGAAGCTACTGATGGGTTGGTCTAAGGAAACGAAAAGAGCTGATTTGTTAAGGGCAAGTTTTCGTTGGTAGAGTGAGGGAATAGATTTCGTTGTTAATTGGTTATTGCCAGGTTGGTGGGTGAGGAAGGGTGCTAACCGCTCTCGAAGGAAAGTTGCTAGTGGGAAGCATCGTTCGTGAAATAAAACCAACTTTCCGGTGTCAACCGGAACGGTCAACGTATTAGACAAAAATGTAAATAGTGCTCAAAATCGAAGATGATTGTTTGTGGTCTGAAGGACTTTGGGTGTGAATATGCCAAGATTTATGATAGGTCCTTGAAGCTATTGAGGGTAGGCAATGAGGGATCGTAAACATCTGGTTGCTGTCTCCCCCGCGGTGAGTGGCCTGGAGTAGGTAGAGAGTCAGCCGACGTAACAGTATCTTTTTCTAGAAACTTATTGTTTTAAGGTAAGAACAATTCAATCCTTAAAATGTTAAAAATACATTTTGAGAAACTTGATTGCTGATCCTAATCAAGTAAAACTTAATCGAGTTGCTTTTGCGCGATATCGTAAATAAACTTATGTTTGGCATGATCGAACTAAGACCAATGCGAAGAAGACGATTGACTGGCAAGGTTGACACGTTTAGACACGATTTGAAATACCAGAAGTGTTGAAATTCGTCGACTCGGACGAGTTAGTTTATCGATTTTGAATTTCTATCGGATACCGATACTGAAATATCAGAACGACGAAGCATTAAAACAAGTCCTGCTCTTTCTTAATACCGCTGCTCGATTGGATGGCTTCTTAAATTATTTATAAAGCGTTATTCCCGTTGAGGTTCGCTCGATTTTATATGATTCTATGTCAAGTATATCGAGAATACGAAACATCTCCTACAATATCTTTCTAATCGTTTTACTTACAGAATATGACTTGCGTAAAGAGGATAATAACTTTATAGTATAAAAGTCTTTTCATAATATTATTGTTCTCATGAGAGGGGCACGAATAGTGACATAATTAACTGTACATTGAAAACAGATTATGTATATTGCTATGTCATATTATCTTTTAGCCATTATTTTGTCATTGAATTACATTTCGTGAAATATAACTAAGTGTCTATGTAGATACTTTTGAACGGTATTGTATCTCGTGTTCTGACTTTCCGTACTTATAGGTATGTGTAATAAATTAGTTACTCCGTTAAGCGATTATTCTTTACGTAGATTCTTTTATTTTTTTACGCTCCGATTGATTATAGAGCAGAGGAAGACTGAGAAAAATTTATTGAAAAAAAGGAACACATTGACATAGTAAATGCGAGAGAAAAGTTTTGTCGTGCTACGATTAATAAAGTGGCTTATTACGAAACAGGAAGTGCACGTTATGTCCAAGATACTAATCCAATGCTGACGCGAACATTCCGCGGAAGTTAAGAATTTTACGATATTTAATATAGGTAATAAGCTACCTCGGAAAGTTCGATAATAAGCTGTTCGTGAAAAGTTTTGGTGGCGGAAGATAGTTGCCTGTTGCTCGACTATATACTGAATAAATCCGTTGGACACGGGAGATTTATGAGAGCAACCGAGGCATTGTTCCTCCTTTTGATTAAATAAGAACAACTCGTTTATACCTGTCCGTGGAAAGTACGGCTTCTTAAGAATACGTGAGAAAAATTTATACGACTTCTGTGAATGTGAATATTTTCGAAATATATAGCAAGATTTTCAGGGTATTTCTCACTTATTTACGATAATTTCATGTTCGTATGACCTAAGAGACAAGGAAAATTCTCGGATTCGACCATCAGCTTTTTATTTATCATTATCGGTCTATTTGTCGTTAACATGCTGATCGTTCTCTTTTCGAGCGATCTTATGTTTCTAATCGAGGTTGAAATCGTCTCGTTTGTTTCCTTTGTTTCTGTTCCGCCTTCCAAACTTTTCCTTCTTCGCTCGTTGTCCCTCCCCTCAGAGAATACGCAAGGCGCAGTAAAAGTTTTCCCCGCATCCGTTATTATCTTCAACTGAAAAGTAGATCACGGTGCAACGAACGTTAACAATATTAAAGGAATACGTTATAGAGGAAAACAAAAATCTGTGATACGCAATATCGCGACGATAAAGGCGAACGGAATACGGCATTATGGTAACCTGCAGTTTTTATTGCTTCCTCTGCATGTACACTGTACACTGTACACCCGCTTAAGCTTAAGTGATATACACGATTAAGTAAACGCTTAGAGACTCGCTAATGCCAGTATTTGAAATTTTTACCGAGCTAACTTATCTCGTCGACGCCTACTTTAATGATAGACCTTTTTCTTTATCTCCTCCTCCGGCTTTTTCCTTCCTTTTTCTTGCCCAAAAGAATGACTTTAATTAAAGCGGTGGAAGGATTTCACGTGAGTTATTTATTTCGGAAGCTTGGTGGTGTCTTTTACGATGAAAGAAGTTCGTTGAGTATAAAACCAAGTATGTGCATCGTGCTGAGTGTAAAATTGAACAGGTTCTCATGCGAAGTCGATGCAATGAAAATGCAATACGTCGACTTTTTTAATGCTCGTGTGTTATATATTCTCGATCGAAATGCAAGGCTCTTGAAAAAAAAAACTGAAATCGTTACTTGTATTGATGCGAAGAATATAAAGCGATGCACAGTCGGAATTTAAAACGTTGATTAATGATATTTCGAAGCGTAAGTATTTAACTCTAGAATAGTCACATATCATGGTAGAATATCGCGAAACTGGCGTGAAATTATTTCCATAGAATTAAATTAAGCGACATTTCATTCCTCTTCCATGTATAGTTGCCCGAAAATAGTTTAAGAGCGTTTTGCAAATACACCATTCCTTTTGGTATGTTACGTATGTACATGGAAGCTCACGGGAGTCATCGGCCTGTAATTTTTTAACTCCTTGAAATAAATGCACGTTAGAATAGATTAAAAAATGATAGACACGAGTTCTCAAACGCTCGCAACCAACTTTATTTATATCTTTATTTATTCGTTAAACGTTCATCGAATGTACAGGTTTCATTGATATCCGGAAATCAACAGTTTGATAAAGTGAAAAATACAAAAAGGTAGAAATTACATTATAACGTTACGACGACATTGTAGACGAATTTCATTATATTTAAACGATTTTTTATATGCGTAGATTTATGTATCGAATTAATGCTCAGAGATTAAATTACCTTAAGAATTCTAAGCTAAATATTTTTATAAAGCAACGTGAACGCTTTAAATTCTTATGCTTATACTGTCGCTAGCCTAGTGAAGAAACGTGACAAAAAATTCCACGAGACTACAAACTAGATTATTTAAGAATATTGTGATCTTTAAATAAATTTAAACTATGAAATTTTCGCGAATTTTCTGAAATATTTCTATGACAGCGAATTGGCATAGTCATAATATTTGAAAGAAACATTCTAATTAACTTTTATAGCATTCATAACATCACATATAGAGCAACTGTCTGGAAAACTATTTTTATGAGCACGGTGAATAAACGGTTATTCACATTCCTATACCTACTTGATATTTGCTGAATTAAGGAACATTTTTCCGCCAATTTATGCATCTCAGTAACTGTTATTTCTATATATTTCCGCATTTTGTATCTCGCACTTTTATATTTTCTTCAATTTTAGACGCTTCAATTCTTCAGAATTCTGTAATTTCTTGGTTTTTCATCGTATCAGTTTCTCCGTCGTTCTGAAACTTGTTCATCTTTCTTACTTTTCTATATTTTAGTTTCTTTAATATCTTCGAGCAAAAGTTCTGTCATCTTTCTAATGAATTGATTTTCCACTTTTTGTCTTGTTTGTCCATCTAGCCTCTTTCCAATCCATCTAGTCTTTTTCCAATTCGCTCCACTTCTTTTTTTTAATCGACATTTTTTCCTTTTACAGTACCTTCCGCGCTCGCACACATCCATGACTAGTTTGTTTTCTCTTAATTTACAAATTTTTTCCGAATATTTTATGCCATACCTTCTTTTCCTTCAACTCATTTTGTTCTTTTCTTCCTTTCTTTTTTCTTGTTTTTCGGAATTTTATTTGCTTTCCTTGGCCATCGAACAAGATACCGATTGAAAGAGGCAATGAGAGGGGACACGAACATGAGTTCGATTTCAAACCGATCCTGTCACGTTAACACTCATGCTAACGCTAGGCACATTCGATTGGACAAATTGTAAATATCGATGTTAACACTGGAAAAGGAAGAAGTTTGCAATATCTTTAACGCGAATGTTTATAAACAGATGGAAGAAACTTGCGAAAATCGAAAGTTTTTGGGAACTTTTTTTATGAAAGAATGTTTGAGAACCTTTTTTCTTATTTCAACTTGATCGATAAATTCGAAAAGTTCCGATTAGCTACGAGTAACTATCGCACTGTTACTTTTGGGGCTTTTGGCATAAGAGTTTTACACTTTTGAAGTGATATTCCGTAAAGAAAATGCAAAGAAAAAAATATTTTTCTAGTTCAAAGTTCTGCGGTAGAACAGCCTTCTCTATACGTATTATACGGTAATTATAGAATGTATCCGTGTGTTATAGATGAGACTTACTTTCATATAAAGATATCTGTGAAAAAATTGAATACACGGATTATGTTTAAAAGAAATGTGTTATGAAAAAGTAAATAGAGTGCAAGTGGTGCAAAAATTATGGCTCTTTTCTGTTTATATTAACTTAAACTCCATCTAAACAGTTACAGAATTAAAATGAAAATTTGACGGTATATCTAATACAGCTGTATACTAAATTTCAAAAGTTCTAATAACAAAATCCATATCTGCGTACAACCAAAATGCAGAATTATATACGTAGTTTGGGTATGCAATAGGCGATCGGAGGTTGAATAAAAAACATAAGTCACCATAATTTTATTATAATATTATATCGTTATATTGTATTATAGAGAGTAAGAGAGAAGGAAGAAGCAAGTTACGAGTGAAATATTTCTTCATTCTTCTTTCTGTTTTTACCTTTTCTCGATTGCGCTTTAAATCATAAAAAATTTCTTCATTTCAGCTGACAAAACGATACTTGAGCAAGTCTATAAGTGACAGCCAGAATTGATTCAACTTAATTTGGTCTTGAGTTTAACTGCTTATTCTTAAGTTGAATAGCCCCTCTCTTTTCGTTTCGCCGTTCGTTAAGCAGCCGATAAGCACAAGTTCCCAATTGGCCGGAAGCCTGCTTTCAGCACCTCGCACGTTCCTTCAGGACCTTATTTATCCCTTTCACTATCGACCATTAGCGCTCAATATTCCATAAAACGAAAACGCTGAACCCTTCGCGTTGACCTTTTCACAACTTTACCATCCTTCGCTAAGCCGGAATTATTATTTGTGATAAATCTCTACCCATCCGAAAATCATTTTATACAGATTCCAGTTGAATAACATGTAACAGCGTGCATCACGTGATTTCTTGTGGAAAAATAAGAAAAGATGTAGAATAAAATTTGTTCTGTCTCAGCTTAGTTTTCGAGAAAAACGAATTTGAAAATTTATACTTAAACATGTCTAATTCTGGGCTAGATAGTACTAAATAATCGACAAGAAATCATTCTACGTGTGAAAATAAGTCGAAAATGTAGAATAAAGCTTTTCATAGGACGCTTTGTTTTTTTAGGCAAAATAGATTTGAAAATTTACTACACGCATGCACTAAACCAATTCTTAATTAAATATATTCAAATTCTATTTCCTTCAAAATAAAATCTTAAATGAAAAAATTTTATTTTACATTTCTTACTTGTTCTTGCATCGAGAATGACACCCTATTAATGGTTAACTCATCCAATTGATAATTAGCTATGTTCAAGTATACTTGATAAATTATCGAAGTCAATTTTATCGAAAACTAAGTCGAAAATGAAAAAATTGTATTGTATATTATTATTTTATTTTTCTGTAAGGGATTATATCGCGTCCGCTTTTACATGATATTCGATCGGATACTCTATATGATTTACTTAAGCTTTTTTTTATATATCCTTTTGAATGTATACTTAGATATTTGTATCTAATTTACAAAAGAAATTTGCTTCCATAAAATTACCCGTGCAATGATAATTTTATTGAGAAATTATTTCTTTTACATGCATATACATACATATATGTATATGCGTATGTAGGGTGAGGCCGGACGACTGATACAACCGAGCAGAGGGTAATGTTACATAAAAAATTAAGTAGGATGAAAATAATAATATTGTATTTTATTCGAGAAAATCAAGTTTGAAATACAGGTGCGATTGAATAACACTGTTCAATTCATATCTAATTTTGTAACTTTCAGTAAGTGATTCTTGTAGATTTTTATGAGCTAAATACGAATCTACAAACAAGCAGGTACGTACAGTTTAAAAGAAAAAAAAATTTTTTTTAATTTCAAATATTCGACTGTAAAGATGTTTCGTGTTTTTCTTGCTGTTAACATGACAATTCTTTGGACTCTTCCAAATAAAATGATATGGATTGTTATTACATTACAAGCATTTAAATATTTCGAAATAATGATCAAAGTGGAAGGAACATCTAAAACGCATTATTTTCTCCTTACATTTTTCAATTTGTTTCAAAAACTAAAGGTCTAGGGGAAAATCTAATCACATCACGCGACAAAGCAGGCATTTATACTAAGGAAAGTATTAAAAAATCTACAAAATCATGATATTGTTTCTATTGTAGTATTAAAGCGAACTTACCGTCCTCGGTTAATCGATAAGAATCGATACTCGATCCGAGGAAGCAATGTCATTGCGGATCATCGAGCTGCACGCTTTCACCGTATCTTTCTTTCTCTTCCGCTTTCTCTTTCTTCGGAGAAATGCTATCTGCACTTATTGCGGAGTGGATGCTTCTGTGAGAATGGAACTACATATGTGCTTGAAATAACCACGATCGCGAAATGTTAGTTCCACGCTTATAATAAAGACCTAATGCTTGTTTCGAACGAATTCCAACGTCGTCAACTATGCGATATAATCGCGATTTTGGAAGCGTTATGCATTCTCCAGAACATCTTAAATGCAACTATGATACATGTTTGTAAATTGCTTAAAAAATGGAAACGCACTATGTGGAATGGTCAAATAATACAAATCTATGTGCGTCTCGAATTACAGGAATATGCGCTTCTCTGCTATAATTCCCTTATTACGTGCTCCTTTTTAAATGACAATCTTTGGGAGGTTCATACTATTTCTGACAATGGATATTAAGTTTTCCCATATTTTTGATAAATATAATCAACATCAACGCACGTATCGATACACGTATCGATTGAGAGTAAGCTTAACGGCAACATAACGACGATCATTCGTAAATGGCCCCCAAACGCGATGATTTCTACTGAAGTTTCAATCGGAATCAACCGTTGTCGGAGCCTCGAGAATAATATAATTGATTTCGCGGAAAGTAAAGCGCGGAAAGGAGCACGGTGGAGTTTCGCTGAACGTACGATGCTTTGGTAGCCCGTGCAAAGGTTACTACGATCGCTCCATATTCATTAACTTTTACAGAAGAATTAACGGATAATGAAACGAAGGAGAAGTTGGAGCAAAGTCACAGTTCGTCCGGAGGAACGTATTGGATTGAGGAGTGCACGATGCGCGCTTGTATTACTCGCTTTCATAACAATTCTACTTAATGGGACTCTGCATATAGTTAAATGAGAAATTGAAAAGCCAGTTGTCCTTCATTTTCGTGTATTTATTAGGAAGTCGAGAAAAAGAAGGAACGAACGATTCGTCCGGAACGAATTAGCAAAGATCTTTTCGAGAAGATTCCTAAATGCGTGAAAGGGAAGCGGTCCAACTATTGACTTAATTTCGCTGTGAGTTGCTGGCAGAAAAGAACATGCAATGCACGTCATTCTACAATAGTAGACAACTAGAACGGATCCACAGTCAGCGAAGTGGAGTATCAGCGGTAAAGCATAATCTAAAACGGATTAGCTATTCGATCTACATGATATCTTCGATTTTAGCTTGTATTTGATGCATATGACTTTGTTGATTCAATCTGTATTCGAAAACAATCTTAGCCGCACATGGGTTCAATATTAAGGGGGTATCCTGAATTAGAGTGTTCTAAAACAGCGTTCTTTTGTGATTTTTTTTAGAAGGAAAAGAAAGAAATGAGGTTATTGAATTTTGAGGTATGGTTTTATATATATTTAAGCAATACAAACAAATTTTTTTTAAAGTAAAAAAAAGAATTATGAGAGATTTCTGAGCCTATTTCATGGGCTGCAGTCTTCAATCGGCGGGAAAGAAAAATGTTTCTTAGAAAAAAGAAATAAACTTTAAGGTGCTATAACAATTATTTAAATAAACTTCTTTCTGCCTTTGTTTAGTTCACTCAGAAGAAAAATATATAATAATTTAATCCTTTTTTGGTTTTTTATTTCAGTCAAGAATTACGAGGTGGATTTTTCCCGCCGATTGAAAATTGCAGCCCATAAAATAAGCTTAGAAATCTATTATAATTCTTTTCTTTACTTTAAAAAAAATTTGTTTGTATTTGATAAATATATATAAAACCATACCTCAAAATTCAGTAACTTCACTTCTTTCCTTCCCTTCTAAAAAAAAAAGAACGCTGTTTTAGAACATTTTAATTCAGGACACCCCCTTAAAGTGCAAACTTGAAAAATACATTCGTATAAACTGCTGCTGATGCGTAAATGCTTAAATAGCTAAATTACTTGTAAACAATAACTAGTAATTATACATATTCAAAGAGAATAATAGGATGTTGATAATTGGGTTTATTACGTTATATCGATAACATGTTTTTATCTCTTTTATTGCACAATGCATATGATGGATATAATATATGAGTACCTCGAATTTATTGTTCATTATTGCATTATACATGTAAAATATATAGAAATGTGAGCGTTTTTCCACTAGATGAATTCATTTTTGACAGAGGTTAACGATGTTTGTAATTAAATTTCATCTGGCATTACAAGTACTTCTCTCCGCATTCCTTTTAATTCTATTTAATATTTGACTATAGATTCTTGTGTTTTAGTTTCATTATATTTCTTTCGAAAAAATTGAAACTCACAGATCAAAAGATCGATATATTTTTACAAGTCCAATTTCCATTTTTTGAGATTTCATTCGTGTCTACCTTTGAAGAATTTTTTTCTTTTTTTGATTACTTTTAAGTTATCAACGGCCACTTCTTTCGTGAATTTTACTTGACATTAGGAGTGTAAAAGATTTGTAGAAAAAGCAATCGATTAATTTCATACCGAAAAAGATATAAGACATTGGTAAGAATAAGCAATACGAATCTCTCCAACTATGAAGCACATAGCTCCTATAACACTACTTGTAAATATATTAGATTGTCTTTTTGCATTCACTCCAAAGATTCTTTTACCTAACAATTTTCACTAAAAATCATCATATAGATACACACGAAAATACTGAAAATTTTTC
This sequence comes from Bombus soroeensis, assembly GCA_014737365.1. NCBI lineage: Eukaryota > Metazoa > Arthropoda > Insecta > Hymenoptera > Apidae > Bombus > Bombus soroeensis. The sequence goes on from JACXIL010005350.1 coordinate 140,977, forward strand.
TGAAGAAAAGTCGCAAGACGCGTAGAAGGAAAGAAAAAAAGGAGAGAAGGAAAAAGAAACAAACGCATCGTAAACTGCATGTGAATTTGCAACGAGAGTGTTCTCCGTGTTTTTTTTCGCGTGGTTAATACAAGTATTTTCGAGAAATTGACAATTCATCCAGTTTGTCTGTGAAAAGAGAACGGTATAGCTGACTGGATCCGCAAAAAGTAATATTTCATCGGGAGGAAAGGTCGTAAGGCCAATATCAGCGTATATCGTCGGTGACAGCGTGCGTTTCAAAAGCGGATTAGTTCCGGTATTGTATTTACAGGTGGTCGTGAAGTGAACGGCTTAGTTGCAAAATTGGTCGTGCGGCTCGTGATGCATCATAACTGGCGGCATTCGTTGTGTTCGGACGGTTTTTCAAATCCTCATGGAAACAACTTTTCAGGATAATTGACGCTCTCGAAAGCTGGTTGCTGAATATTGTGAGTAGAGACAATATTATTTCTCTTTTTTCGAAAAATATATGAGAAAAAATTGATCGCGCGGGATTCGTATTGTATCGTATCGTATTATTTGAACGAACGAGAAGAGCTTGTGATATTATGCAATAATTACTTTAATTGTTTCCACTTAAATGTAGCTGTATTTGTTATATAATTTGTTATATATATAAAGAAGATTGATCACTCAACGGTACACCCGTCATTTTGTTTAATTTCGCTTTAAGAGCTCTGAGATATTGTGATTGTGTGCTAACAAATTTTGACCAAGTTGAGATTGCAATTTGAAATATTATCAATTTGTAGGTTTTATTTGTAGATATTAGCAAGACCGATTTCTTATCTTAGATGGAAATAACGCTCGTCTTTTTAAAAAATATTTTAGGTATGTTTTAAATTAATCAAAGTATGAAAATTTCCTATTAAACCTATTAGATCTATTAAAATGACATTGATTATTGTTTCTGCATTATCTGTTGGACATTAATCGAATTACTTGGTATTATTTGAAATATTTATATTTCATATTTGTCGATGGAAATATGATTATTTCATATAAGACAACTGCCGTGGCCGTCGTCCGAGTGTTTATACCGGACCATTGATAAAATTTCAAGTAGTATTTTGACAAATATCGTATATGTAATTTTTAATACTTGTCGAAAAATGCGCCAACTAATTGAATTATTTGAAATATTTATAACGTTAAGCATGTTCAAGTGTATTGCGAAATAAAAATGTTTCATTAAATCTTTCTTTTGCAAGAAACTTACCAAAAATGTCATTTGGATAAATTAAGAGAGCTATTAACACCATTAGAAGTGCTTTTTGTCGATCCACCATTTTGTCACGGTCATCGATCCAGCTGGAACAATAGAAAAAGTTAATTAAACGCATGAGAAAGTGGGTAACACAACATCTGAAATAATTAAACAGCAGCAATTAATTGTTTCTGCCCTTATTAACGAGCAGAACTTTTAACTTTACATATTAAAATTTCCGTCTGATTTCATTATTATTATAATATAAATTAAAAACTTTCATCATTTGTTAAAACGATATGAATATTTCATTATCAAATTGTCGAAAATACGTTAAATAAATGATCGAAAAATACAAACACAACACAAAACTAAATGTAACTTGCCGATCGCCAAAAAATGATCGTCATCTTTCGAAAACTATATACATAGAACAGAGATCGCTAAATATCTCGTTGTAGCATTCAAACAGATGTATTAGGTTGTCCTAAAAGTCTTTTTTCGTCTTATAAGGAAATAATAGATGCACAACATTTTTTATTCCAATTCCAATAGAACAAAATGGATCGTACATAATTCAATAAAATAATATAAAACAAAAAATGTTGTGCATCTATTATTTCCTTACGAAACGAAAGAAACTTTTGAGATAATCTAATATTTGGTTCGATCAGTGTCTGATTAAATGCGAAATATTTGCAGAAAATCCGCAATCTGCTTCGATTTGATACCAATTCGTTTCTCGTCCTTTACCTACGAGACGGGGTGAAAAGAGCTCGATAGAAATAAAAGAGATGTCTTTTTTTCTCGTGGCAATCGTAATACAGTTCGACTGGACCGAGTAAAGTCGAAACTGGAAGAAACTTTAAACCGAATTGAAAGAGCGAAAGAGATTACTTTATAGGGGATATAGTGATAAACTATTATACTCTTCATCAGTTTCTTTAGGGAATAACGAAACTTTTTAATCATTTAAACACATTTAACACGATTACATATCGATCGTAAAATATGGATCACCGTGTGTATATTCAAATGAACAGTTGGCGATAACTACTTTCGAGCATCCCAGATTCACAAAAAATTGACAAATAAATTTGTTTGATATTTATAGATACACAGCAAATGAAAATAGCGACTTCTTCCCCCAGAAGACTTTTGAAGATTTCCCTTACGTAAAGAAAAAGTATGGGTTAGCTTCATGTTTTGTTATGTATTCATTTTTATCTTGATATGAGTTAAGCATGGGTTAGGTTTATGTATATATCCGTAGTATCGTCTACACCGGGCGGGGCGGAAGGATGATGGGAAGGGCGGTGTACCGCGGGGTCCCACAGGGTTCGGTGTTGGGCCCGTTGTTGTGGGACATCGCGTACGACGCGGTACTTCGGGCGCCGACGCCACCGGACTCGGCGCTAATCTGCTACGCCGACGCCACGTTGGTGCTGGTCTGGGGCACGACGTGGGGCAGGACCGTCCGTCTGGCGGAGCTGGCGGTGGCCTGCGCGGTCGCCGCTATCAAGGGACTGGGGCTGGAGGTGTCTCCCGAGAAGTCCGAGGCAATGTGGTTTTGCCGGAAGGCCGATCACGGGACGCCCCCAACGGGCTATCGTCTGAGGATGGGGGAGACCGAGATCGGGATCGGAGCCAGCATGAAGTACCTGGGTCTGACCCTAGACAGCCACTGGACCATCGGCGCTCACTTCGAGCGCCTGGCGCCGTCGATCGAGACGACGGCGAACGTCTTAGGACGCTTGCTGCCCCGGCTTGGCGGACCCGGCGTCGGAGTGCGCCGGCTGTACGCCGGTGTGGTGCGATCGAAGGTCCTCTACGGAGCTCCGATCTGGGCGGAGGACCTGATGGCCAACAGTCGCAGTCTTTTGGCGGTCAGGAGGCTGCACAGGACTGTGGCCATCAGGGTAGTGAGGGGCTTCCGCACTATTTCGACGGCAGCGGCGGCTGTGCTCGCCGGTGTTCCCCCGTTCGAGTTGCAGGCTCTGAGATGACGCGAGATTTATCTCCGCACCCGGGGTCTGTCGGACGGGGGCGGCCCGTCGGACGCCGACATTAGGGTTCAGGCTCGACGAGTCCTGCTCGACAGATGGCGCCCCAGCCTCGATACGAGAGCGGGCGCGCCAGGGCCAAGAGCCGTCGGGGCCGTCCTTCCGAACTGGGACGTTTGGTTGGACGGTGGCGGGCCCCCCCCCCCCTTCACCTACAGGGTGACGCAGGTGCTCACCGGGCATGGGTGCTCCAGTGAGTAATTGCATCGAATCGGGAAGGAGGAGACCGCGCGTTGTGGACTCGGCGCAGCACACGCTGGAGGATTGCCCTGCGTGGGCTGTGCCGCGCCACACCCTCACCGTGGAAATAGGGTCGGACCTCTCGCCGTCAGCGATCTTCAATGCGATGCTGACGAGCGAGAGCGGCAGGTGCGCCGTCGTCTCCTTCTGCGAGCAGGTTATGCTCCAGAAGGAGGCGGCAGAGCGGGTGAGGGAGTGGGACTCCCACCCGGAGAGGATCGGCGGGCGAGGTCGCGGCAGAGGCCGTGGACGCGCCTCGGCGAGACCCGGTGGGGCCCAATCTTAGGTGCTGACAAACCCAGCGCTCAGGGGCCGACAAGCAGTCCGGTAGGGGATCCGGACTGCCTTGCACGGCGGCTCCTGCGAAGTGCAGCGGTGTGATATGACCTCACACCGCGTCACCAGCGAATGGACGATTCATGACTCGCGCGGGGGTGGCCCAGTGTTTGTTGCTTACCTGCAGTTCCTGGGCCTCTCTCGACCGCTACAGGGAAGGTCATCGTGGAGGATTTAGTCAGTTGGAGTCCGACACTACCGCGCCGCTTCTCTCTCCCCCAGAAGCGGCGCGGCGTCCTCCACGTAAAGAAAAAAAAAAGGGTTTATGTATATATATATCCATATGGACGTGATGATATTATATGTGTTTATACCGCGATGTATTCATACTCATTGTCACCTTAACTATGTAAGAGCCACGAAACATACATATAATATCACCATATTCGTATATAGAGCTAACCCAAGTCTAACTCATACCAAGATAAAAATTATTTTTATCAATATCTTGGAAATTAAAGTCTGTGATTATATGTGTAAGCGAAATTGCTGAGAATAATGCCCCGGACATGTTTGAAAATCATTGAAATCGGTGAGGTGAAACTCTAAATGCCACTTATCATCATGTAAATTCACTACTCGTCATCTTTTTGTTATATCTTGCATCTTACACGACATGTATCAGAAAAGGTACGTATGGCTCACGAGATAGCATAGTAGAATATGTATAAACAGACGATCACATAAACACGCAACAGCACTAATACATCGAAAGGATTGTAGTAACTAAGGAACAGTCCGAAAATTGAATATCTCAGATAGAAACAGAGATGCTCTACTTATCTCTGTCTGTTTCACGAGAACGAGAACTTTGCTGCTCTCCATGTTGATTTTTCATAACTCAATTTTCAGACAGTTTTGCCTAGCGAATATCGAGACCTATTTATATGACCCTTCCGGGCCTCAACTACTTCTTCAACATAGCTCGTCAACTTCGATACGCACGAGCCATGTCACGCTGCACCGTAACACTCTTCGGCGTTACTACAGTACAGTACGTTGCGTTACGCGCACTGAATATTAGGTATTTACTAGTTATTTAAGATTACTAGCTATGTAAGTGCATGCAATAGAAGTCAAAAGTCTCCATCAGGGGTTGCTTTAGTACGCGGCAGTAAAACCTGATCCGAATTCAAATATCAATAAGTCAATATTAACTCAATGATGAAACTTCTTTAATTTTGGCTTTCTTTTAATTAAGCTTTTACTAATGTACTTGTGAGATTTTTCAGATTAAATTAAGAGTAAACACGATATATTTTATTTAACAAGCGAAACAATTAAGTTAACATCATTAAATTAAAGCAAATATGTTCGAATGTATATCGTGTATAATCTTATTATAATCTGTATAACCTCACATTTACTTACATTTGTAAAAGTTTCATTCAACGAAAATAAAAAGTAAAAATGTTTCATCGTATTAGTATTGTCTGATCGATGTTTCTTGCCTTGTCACATCGTCAAATGAATGATACGTCGAAATAATATTGACAGAGCTCGCGTGTCGTGTTGTGTTGTATCGCCTTTGTAGAAGTATGTGCTCCTTCATAGTTGCAAATTACGAAATTACAAGGACAGAGTTCGCATGACCCGAAGTAACATTGTATTCTCAAGACTGTCCAAATACTGTTTGTTAAAACGACCTGCATCAGTCTATTCTTAATTCCCGCAACTTTCCATATCTCTTTAAAACGGAAACAGAGAGTCGCGCAAGAAGCTAATCCACGTTTGAAATTTCATTCCTGACGAATCTAGAATGAGCTTACCGGCAAGCCGACCTCTTTAAGCGTGTTCCACCGATCCGTTAATTTAAGGAAATTTTCAAATAAAGTTCGCTCGTACATCAAACCACACGAACAATCAGCCGCGTAGAAGGGAAATTCATCCTGCTTCCACCCAGAGATTGTACCTACATATACATACATATACCGAAGTTTCGCCTAAATGTGACGCGTCCCATATATTTTTTTTCTCCTTTCCCATAAAACACGTGAAAAGTGATTTACCCCGTGGAATTTTAATTTGGCTCGTGATTAAAACGGAATTTATATTCTGTCTTTGTGATTACACTTTTTCCAGTAGGGGAAGTTGACTTCGTACGCAATATCAGTTTTATATTATTTTTTATGAATATTTTAACCTTTAACCAAAGAGGACATGTCCCTGGAATTGCCAATCTCTTGGATATAGCAATTTTTTCATTTATGTGTATAGACTTCCTAGATTTTAATGCGTCTTATCATTTCTGACAAAAATAAGTTATACTATATACTAACTGTCATAGCAGGTATAATATTGCTATAATATCGTTTAAATATGTATCCCTCATTATAAAAATAGAATTATAAATGAAATTAATAATTTATTATTTCTGAGCGATGCGATAGTGAGAAAATAACTACGAAAAAAATGAAATCTTTCGAAACGATACGAAGTAGTGATAAAAGTGTCTCATTTACTCTGCGACGATAAATACAGATCGCTATTGTAGCCTCCGTCCAAGGAAGTAATGAGACACGACATATTCGCACTTCAAACTGTTTATTGTTACTGACTTTTGGTACCCTTCGATACTGTTGGAGACACTATCCCCATTACCGCTTAACTCGCTATACTAACATATTTGCTGTATTAACGTACCTATGTACAGTAGCGGACAAAAGTTTAAGACGAAATGAAAACAATAAATAACATTTATTTTTGCTTATTTACTTATACACTTATACACTTACAAAAAAAGTTTCATTTTAATATTTTGCTCAGTAGCTAAGTTATGAAAAAGGAACGAAATCTATATAATATTTCGTCGGTCAAAAGTTTAAGACTACACAAAAAATATTAATTTTTGGTAAGATACACAATTTTTGTTTAAATTCAATATTTTGTCCAATATCCGTTATTTCTTATCACTTCGGTACATCTTCTTGGCATAGAATTTATTAATTTTTTACATTGATCTACCGTAATATTACCCCAAGCTGTTTCAATTGTGGAGTAAAGTTCATTTAAATTTTTTGATTTATAACCTTGTACTGTCTTTTTTATGATGCTCCACAAATTCTCGATTGGATTAATGCCTGATGATGGCGACGGCCACGGCAGCACGGTAATATTTTCTTCTTCAAAAAACTGTTTCACAATCCGAGCCGTGTGCTTCGGATCATTATCACGTTGAAAAATAAAATCATCACTCATATTGTTGCGTGCAAAAGACAACATTGTGTTCTTGAGTATGGCCATGTATTGAAAACGGTCCATAATTCCATTGGTACGACATATCGGACCACGGCCGCCTCGAGAAAAACACACACACACCATAACGTTTCCACTACTATGTTTAAGAGTTTTTAAAACGCACTGTGTTTTCAAACTTTCGCCAATTCCAAAGTTTCCATTAGGATTTTCATCCTCTTAAGTTAAAGTCTTCTAATCTTCTCCTAACAGTTCTAGCACTAATTTGCGCATCATTTTTATAGTTTATCTCCGCAGCAATATTATTTGCACTACGAAAACAATCCTTTTCGTTCAATCGATGAATCCGGCGATCCACTTTCGGCGTTGTTATCCATGGTCTTCCGTTTCTCGGTTGATCGCAGTACATGTCTGGCTTTAAAAATTTATACCAAGCTTGCCTACAAGCCGTTTCTGACCTGTTCACTATATTTGCTAATTCGGTGAAGGTTTTACTTTGCTTTCGCAGCCTTGCGATTTGTTCCCTTTCGTTTTCAAGTAAATTCTTTGATTTACCTATAGTATGTCCCTACCTAAATAAATTTTAAACAATAAAAGGTACACTAAACAATGATTTTGACATTCCAGAATCAAAATATTCAAAAACTGCACTCATACTCACGTTTTACACAAATCGTCTTAAACAAATGTCCACTGTTTACAAGTGCTAAGCGGTAACTAACTGTTGTAACTCCTACATTGCTTGTATTTAACAACTGACGGTCTGAGGTTACGAAGGTCAAACATACAGCTATGTTATTCCAAAGAGACAAACCAAATAGAAGAACAATGTGCGTATAAGATGTTTGTAATCCGGTTTACAAATCATCGTCTTAAACTTTTGTCCGCTACTGTATATTTACATATATGTATGTATAGACATAGAATATAGACTCTATGCATACGTACTACACCTTTGCATCTACGATACATATTGATTTATGAATCATTATTACTCTTAAATAAAACAACAACTACCACTTAATGTTAGGTACAAGAAAAGAATGAATGGAAAAAAAACACTCGGAATGTTGTAATTTTAACTCAACTCTCGTTAATTTTTCACTGATCTGCCGATATCAAAAAAATGTGGGACAAATATATTTATTCTGGAACGTTGTTCTAAATCCTAAAATAAATTTCTCTATCAACTCAAATAAAGTCAATAAATAAATAAAACTCAATAAAGTTCTTTCAAGACAACGTGATGTATTACCATGGTGTTTAATAACAGAAAGTGGAAAAAATTGATTAAGCAATTAAGACGTTTCGCTCAATTAAAAATTACAGATTCTCCGAATTACTCGAGATTCAAATCCACTTCCTCAACATTTTATTTTCACTAGATTTCCTTCTGTCGATATTTTTCATTAAAATAAAGTAATCCTAGTTGGCAACGTATCATAACGCAGTTCCCGACTTTTCAATGGTATTATAATACGTCGAAACGAATGAAACGTGGTAAAGAGAAAAGGAAAAAGCCCTCTGTCACTCCAGTTGGGTGGACATTAATTGATATTGGATAGTCTTTGCCTTATTTGAAAACTAATACCATGTTATGATCGAAACGGTTTTATTAAAAAAGAAAAGCCAAACTCTGTTTCATTGACGAATGAAAGATTACGACGAATATTTTGAAAAAGGTTGTGTTCGGTGTATTAATTTTTGAGAAAGTGTTGGAAGAGAAGAATGATGTAAAATAAATGCTTTTATAGAGTGAATAGAGTGCCCAAATAATTTTAATCTAGTGCAACTGTAATTCTGAGTACCTTTTGGGATGTATGTACATGTTCCTTCGATTGATTTAATTTAAAAAATATTCCAGTTCAATTTAGAATACGTAAGAAAAAATAATATAAATTATGTATTGTGAAATATATTATAAGGCATATTAATTAATGTTAAATTTCATCTTATAATACATACACTGGCGACAACTTTTTCAGGGACTTCCCTATTTGACGCTACGGAGCTAACGTGACCTCGTATATATTTTCTTAATTTACATTGATTTGTGGGTGTCTTTGTTTTTTGAGGCCGTGCAATTACCGCAAGATCGTATGGGTTTTTGATCGACGTCGTACGTCGAACAAGCAAAGGTATCGCTCTCCTCTTATGATACCACTAGAAGTGATATAAGCCCCGTATGACGAATTGTTATATGTATGTATATCTATATTCTTGGTAGTACGGGATCAATAAATCCCGTACGATTTTTTGCTATGTTATGTTATTTTATCTTATAAAGACTCAATTAATGTTTATTGCGGTAAAAATAGTAGAAGAATAACGGAAATATCAGTTTCATACGTAGCAAAGATTCGATGAAAAACAAGTTGTACAGGAGCAAGCAAGGTACGATACGTCATGGCGCCCCTATGTCCCGTGCTGCAGTGAACGCGATAAAAGTTATATAGTTTGTTCTTTCTATCATCGTTATGAAAAATTTAACATCACTTTATTTCAAGAAATGAAAGAGACAAGTAGGGAACAAAATATGTATATATTTCGTAACAAATTTTATATCGCACGAATAAATAATTTCCCATGAATTTCGTAAATATTCAACATGGTGTAACGCTTAAAAGTAACCCAATTACTTGACAAAAAGTTTAGTGACCCATGAGTAATGAGATTAATCGTGATCTAGCCATACTTTCGCTGAACAAACAAGTCGACTTTGCGCGGGATTGACCCGCGGAACAAAAAGAGGTTAATTAATTACTTTTAGTTAGCATGTTTCCACGTGATAAGGGAAGTTCGTTCTCACAGTTTTGCGCTTTATTTATCAGTGATGTTACTCATTATTGAACTCGAGTGAAACGCGATGACGTGTCGTTTTCTTCAAAGAATTTTGCCGAAATAAAAAAATTCTATAAAATTTTCTCATTATGTACTAAATAACTCCATAGTTTTACTATATTATCCAAACAAAAAGTAACGGGAGATTAAATTACGTTGATGATTGTAAAAGCTATTTTTCAGATCATTTCTTTGTTAAACATATAGTACAAAATAAATCTAGCATGTTAGGGTTAGGTTAGTATGTTGTATATTCTAAAATATCAATCGCTCAAAACAAAAAGGGCAAGTTTTATCACGCCTTTTACAATTGAAAGATTTGGTAAAGTAATAACATTTCTTTTTCTATGTCGAACACTCAAATTCGATTGTTAAACATTATCGCTGTTTATATTCACAATTCTTTTCACTTTCTACTCTTCAATTTCTTCATATTGCAATAGTATCTCTGATTGAAATAAAAAAATTAATTTCTAAAATACTGAAGAATCTTTCAAAACTTAGAATACAATACAATTGCAATTTTTTATCCTCTGTTCCTTAGCCTGCTACCATTCTCCAAAAAAATCAATTTCAACTTTCCTAGAAAATTGCGTATTCGCGTATGTACACTTTTGTCAAACAGAAAATACAACATTGCAAAAGGTTTTTATGTGTATGTAATCGGATGTGTGTGTAATTAACCCATTGAAAAAATTCATACAGCGCGACGTAGGCATTTCAATTCATGAATCTCAGTATAAGTGGCTCAGCCACCGATTAGAAATCGGCAAAACGAAATTAGCGCGCAGAGCATCACTCTGGGCTCAAAAAATGTCGTATCAAAATATATGTCACCTCATTTCATGTGTGCCATTTGAACTACATAGCACTTTCATCATTATTCCATTACTTTTCATACACTACTACTAAGTTTGTTAGTTATTGGAAGTTATTAATTTATTAGACGTTATTTATAAACGAATAATTGTTTCCATTGATCGCCTATTTGACAGTTGAGGTTATCGGTAATCTGTGTCATATGTTTTTCAAACAAAATATGATGATTTATTACTTTATTTGAACATACATAACTTATCCGTTTTGTTTATGTATGTTAAAGCTCTAGTTTTCTTTGTACATATCATCGACTAATCGCAGAAATAACTTGAAAGGAACGGGGACTTATAGTCGATAATTGATGGTAAATACATTCGACGGTTTATCACGCACATTTGATAACATTTGTTTTATGACAATCAAGGCAGACTTATGTATGTATTTCTATTGTCTTTTTTTAACCATGGGTAATAACCATTTAATATATAAATAATTAACATATTATAAATATAGGCTGAATAAATAATTCATAATACATATTTGACATGCAATGCGACTAGAAAAGAAAGGCTTGGAAGATAATTCAACTTTGGTTTTCAATAAATCTTTAAATTTGTTATATATCATATAGATTTTGTTATATTTAGACAAGAACTTGAAATAACTTTTACACTTTGCTATATTTTAATGACGAATTCTCAATATTAATTTAATCGTTAATTAGATCGTTAAATATTCGTTAACAATTTTTCTCATTTTTAGATGCGTTAAGAGATGTTTAGATGCAAAAATAAACGTTGCTTTTCCGTACTGTTCTCTCTGAGAAGCCCTTGAGGATTTATGTTTACTAAGGAATTTTGATTTGTTGCAAGCATTCTCGAATATTTGTAAAACGCGACATAGATTATTACTAAAAACGATTCAGGATTTGATAATGAATATTCACAATACGTACATATAACTCTCTCAAATAGATTAAAGTACATTCACGATATTTATAAATACATATGTATCAGAAAATATATTACAATAGAAAAATGATGTTTTAAATATATTCTGTTTTCTTAATATGATATTTCGTTATTAATAACAAAGGGATAATAATAATTGACAGTTTTAGAAAAGCAACAATATTTTCTTGAATAAACTCTCGAAAAAAAAAAAATGAAATCAAAGGTATTTTACTTGTTTCCTCGGCTCTTCCTCTCCCTCTATTTTTTTTTTTTTTTTTATTTAATTACTAATATACATATTTTATTTAATATACATATTTTAATATACATATTATATATATATATATATGTAACTAATATGTATAATATAATATATATATAATAATATAATTGTAGTATGGTGGACAGATTGTCTAAGAAATATCGAGTGAGCTATAAACAATGTTGCGAGAAAGCCTAAGTGCCGACAGACCGAAAGGGTCGGGAAACTTCAATGGGCCAAGCGACTCATCAAAGCATTGTCGATTCTTCACTCGAATAGTTACGCGGAAGAAGGCGTACGTGAACATGATCGCGGACGGTTACGGAACACGTACATGGTGCGGGTATGAGAAAAGACAAAGGGATGCTTAAGGGAGAAAGACGAATTAATCGGCAGTCGTTAACTGAGAGTTGCATTGTGACGAGTCGTTCACTAAGAGTCGAGTTGTGAGGAGTCGAAAGTTGAATTGCCAAGTTGTTATGAGTTGTAAAGTATTAGTTGTGAGTTGTGAATTATATATTTAGTTGTCTCAGTTATAGCACATTACTGTATTTAATTCATGTTAAATAATCATCGTTTCCTGCTTAATCCGTTGTAAATAGATCCATCTATCTATAAACTTTTCATTTAGGATAGAAATCATTGGAAACCCTAATTTCTAATATTTCTGAATAATAATTTTTAAATAGCTAAAATAATGTAAAATATAAGTAAGTAGAAAATAAATCATAAATAAATAAATGAAAAGAATGTAGTTCTTGCTTGGACCTATTTCACTCTTTTTTTTTATTTTGCTATTAATTATCCTATTTATATTTTAATGGCAAAGAAAGTGAAGAATATCGACATATTTCATTGGTATAATATTTCATTATACATTTACTCTTTAACGAACAATCTTCAACTAATGAATTCTGCGATATGTATTTTCATTTGGAGTACAATCTCAGCCACATTTTCAAGTGAAATTTTATCAAAAAGTTTGCAACTGTTGGTATGCTGGGCCGGTCCCCATTTTGAATACGCGCCACTGTTACGACCAACCATTGTTGCACCAGACTCCTTTAATATCCGCCATTAAATCGGTCATACAGTAGTTTCATTCATTTACCGTATGACTGGCGTAATCAAAAGCTCTGTTTTGCTTTGCTTTACAAGAAATTTTTAATTGGCCAAGTTGACTGGATTGTGTTCGAATACGATTATTGTTCGAATACCACTCGAATACATGAGGTTAATGGTTTTTAATCTCCGTGACTCGATTTCGTTCGAGAACAGAGCGTGATCGGTGGAACTCAAGTTTGAAAATGGAAGCATGTTAAAGCAGATGTAAATTGGCCTTGCCATGGGTCACCAGTGACAATATCACAGATTCCTTTTCTCATTACAAACAAAAACTTTGACGGAGAACTTCCCCGGCTATCAATGTATATACGTGTTTTCTTGTGCAGTCTGTGCCTATTCGTCTACCATTCGCTGATTTTCCTTTCCTTTTCTCTCGATTTTGTTAGCCCCGCTTTTCCTCCCGTCTCTTTCTTTCGTTTATGACGTTAAGCGGCTCAGTAAAAGGCACTTGCAAACAAATTACGATTACGGATCCTCCGTTGGTTGTCCTTGTCATCATCCTCGACATCTGAATTGCCGTGCTGAATACGGCGGAGGGTTAAAAAAGGAAAAATAAAAAATGAAGGTAGAATTGGCCATTATGTGCTGACGGAGAGAAAAGGAGGATGCTCGCAGCGAACAATCCGACCAACTTTGAAAATGTTTCAAGAGAAACTCGAGCCCGTTTGTGTACCCGTGGGAAAATTAATGTCGCTTGTTCCAGGGAATAAATTTCCGGCCGACGCACATTTGTTTCGTTTCGTTTTCAGTCTCGATCTCGGTCTTGCTCTCGATTTTGATTTTGATTCTAACCGGACGCATTCGATTCGAGCGATACGACGCGGCACAGCACGACGTGTAATGGCTATCGATCTCGACTCCATGTTACGAATATTCTTCTTGGCTTAATTAAATTATCTCCGTGAAAAATGTATCATCGTTGAATCAACGCTGCTTTTATAATATCTTTAGTTCAAGTTACGGGTTACTCTTAAAACAAACAAGACAATATCGGTTCGCAAAGTTTTTATTCAATTTCGAAATGTGACAGGGGTCGTTCTGGTTCTGAACAGTTGAATTATACCCTGCATTATTTGTTTCGTTTAGCTTTATATATTTTTTGTGCTTTATATCTCCAAGAAATAATCGAAACCTTAGATTTATCGACAAACACTTTGGGGAAACTTGGTGTTTCTATATATTTTCTTTAATTTTTCATAATTTATGTAAACGACCTAATAGAATTCGTAGTCTTACTTCTTTTTAATTTAATTCGATTTCATTTATTCCAATACGTGGCGCATATGGTTAGACAAGGGTTGCATGTGTAAAATATTTTGACATAACGTTGTAATATTAGTTTAGGGTTTTTAAAGAATTTTTGCAATTACGTGTAAAACGAAGGTTACTGCTTACCTAAAAACTACCACATGTTGTAAATTTCACGGCTTAACGTTAATTTTGTTTCCGTTCAGTTAATTCATTTCCATTTTTAATAAACATGTAAATACCTGACACACTGCCAAGCGTAATAGAGGAATACGAAATGCTCGCCTTCTTATGATTCATAGTCAATTCATACGTACCCCTTCAGTTTTCTTTTCGCTTTCAACTTTTATATTGACCAAGATATCGAATTAGGTAGATTAAACAATATTCCTTCAATAGTTATTTTATTAAATATTTCACGGAATACTAAAATCGAACTTTTTCGAAATCATTCGATCATAAATGTAATACCTTCTTTTTAACCAATCGAAAATAATTCAAATTTCATTAAATGTATTACTAATTGATAAATACTATATTTCTAGATCCTAGGCATTTGTCGAATAAGAATACAACTGAAACTTGCTAATTTTTTATTTCAATTTGTAACGTTTTTGTGTTAGATAACTGTTACATGAAGTAAAGATAAATGAACCGTCCTATCTGACGATAAAAAAAAATAAATATAATATGTTCTATTGGGAAAAAATGGCTCGTATATAATTCAATAAAATAATATGAAACAAAAAATATCGTGCATCTATTATTTCCTTATAAAACGAAACAAATTTTTAGGACAACCTAATAAAATGTAAAGCAGTTTGAAACCACGAGCCTACAAAGAAACAGCCCACATGCCGCTTAGACTCCGTCATCAAACCTACAACGCGATAGAAAAAGAATCGTAAAACGGAGAGACCACGTTGCTTTTTTTCCAAGATTCGCCATAGGACGATGTTCTACGTTGGGAAAAACAAGTCGTCAAGGAGAAAGTCGTCATGGAGGTTCAGGCTCTCGTTGTCTCTGACGTTTGTTGACTAATGGTCAAACCGAGGGTTGAATTCTGTGGTTAGTGATCGATTGATTAATGTATCCCGAAATTGGAAAAACTGGCAGTACCATGGTGCTCGGTTTACAAATTTCACGAGCAAACAACGGTGAAAAGAGAAACGAAGTTGATGCATAGAGGGTAGAAGGAAGGGAGAAACGCGAAAACAAATGCGGTAGAGATTGCCTTCTCATAATGGAGCAGAGGCTCGTTTCCGAAGGAACTGAAGAAAGTCGTGTCCGATGCTGAAAACTTTTCCAGAACTTGTCCGTCTCTTCCATCCGTCAATTCTCTCCTTTTTGTCTCTCTTTCTCTCTCTCTCTCTCTCCCTTTCTTTCTTTCTTATCGCCTCCCCTTCTTTGCTTCCCGGCCTTTGGTTGGAAAACCAACACCGCTAGACGGTAAAAGCCCCTCCCCCTCCCTGACACCTTGCAGCTTGTAATTTTATGATTTTCCGGGAGTTTTGGAAAACTCGTGACCACGTATTGGTGACTCCTCGTGACAGGAGGCTCGATGTAGAATTTAGATCCCGGCATTAAGACGTGAGGGTTGAGCGGTTGAGTAACGAATTTGATGTCGGTTTCGCGTGCAGCGAAAACAGGAATGGCAAATGTCCTTTCTTTCTCGGCGGCCTTGGAAAATTTATCTTTTCATATGTGTTTTCTCTCTTCACAGTTTGTAATTCAAATTCCAAGTCAATTCGAGGAATTAGAGGCATGCCTCTCTTCTATAAAATGACGAATATTTTATTCAAATGCGATATAAGTAAAGAATCGTTACGTCCTTAAGAATCAAGCAGTGAAAGTAATAAAAAGAGTGCTTAAAGTAACTTACTTTGTTTGTCTAAAAGTAATGCTTGGGTAGTAAAAGAAATAGGTACGAGAAAGGTATTAGGAAAATTGCTAGATTTCTTTCCCTTTCACAAGCACAACATCAAAGATTGATAGATGATCAGTACGCGTAAAAAAAAACGCAAACACGATAATCCAGAAGAGAAAGAGTGATTACTCTGTATCATACGATACGTGGATGAAACGTCGTTCCTTGAAACTCGTCCAATCGCAACAATTACTCAGTCCAAGTGTCTATACAGATTGGTCAGATGAAACTCGAGACCTTGTAGTTTATTTAAAATTTGAGTCTCTTGAGAACGCATTCGAAGCAACTAGAGCAATTCCGGCATGATTCTCCTTACAGTGCAGGTGTACAGAAAGTACACACGCGACAAACTTGAAACTCAGAAAGCAGTTTTTCCATGGAAGGTTTGATCATCAGCAACGTGGGAGAGCGAAAAATTGAGAAAACGTTACATTACAAACCGCAAAGGACCTGGAAGTAATACGTGTTTATCCATTGACTCTGGAGTAAACGGGATCTTTGTAGCATTTTTTCCTTTTATTTTTAACCTGTAGGGTAACACACGTTTCTTTTTGTTTTCCTTAAACAAGGGAGGAACTCTCCTCGAGGCACAGTAGGGAGCTTGCTGCGGTAATTAATGAAAGTGAATTTTCATTAGGGATCCTTCCCTCACTTTTTTCTTTTTATTATTACTATTTTCTTTGCCGTTGAAATATAACGTTATACGATGTTTCATCAAACTGATCGTTAAAAGCTTCAAGAGTTTATCTCTTAACGCGCGACCTTTTTGCGTACCTGTTCGAAACGTAAATTTCTTTGCTTGGAAATATTTGCTTTGTAAAGAACGACCCAATGTGTATTCGCAAATGTTTGAGAAAAGATCATTGTAGTTTTTCAGTGTTAATAAGTGAAAATTTTATTTCTCGGAATATTCTGGTAAATCTGTCGTTCTGAAACGACTAACGTTTAACTGATTACAGTAATAATTGAATATAATAAAAAACAAAATTTTCCGATTAAAAACTACAAAGGAAGCTTACGATTGGCATAGAATATGTCGTATTTCCATTTATTTTTGAAAATAACAAACATATTAGACGACAATAGTCATACAATAAAAGACTCGTGTACAACGTTTTATCGTCTTTTCAATCGTTGAAAGCTATTCTCTTTCGCGATAGATCTGTGTTCAAATCGTAGGTTTTTACACGCACGAAACGTTTCAAACGGAAATTCTTCCGGTATACGTTACATTGAATTTACAGTTTTATTTACGTACATCTTGACTCATAGTAGTCAAAAAGAACAAACATTCATCGTAATTTTATTTGTTATCCTTCACTCTTTAAAATATAATGGTCCCTTTGTTATCTCGATTCATTAACCTTCAATCTCTTGAATTTCACTCAAATGGATATAAAATTATTTCAGTAAATAAAATAACATTACGGTACATTATGGTCGTAAAGAGTTAAGTAATTCACGTGAAAGACGTTTGAATGGACTAATTCGTCGATCGTAGTTCGCTCTATTAGTCTGCCCCCGTGAGTAAGATTAAATCAGACAGACGTATCAAACCTTATACACCGTCCTCCGAGACCAGTTTCGGTTTCAGATCGAGTTTCACATCGCCAAACTTCCATCTATTCCTACTCTTGCGAACGCGAACGTGTCGAATCCCAAGTTTATCGTTCCATCCAAACCTTATTGAAATCTAAAATAATCATCGTGAGGAGGGAAAAGGTCGATTCTGCGTGCGGAAAGCGAATTTAATCTTAAGAGGAGTACCGTCCTGATATTATCTCTATGGTTGGTTGCGGCATCTGTCAAATTTTATTTTTACGTGTATATTATTTTTCATGTGAATAATTTTTGAGGTGCGGTATTCCCCACATTTATAATCAAAGAGAACAGAACACGTTTTCGCAAGGTATCGCAAACATAACAAATGTCTGCAGTCTCTTATAAGGATAACATTCCGTTAAAGGGGTTAGCGGGAGGTGATAGCTGGCGTGTAGGCGTGCGTCCGTCTGTCATAATAACAGGGAAGTCGCCGGAACAAGAGGTGTCCATTCCCGAAATTCCGTAAATCCCGTACACAGGCAGTGTAATGCGTTGCCGCGCTATGTTAACTCTGCTGACTTTTCGAAATCATAGATGAGACAAGGAAAGGGATTATCGCCAGATCGTCGCCGTAAAATAAATCACAGTACAGACCGAGAGATGTACCGGACGATATATCTATGTATAATATATTCTGACATGTCAGATGTAGATATGCCCCTCCTTAAGTTCTCTAGATCTGTGAAGTTAGCATAAAAAACAGACAATATTCGTTCGTCCGCGATTTGTTCGTATTTGTCCAATCAAAATTTTCGTTCGTCCATCCTTCAAAACAAACAAAAAATTATCTCCAAAATTTAACATTAGCGCCACATGAACTTTTTCGTTAATTTGTAAATGGAATATAATTGTTCACAATTTGTCCACATTTGTCGAAACAAAATTTTTTGATCACAATCTTTTTCAAAAGAGTAGACAAACGGAAATTTTGACTAAACAAATCATGGATAAACAAACATTGTTTGTGTTTTGTACCAACTTCACAGAACTTTTGTACAGACCTCACGTCGAAGTCGGAACGCCAGACTCTTGTTTCCTGTTCATAAATCTTCTTAGTAATTTCTTACCTGCAACAACGATGCGCGCAACCGATCCAGCGTGTCGGTGTTTTTAATATAACAATAATCTTCTTCAATTGTAATTTGTCTAGGAATATGCTGCATTTTTTGTTTCTTCTTTTAATCGATTCGTAGAAAACATAAGATGGGCAACGCAAACTGCCGTTGTTGCGCGTTGAATTTCTGTGACACAGCAAGCTCGGCTAGTATTGGATTCAAGTGTGCATCGCTTCAGAGCGATTATCGCATTCGTCAGAATATGCGTCACGGGAACGCAATCAATACCGATGTTGATGCGAATAGAATCGAATTATCAAGTGTTCGTACGTACTTCGTAAGAATCAAGTAATTTAAGAGCGAGGGCGCTACGTGAGATTCATTTATCGAGATTCATAGGAAGAGAATTTATTCCTTCATCTAGATTATCCTTCCACTTTGTAATTCTTGGGAATTTTTTGAACGACAAGACGAGTAATGTGATTCCTCCTTCAGAAAATCAGAAAAAGAACAGCTATACTGTTTTCGATGCATTACCTCGACCAGAGCATATACGGAAGAGGAAGTATAGAGAAAGAATAAAACCTACTTCTATATAGTAAAGAAAATTAATGGATATATATTAATTAAAGCTGAGTCGATTAACGTTTAAATTCTGTAGGACAGCATTCTCTTCATTGTTTTGTTCCACTCTAAAATGAAACTACCCTTCTCCAAAATGATGAAAATTTGCTAAATGATGAAAACGTGCCTAAAGTAGAACGTTGTATTGCCTCTTCGTGGATCCTCACATGAGGCTATATACGTGGCTTTCTATATACATACTTATCTTTGAATTCAAACTGAGCAATGAGGTCGTATTTTATGATAAATGTTCGCAACGTTAAGTTTGTACTGTTGCTAGGATAACATTTAGCAAAAACATTTCTAAGGAATTTCTGCAAAACGGTGTGCTTTGTAAAAACGTTGTTCAAGCTCGCGCATTTGCAGTAAAATAATTACAATTAAATATTTTATGAAACTTACTAGCACCTATAGAAAAAATATACATGCGGTAAGAACATTATGTTTATTATTCGTAGAATTTTTCCATTTAATTTGAACATTCGATATATGATCCTGTGTAGGATTCTGTTCATGATATTCTTATTCTTGAATTATTCCAAAAATAGGAATGGAAGTTGATCCTTTGTACATATATTTCGATATGCATAGAGCATGAAAATGAAAAGAAAAATGTTCGGTATCGAAATTGTGAAAATCTGGAAATAAAGAGAAATATGGATCTAGTGACGGAGGATCATGTTCGAAAATACTCGAATCTTTTCGAACGTTGGATCGGATTCGCAGTGAGATTCGATATTTAATCCCTCATAATCAGGTCAGTTTTTTCCATTTGCAATTTAATCGGAGTCAGAATGTCTGACGCGGTAAATTATGGGCTTGATCCTTATTAAACTCTCGCGATTCCTCTTTACCACGTCAGCCTGTATATTCTGCTAATGTCGAAGTCGATCCAAGTTAGGATACGTCCACATTTCGCTGTAAATATTTGAAGAAGAATTCCTCTCCGATATCGTAGTTATTCGCCTCCTCGTATACTACGCTATTGGCCAGAAGTATGAGGCCATGTGACTTGGTTTTTATCTTTTATGACAGCCGAGCTTGCTACAATCAACTTGCGTCTGTTTTAAAAGCAACCCACTTAATATTTCACTACGTGGGTTTAGTCGAGTCATCTCTTCACTTTGGGATAGCGTTATAACTTTGCTTCTAACGCGTGGAAAATAATTCTGGATAGACCTCAAACCGATTATTACTGATACGTTAATTTTTGTGTTTGAAGTAGCGTACTATCTAAGTATATGGTTCATAGAAGAAGGATACCGAATAGAGAAAGTGTTAAGAGATTCAATCGTGGAATGAAGCAAAGAGTTAGAAAAAACTTTTCCAAGTTCCGACTAAGCTTTTGCTAAATAGAACTTTTCCGCAGAAGAAGATTGTCTGCTTAAGGAAGTCACTCGAACAGCTAAATTGGAGTAAAGAAAGTCTTCGCATCGAAAACTTTCATTCGTCGTTGACAGTTCCACCAATTACTTAAATTGCGCTAATAATAATTTAACGTATTCTTCTTATTGCGCTTATCGCACAGACAGGATGGGGCGGCGATAATCGTAGTACAACCGGCAAGGCGTGATTCTATGAGAAAAAATAAGTCGAAAATAGGGGATAACATTTTTTTATCGTCGTGACGTTTCGTTTCCGAGAAAATCAAGATTGAAAATTTGTCAAGTATACTTTAACTTGGCTAAATACCGACTAGATATAAGTAAACAACCAGCACGAAATTATTATTACACTCTGGTTTCGCGTGTACATGTCTGCGCGCGATAAATTTTCAAATTTATTTTCTTCAAAAATGAAGCACTATGAAAAAATTGCGTTCTACGTTTTTGCCTTATTTTTAAATATAGTTTAAGCTTCTATCGATTATTTACCCTTATTCAATCCAGAATTAGCAAAATTTAGTATAGTTGTTAAACATTCAAAGTCGATTTTTTAAAAAATGATGCGTCAAATGAAAAAATGTTATACCAAATTATTTTTTTATTTTTTCATGTAGGATCGCCCTCTGCCGGGTTATACTACGATTACAGTTCCACTCTGTATTTGTTATCGAGGAAATTTCGATGCGCACGACATGCATAAAGAATTTTACTCAGTGGTTTTGTAGCAAAAATAATTTTTGAATTCTTTTTTCGTATATCAATAGTGCGTTGATGAGTGTCGGCGGTGCGGTTTATGTTAATTCCTTTGATAAAGCTCGTACGAAACAGGTCGAAAGTTAAATCATTCGCCATACAGACAGGAAAATTCTGGCTTATATTATTTCAAGAGCATCCCCATAGGAAGTTTGGCGAAGAAAATTTGATAGTTCTTCAGATCCTTATCCACTGAGGTTTTGTTCAGGTTCTCGGTTGGAGCTCTTTGTAACACGCACGCTTTGAAACTTCGTACTGACAGTCACGTCCTTCCGCGCGTTCCGTTTCCGGCAATCGTAAAAATGGAAAAAAGCATTCCGATACCGTAAGATCTTTTTTTATCCTTCTTCCTCTTCCTCTTACTTACTTTTACACTTCTTCTGCTCTAGCAGTGAACTCTATTTCGAATTCGCCCAAATGTCATGGCAAATTGTAGGGAATCAAGTTTTCCGCAGGGAAAGATGGAAATGTATTTAGATAACTAAAACTTGTGTAGAAGTACGAGCTTGTTGTTGAATTTTGCATCGATCGTTTACAAAAAGCATTGGATAATATCACAACAAACAGAGGAAAATAAAAACCTTTTATATAACTTACTAAACAATATAACTTACTAATCCTTTATCAAATGCTGCATCTCTTTTCAATTTCCACAACAGGATATACTACTTTTTAATGACTTCGTTTACATATTTTAAAAAGTAAATAGAATAATCAAAAGAATATTATAAAATAAAAATAAAAATTAAAAAAAGAATAATTCGTGCAGAACGAATGTATCCGTGTAGCGTTTAAATTAGATAAATGCTTATTGACAAAATGGCTTTCAACGTTAAGGGTCTTATTTACCATGACGAGAGGTTATTGTCGACTATTCCTTCGTAAGCACGCGGTTTTCTACGCGTTTTCTTTGCGTCTAAGTTCAGAGATATAAATCGCAGCTTTTATACATATGTGTATGTACCGTCTCCAATAAATCTTGCAAGAATTCTTTATCGTTTTCCTCTTTTAAAATTTGTTAATGTAAACCAGAAACAAGATAATGAAGGGAAATATGGTTCTTTAGAATGATCTGTTAGATCATCCCACAAGTTATGTGTTTACTTTGACGACAAGAATTAAATTTATAGCGACGGACCTACATATTATGAACTTAGTAGAAATATGGCAATCAACTATCTTACATTTATTACTTTGCTCTCCATTACACAAATCGCATTACGTATGCAACGCTTTAATAAATTTAATTTGGAAATTAGATTATATCGATATCTTCTATTAAAAGTCATAAAAGTCTTCGAAATATTCGACTAATGCAAGCAAAATTATTTATTTATGTTGTATCTTCCATTAATCGGGATTTAATGAAAGAGACTTAGGCCAAAATGGATCCGATTCTGGATTAAGCAAATTCATGCAAATCTATTCTTCAATCGGCATTCCATTAAGAATATTTTATTTTTATAAATTATTCCTATTATTTATCATTTCTCGTGACTTTAATTAAGAATAAAGTTACAATAATTACTTATGCGAATAGAAAACGGCTTCGATCGCTTCGATTGAAATTGCATATGAAAAATTAATTTGTATCTCTTCCATAGTATTCCATATTTATAATGGTATAGTTAGCAAATTGATAAAAGTATTTGTTTCGGTTATTCGTTGTCATCTATTTTTACATTTGAGTTTTATTATTATCAAAAATTGAACGTGAAATACAAGAAAAGTTGAAGTTACTTACTATATTCGTAAAAATCGATAGCAAAAGATTGAAAATAAAGGAAAGAATAAAGGTTAATGGAAAAT
Source organism: Bombus soroeensis (assembly GCA_014737365.1). Lineage (NCBI taxonomy): Eukaryota > Metazoa > Arthropoda > Insecta > Hymenoptera > Apidae > Bombus > Bombus soroeensis. The sequence goes on from JACXIL010005350.1 coordinate 164,463, forward strand.
TCGGTAAAAGGAAGGAAAGCATCGCCTAAGAAAAACACAGTGAGGAAAATCAACTGTATCTTGCCAATGTGTCTGAGGGAACGGCCATAAATGTGAACATAAATGGTTCAACCTTCATACTGTCTTTGTTATCTCCACCTGGCTTCGCCACCTGGTTTTGTCAACGCGACGAAATATTACGTTTTGTATAATTCTGTCGAAGTTTCAATGAGAGTACATACCTAATCGCTGGAGACCACCCACGATTACAAGGAAAATTTTCACCAAATTTTCTAATGATTTATAAAACACAAAAAATTTCAGTTATAAACTTGTTTCCCCATTTTTTGATGTTAGTTATAGTTGACACGACGCTCAATTTACATCGTGATTACAAATCGCACACAGTGTACTGCCCTGGACCTATTAAAAAGTTGAAAACTTTCCACGGAGTGTTATTTAAACGGGTGGTATAAATATACGTATGAAAATTCAAATGTTTAGAAACTAAAACGCGACGTGCCACCAAGAATGTTATTTAAAAAGATGGGAGAAAGGGAGGAAAATATGTCTAACGAATAGGAAAGCCGTGGAAATAATTTCACGAATCCGTGCATTATATATAATTTACTCGATGGTACACGCGTTCAAGCGAATAACGGAAATACCACAAATTATATCACGAATGCCGTCGATCGTAGCAATATATCGATATCAAATGCTGTTACGTGCCGTCTTTTGTAGCAGTATCGTTAGAAAATTAACAACTAATATCGGGTATTTGCTCGTGTATCGAATCTATATTATTTCGCTGTTAGGAAAGGGAGAAAAATTGATTGCGTTCGATAAGTTTCGTTTTATAGTCGTTATTAATTGCGATCCTCTGATTACGACATTATCGGTACAATTAACGAGATTAAATTCATCCGAAATTACAATATATAACGGCAGAAATCGTGGTAAACGAATGTCGATTTTGTGGCCACTGATATGGAAACTAAAAACTCAAATAACGCCTTTGCTATTGCATTTTTTTGGGATGTTGATTGCACTGAAAATTTGTAATGAAAATTTAATGAAAACCTTATTGTTGTTCGACATTTTATTTTCGTCTATATCTGCAACTTTCATCGTAGAAATGTTACATACAAATAATATCACATTTTCTCCAAGTATCAAATTATTAATAAGTTTTTAATAATCGATAACCAAGTCGTTATTTATTTATTTCTTTTGATATGACATAAAAAATTCAGTTTTTCTTGTGTACGAGTGATCGAGTGTTTGCAATTTTCTTCTTTTCTCGCTTTCATCAAAATCTCCACCGTCCTTCTTTCTCGCTGAATTTTATATATTTTTAACTTGGTTCTAAACATTTGGTTTAATTATGGTTGCCCGTAACAATTATTTCCATGCGTAACTCACACGGTTGAGAAATTAATACTCCAAATTCGACATCACGAAATTCTAATACACCTTCTGCAAACAACGCATATTCCTTGCTAAGTAGTTATATTCACTGTTAACCTAAAAGACACGTCTTATTAACAACTCATTACGCGAAATTAATTAGACAATTATCTTTTCCGAAAAGTTCTTGTAGATGATATAATAGCTCTAATTTTAATTCAGAAGATACATTTGTAATTTAAACTTCTTTTCCCGTTGTCAATCTCTATCGTTTAAATTTTGTATATATTGCAAAAGTCATTAAATGATTTGTTTTGTGAAATGTTAAAAATGCAAAGTTATGGAAAGGAAGTTTTTAAATTGTCAGTATCGATATATTTTAAACTATTGGGTAATGAATCTACAAATTCGAATAAATTTGAAAAGGTTAAACTGCCAATGACGGAAATCGAACAGATACAATTCAACAGTTGTTCTCTCTGTGCAATGCTTCATCTAAATTTTTAAAGTTGTCTGTTGGTTTAAAGAAGTTTGGCATGATCGATTTCGAAAGTGAACGAACGTAGCTGTCATAGAGACTAGTGACAATTTAAATTTGTATTTAGTGGTTGAGTTACCGAAACGGTTAAGAATGAACCACGTTAAAGCGAATAGACAAAGGATCCGCTTAAGCGCAATTGTCACTAACACGCGTGAATCAACCCCTAAAGTCGAGAGCGAGTGGCACGGTAGATAAGAATGAAAACGATGATCTCACCTTTCGTCGGTATAATTTACGTTTTTACGGAAATGAGAGTAGGTTGGTGGCACAAGACAATCTAAGCAGCGGTAGATGAGCAAGAAAATTAGCAACGTTTGCTCCTGGTAAGAGTTATGAGGGCTGTGCAGCCAAACTACTCATAAGTATTAAGGGTCACTGCAATAGCCATAAATCCTGGCCACTGTCCAATGCAATATTTATAGTATTAATACCGGTAAAATTAGCGTCGGTCTCTAACATCAATCTAATTTCGTTTTGAAAATCAACTTAATTTTGTTTCCACCTGAATTTGTTTCGGTGATATCAGTTAGAAATGCTTTCTGTGATTTTTCAGTGTAATTAACATTGCTTCAATTTCGATTTACATTTTTTACATTATGTGCGAATTTTTATATCAACCAAACTTGACACATGACATTTAATGAAGTATTATTCAAACATACACTTCATACACATGTATATCGTATCGTTGAACGCATCTCAAAATAAATGCATAATAAATGGGTAATAATATTATTGAAATTTATAGTCCGATTTGAAGGATTATGTTTATGTCGAAGTCTCTGTAAATATAATTCTAAAATATGAATTTAGGTATTTTAATAAATGATATTAATTACTCTGTTAAACAAATGGAAGATTTGTTTCGCATTTTTAATAGGTATAGGAATAGTAGCGAAGAAAATACAATTTTTAATGGTTTACCAAGATTTAGGAAGATTTTTTGTATAGTTAAAAAGTAATGCAATATACCAAACCCTTTAAATTTTAAAGAACGTTTTGTAATTAAATAAACTTCACATTGAAAATCACTTGGCTTCCTTGCACGTTGTCAAGCTGAAAAATTATTCTGAACTTTCCCAGGAGAGAACTTGCTCTTTGTATAATTACAAAAATTCTTCCCCGAGTTTTCGGAACTAATTTTTTGAAGGTAACAGAACACCTTGGATTGAAAGATAAATTTGTCTATCAGAAGTATACATTCAACAAAAAAATAATTTTTCAAGTTTAGTTTAAATTTCTAAAAAGAAGAAAGATGCACAAAAAATTGTGACGAAAAAAGAAGAATAACAAGAGATGGGAAGGGAAGGGAAGCAAAAATGGAAACAAATGTTATTTTATTATAACTAAAAATTTATTTCTGAATTTATTTATTTATCTATAACAAATAATTTCGTAATGACTTGTTTTGAATTACGATTCACCCCGATTTTGTATCGCTCTCTTTTATTTACGTAATTTCCTGACTTACAATCAGAACCTTAATTATGTTTCAATGAACTCTCTAAACAGTATAATTACGACTCACGATAAGGTAATCGAGTTTCTCGCATGCCGCAGACATAATTCGCCGAAGAAATTAGTGTGCACACGATTAAACGAATCCCGTTTATCAAACATTTCGTCTTTCTTCTTTTCGGTCGGAGGAAAGGTAGGAAAAAGAAAAAGAAAGATGGAAAAGAGGCAAGAAGCTTTTGCAAAAGCTGAAAGTGCCACAACTCCGGAAAGCGTTCTTTCCTGATAAATGAATATCGAAAGATACCGATTCGCTATCGTTATTCATTTCCCTGCGAAACGAACTCCATTCTCGCGGTTCCAACGTTATTAACGTTTTTATGTATATAATAAACATGAATCGCAATTGCGCTCGTGGAACTTTCTCTTCCTACCTTCGTCCCCTTCTGTTCCCCTCCCTCCTTCCCCCTAACTTTCTCTATTTTATTTTTCGTTTTTTCGTCGATAAACAGTAAGCTCGGAAACGAAGTTGGAATTCCTTAGTGTTCACTGCATTCCTGGCCTTTAATACGCTAGAAAAATGTTTTCACTGTCCGAAACGGTTACGACTGGTCTCTACGCTTCATATCTCACAGAAATATATGTGGCACAAGTATGATGGTAACAACCGAAGTGTAATGAATGAATCTCGAAATTTTGTCGTTTCCTAACAGCCAATGTCCTAATACACAATATTTCAGTGTAGTTTAGTTAAAGGGTTTATGTTATATAGTGCTTGGAAAGAAAGAAACAAAGAGATTCTCTTTTGTATGTTTTAACAATTTAGAATTTCTTCCCTTTTTGTTTCGAGGGAGGGGAGCATTTAATTTTAACTAAGTATATCAATTACATCTTAATATTTTTTTTATTATATGTATATATATATTTATATTTACCTTAATATTCTGTTTATGTCTATTGTCTTGTTATTAATATAAATTATTATATATGTAATTCATATATAATTCATATATATAATTATTTCAAAAATATTAAAAAATGAAGTAAAAAGTTTGAAGAATTAGGAGAACACTGTGTTTCACAGATATATACATATCGTATTTTCGGGAAATCTCTCCAGACAATTTTAGTAATAAAGAAATCGTTTAAGGTATTACATCGTGATGATTCGACCCATATATTTGCCCAACGGGCTTAACAGTAACGAAATGATGTTTTTTACCCATGGCCTAGAAAAACGAGGTTGCTAAATAATTATTACACGGGAGGGCATTTTGGGGAATTACAAAAAGAAAGGTAAATGCTCCTTCTTATTTCTGTTATTCTTTCTGAACGTTGTTTCTCGTGTGTCCGCAAAATAGTGGGTAAACGGGCGCTGAGATAAATCGTGGGCCTGCAATGAGAATAGCAACGGGCACGAATAACGAGCTTAAAGGAATCGAGTTTCCTGGACGTGAACATGCGGTTTTATCCTGGTCCTCTTTGGGAGTACGTCGACTCGATAATCTGTTTCAGCTATTTATTTGAAATATGATAGAACTATAGCTTTTTTCTTCTCCCTCCCTCTCGTTCTCTTTGTACGCTTCACAAGTGTGTAGTAGTGACCAGAGACAGCTAATTTTCAGAACAGTACAATTAAATGCTGGCTTTTGCCAGCATATCGGATATAGCGAGATACTGCATCAGATTTTGTTGTGCAAAATATACGCTGAATTGAGAGGAAAGTTTGGAAAATCGAGATTTTTTACATTATTGTAATACCAGTTGTGAATGATTCGTGTGTGGGAAAATAAAGACGCTAATAGTTTATAAGTATTTCGATCAATAAAATTATCAAAAAAAGAGTATAAATCGAATTAGATTTTTGTATTAAAAGTACATATACCTGTATGAATAAACGTAGGTGATTTCTTTGAACGATGGCACGCCATCAACACATAAAGTACGGAATAAAAATTGAAAGTAATAACAAATGTTCTGGAATTAAGTAACTCGGTCCAAGCTAAATTATCATGAAAACTGATATACGAACCACCCATACCGATCAAAGATTAATTGTACCGGCAATAAGAAATTTCGCGTAGTTTAAAAAATTAAAAATACTTGTCGGAATAACGATTTCGGTATCCCCGACACTCTTGATAATTGCTGTAACATTAAATTAAATATCCAGCAACGCCTACTGTTCGTTCAAATTTAACAAACCACTCGGTTTCGCGATTTAATCGCTGGTTCACAACTTATCATTAAATCGATTAAGATGAGAAGCGAGGAAAACTTTCTTTCACGTTCTTCTTTATACAATAATAAAATATTATTTCCATATCATTAAAACTTGACAATGATATTCAAGCATCCGCCATGCTGCGCTGCTTCATCCGAACTCGAGATATTTATGCAAATAACTATCGAATCGAATAAAGGATTGACGAGAATATCAAAGGCAAAGCATCGTCACGATTTTTCCGATTCATGATCAGAAATAGGCAGAAAGAACAGCAACGCGTATACCTGTAGACCAGTGAAAGGAACAAAATGGAATATATTATTCTTACAAAATTATTATTTGCAGGTGGTGCAACGCTAAATGTAACGAACTAAATTAGGTGGAAAGTAGTCAGTTACCTACACGGAAGAACCTAAAATTAATATCCTAATACAACTTTCATTGTTATAATTGGTATTACACACGTACAAATTAAGATGGTCTATTTAAATCTAAAGGAAAAATACATATTGGTCTTTGACTGGTATTATCGGTACTCGTTCCACGAGCGGAAAAGCCATAAACCACAGCGCAATTTAACTTGTTAGTTCGAAACAGTGGGTCATGCACGTGCCCTAGAGAAAAAGGAATTAACTGCTCATTACCAGTGAACCGAATAGATGTAGAAGGAAAGTCTTTTTTTTCACAGTTTGTATTGCAACCGGGCGTGAATTTCCGGAGAGTTCAACGAATCGCGAAATTTTGCTGTGGAGAAAGTTTTTTATTTGCTATCCCGTCTTGCTGGTCTCTCTTCCTTTCTTCGTTGCCTAGTACGGTGGGTTCTAGTAAGCACGTTGTCCTTGCGAATAATCGACCGGTTTCACTTCAGAAATTTGTTGAGAAAACTTGGTGAACATGTGCAGAAACGTGAAATCGTAACTAGCTGCTGCTTTTCTTTCGATCCTCTTGTTTCGATGGTGTTCGTCTGGACGTTGCAATGCGTTGGTTAGAGGGATTCATGTGTTCCACTAGTCTCGGGATAAGGAAGTTTTCAAGTTGGGTTACTTTTCGGCTTTCTATGCTTCTGGTGTAATAATGATTCGTCTTTGTTTCTTGCTGCTTCTCCTACATTGAAGTTTCCCAATTTATCGGTCTTAATCCTTTGAAATGACAATTCCATATTAGAATCTTTAAGTTTCATTCTATTAAAATTAAACGAGCTTACAAAGACGAGTAATATCGACCAAATATCGCTGGTTCTTCCTTTCCTCCTATTATAACTTAACTCCTATTATAACGGTGAAACAAAGCTTTCGTATTCGAGGAACTTCAACGAAATTTTTCAACGACAACGACCCACAATATTTTACGCGTCCTGTTGTTATATGTTATAAATAAATTCCTTGCTACGATATCGGCCACAAACGAAAGATTTCCAAATTCTGCTAAACGTTTGAACGTTGTGAAAAAACACTTGGAAAGAAGTGAATCGTGTTTGATTTATGCTGGATGCGTCAGAAAAACTTGCGAACCGTATTTGAAATTCGCGAATACGCTTGGACGGGATCCGAGAGCATGAAACAGCCGTAAAATTTATAAGGCGAATTTGTACATCGGTGAACAACGGATCTAGCGATTCACAAAGAACGTAGAAACAGGAGAAGCTACATAATTCCTTTCCTCGCGAATATGGCGCCCCTCGGCCTTTTGCGGTCGTTGTTGTTCCTTACAGACCTGTCGGATGAACGAATAGATGAACGAATGGATGAACGAATGGATGAACGAATGGATGAACGAATGGATGAACGAATGGATGGAAAAAAGAAACAGTGCAACGCGGCGTTCTTAACAAATAACGGAATTAGCAGTTCGAGGAGAAATGATCGAGCATTTGCGATCCATTTCTCTGGGAACAAGAATTGTTTTTATTACAATCTGCATCGAACGGATATAAACAAATAAAATTTTCCATTGAGAGTATTAAAACATAGGTTGTGTAATTTGATCATTTAATTTGATCGGTCTTTGGTATAGTATAGGTAATTGTATAATAGATTGTACGAATTAGCCATCATCGTTTCATCGAAACGAACTGGATGTATTGTTTTCAATCTTCCGATTTCGTTAATGTAATTAAAGATTATTCGAACGATTACAAACGTAGATACGGTTAAGGACAACCATTATATTTATTCAATTTTGTTATAAATAAATTTTTACGAGATAATGGCAGGAACGCAAACAATAGGGAGGACAATAAGAAAGGAAAGAATTATTTGAGCCAAGTAAAGTATCGAGCAATAAATAACTAAGTATGAATACTAATTGTAAGAAGCAGGTAGGAAGTGTTACGTGCAACGGACAGTAATTCTAGCGAGTGCTAGATTATTTAATCGTTTACATTCATATTAGAATGACAATAACGTAAATACACCATTTGTTAAACATGTAACAAATACATATATCGATTTTCTAATTAGCTTCAATTTACTAATTATACGTACTATGCAACATCTACAATAAATACCTCGATTCTGTACATGTTGAAAAATAATTTGGCGATGGGAAAATAGAGTTATTCAATTCCAAATGGGTGTATTCGAACTTTTAATCGCCCTTTTTAGTACAACCACAAATTGTTATATAACAACAAACTTGATTTCGGTATTAAAAAACATTTCTTTTCCTTCTGTTTCGAATATAACGTAACTCCCGATAAAGAAATTTCGCTTTTTTCGTGAAAGAAAACTGAAACGAACTGAATTCAGAAACAAACATAATCCTATTCTGCTTCATTTAAGTAGGAATGACAGGTATTACGTGTCACTAATTATACATATGCATTATAGACGGGGTACCCTGTAAGTTGTATATACAGCAAAGTAACGTTATAAACGCATTGTTCCATTGCATTCACCACATTTCACTGTATATTTACCACACATTATAACTTTATCGATGCATGGTTAATTAGGTCCATAAAAAACAAACGATTGGATAGTTGATATTTACAAATTTGTCTGTGCTGTCAAGTAAGTTCTCAACAACGAAACTGTCGAGAACACGAAGAAACGCGTCCGAAAAGCGAATAAACTTGCGAAAGTAATGCATTCAGAACCCATCGTTAACATAGAGCCACAAACCCACAGCACCGTGTCGTGAATTACATTTCAGAATCGTCGAAGCATAAATACGAAATGCGAGGAACGAGGAACTGCAAAATTTTACTCTATGTCTTTGTGTCTGGCGTATTTTCTCTCTCGCACACATAGATTACACGAATAAACGCACATACGGACTCGAGGGCAAGAAAATTTGAAGGAAAATGAGCGCATGAGAATCTGATGGAGGCGTGTGCAGTGTAAATCAATTCCCGTATTGTTTCACGCGATCCCCCGTGATTAGAGGGCTCCTACTAATTGCTCAATTATCGTAAATTACAGAGACGATCGAGAGGCCTCGAAAGACGCGGCAGCTACGTTGCCCGTGGAATTTTAATTTGCGCAAAGAACCGACAACCGGCCCCGATACAACGATATCAACCATCCTCCGTGCTTCGTTGTGTAGTCTACGGTCTAGTACGTATATTTCCTGGGCAAGCATGCAAATACAGACCCGCTTGGCGAGCGCGTGCCTCCGTGTACAATGTGTCTCAATTAAAAAAGATAACGAAGATGCCGAGCAGAAGTACCAATCCAATTATTCCTCGCGGCATTTTCGCCATTTATTTCTGTGCCTAAAGACTAAGGACTCAACGACCAGTGTTTTCTCGCATTTCGATACACACTTCTGATAGAGACAAGAGGTCAATAATTTTTCCTCAACCCTTTTTTCTTCTCTTTCTTTTTTTGCTTTTTACGATTTTCTTTTTTGGAGGAGGAAGCGATTTTGGCTTCTCGTTTCTTTTTTTCGTTTCAGTTGAAACTAACAGGGACGACAGATGCGTGCTCGGTATCCTACAGAATGAGAAAATCTGTCGAGTCCGCTCGGAAAATTCAGAGAATCCAGAGAACTTCTCTTAGCCGAAACACGAGTCTACTTCGTTACACCAGCCGTCGAGTATCGCGTCGAATCGGCGATTTTAATTAAATGAATTTCACACGGACGCGCGGCCCAGCTTTCATTAACGTTAACGCGATCGCTCTTTTATAGATTAACGAAACGATCCCACGGATTTTGAGGGTCTTGCGAGCAGGCGCGTTTTGTTGGCCGAATAGAATGGGTTTGTTTAAAAGTTTCCAGGTAGGGTAGGAATAGAAACAACTAGTCTTTAGAAAGAAATCACGAAGAGAGGCCTCTTGATGGAAATTCGAGTTTCGTTGCACTGTAATTCATTGACTTGTTTCTGTGTTTTTCCAATTATAAATTGTCGTAAAAAGCAACTATATACATCAATGCTGTTAGATCCGTTAAAATCATACATCATCCGTGTAGTCATTAGCATCGTCTAGTGAAACATTTTTTCTTTCCTTCTCTCCTTTTTTTTTCTTGCTTCGTAAAAAGTAAAGTAACTTGGACGAGTCTAATTAATTTTACGTATCCTATTACTTTTACGTATCTGAATACTCTAATCGATTTACAAATACTAATAAAAACGGCAAATTAGTGGTTACAACCGGTATTTACTATCTTCTTATAAATATACATATGTAGTTATAATTATTTTTGTGAGATATTGCAAGATATTTTAAACCAAAATAAATAGCTTCTAAATAATGGTAGTAAAACCTATTTATATTTTTCCTCAGGTTTATACATCTACTCCAAGATAAAATTCTATATTCAAAACACACCGAGTATATTCTATATTCTATATTTATTCAAAACATACACCGTCCATCGGAATCCAACGGGATCTACCCCCTAATATTACTTGACAATTTTTGACTAAAGTCTGTTTAAAACCTATCCGTATCCAAGTTGTTTTGGAATAAGGATGTCTTCCATACGCAACAGTGTAGGAAAACTAAAGATGCTTTGAAGAATACGGGATTTGATAAACATCAGTTGTTTGAAGATACTTTGAATTATCATTTACGATTCATTAACACATGACTCGTGTTTAGTGTATCTGAGTTAATTCGTTTCAACCGCATGATGGAACGAATGACTCGAGAAGCTGACTACGTTGAAAGGTTGAAAGGAATGATCAAGGAATAACCGTGAATATGGAAACGAAGATCGCGCATTTCCTACTAGAACATGGATGACCAATGACTACCACAAACTAATTTTTATTTCGAAATAAAGAAACAAAAAATTCTTTTCTTCGTGTTTAAACCGGATCGGAAAAGGCATTTCTCTGTCTATCTGCTTGTCTCTCTCTCCCTCCCTCTCTGTCTGTCTGTCTGTCTGTCTGTCTCTCTCCCTCTCTCTCTCTCTCTCTCTCTCTTTCTCTATTTCTATGTATCTATCTATCTTTTTCTTTCTCTGTACGCGTTAATTTACTTACGGTGAAACGTTGGATGGTTTCCTCATTCCCGATCAGCCTTCCATTAACACCACCGCAATCGAGTTATCAGCATGGAGACGGAGTTCCGTGCGAGGTTCGATGAAACTTAAGTAAATCTTCAGCTCCATCGATCTCCATCGTTATGCATCGATTCACAGAATCTTGAAGTTACCTCGAATATAAAAATATTCCCCTGAACGAACCTAGAAAATTCGTCCCGTCCTCGTTGTCAACAACTCGTCACAAAGTGAATCGTGTTTGCACGTATGTACATACGATGAACACGCGGAGATCTTCTTTCAATATGCGAAATTGACGGCCCCTTTCTAGATTTCACGTGTGAAATAAAGGGGACCAGACTGATCCAGGGGATCCGACTAAATGAATTTATCTCAAACCTGCACCGTTATCCTCAAAGAAGTTTCTCAAGGTCTCCCAGAGGATCACAAGTCGGTATTCCTCGGATGTGGAAACTTCTCCAACATCCTGGATCCTGTGTGAAAACTAACCAAGGACTCTCTCTCTCTCCGTCTCTCTCTTCCTATTTGCTTGCACGGTTGCACGGTCGTGTCGGTGAGACTCGGCGAGAGTCGGCGTCTTGCGTGCATGCACGTGATCAGCGGCACGCGGATCGCTGGTACCAGACGCGTACGTACGGACTGAGGGATGCCGGTAAACTGATCGGAATCCTGACGGTGGTCCTCCTTCGCCGAGGAGGCCTCTTCTGTACAGGATGAGGCGCGCAAGCTCGCTGGAGCGCTGGAGCGCAGGAGTGACGAAGAGTAACATGCGGCCACGAGAGAGGGAGGACCGTCACGTTGGCGAGAATGAAACTAACGGAGGGTGTAAAAGGTAGGAAAGGGAGGCCACTTCGAGAAGGCGTTGGACCACGTTTGAAATACTCTCGCAAAATCCCGATATAGCAAAATCATTATATAATTAAAATTGTTTGAAAGTTATTATTTACTGCTATTGCGCGTTAGACTATTTTTTAATAAGCAAACTGTTATTCTTAGAATCATTTCATTTTAAACTATCTTATTTGATATTTCATACTCAAATACATATTCCTCGAAATAATCTCTCAAATCACATTCTGATTCTGTTATCTCGCAGAATGAAGTAAAGTTAATTTCCTCTTATGTTATTTTTAGAGTAAGAATAATAAAATAATCGAAACGACTAATTATGTCAAACTGATATCTTTCTAATTGATTGATTTGCCAAACTCTGTAGGAAAGGTAGGAAGTAGCGAGAGAAAAATAAAAGGATGGAGAGAATGGGCAAGTAATGATCGAAATGATTGACAAAGAAAGAAGAGTAAGAAGAGCGCTAGGAGGAGGGCCAAAGTGGAGAAAGAAGAAGTGAAAGAAGTCGAGTCTTGGAGGCGACTTCTGAAAGGTGAGGGTGATAGTATGATACGACGAAAATGGAAGAGTGTGATAAATAACGATAGAGATAGAGATAGATACCAGTAGGGCTAAGGATCATAAAACAAACGATTTTGAGGAAGGGAGATATAAATACAAAAAAAGAAAAAAAACGAAATAAGCGAGTAACGAGTGAAGATACTATCGTCTAAAAAGATCTGGTTAAATTGTAGATACGGGAAGGAAAGAAAATTAAAGAGAGTTAATGAAAAGAGGAGAAGGGTAAGTGTAAAAACTTATTCGACCCAGTTAAAGGGACAGTCAGCCATAGAATAGATATGTATATAATAGATGAAAACGCTATGACATATATAGAGTGAACTACCAATAAAGTGGTAGGTACAATAAGATTTGTAGAAGCAAAGAATATTTAAGGGAAAATCGTAAACGAAATAACGGAGACGTCGAGACGTCCTGAAAAATGAAACTTAGTAATAAGCTGAGACGAAAAAGTAAAGGAAATGAAAAGTTTAGAATAGCAAAGTAAAGAATGCAGGAAGACGGCGCGTGAGAGGAGAATATGTGAAGAGAGGAAACGACCAAGTGACAGACTAGAGGAACGATTGTTGAAGATGATCGGAAAAAATGATTGGTGAAAAATGGAGATAAAAAGAGATGGAAGGACAGCGCACGCTGGAAGTTAATGGAAAGTCGAGGAAACAGATGGAGAAGGCTCAGCAGAGACAAAAACGAAAGAAAATGGAAAGAGGGGATGCGTGAAGAAGATGGAAAAATTGGTTGAAAGTAGTAGAAAAAAAGAGAAGACAAAGACAAGTGGAACAAGAGCCTAGAGAAATAAGTGGTACTTTGTTATCGTTCAATTCTCAAAGAACTTAATTCGCTTGTTCTTAAATGAAAAAGAAATAAAAGAACCGTGACTTTTGACCATACGTAAATTAAAGAAAATTGGAATTAAACTGGGTTCGCATTAGTCCAGTAGCATTCCAATCCAGTGATCCAATCCAGCATTGGATTGCAATCGTACTAATGTAAACAGTGTTTTTATTCCAGTACAATGCATCATTCCAGTAAGTAATCCAGTCAAACGATTGAATCAAAAGTCCGCAATAATACATATCGACCGATTTCTAATCAAACCACTGGAATGCAATTGCTCGATCCAGCGACTGGACTAATGTAAATCCAGCTTTACGCTATCCTTTTTAAATATGGTATTGTGACTTAAATTAATTACCGACTACAAATGAAGAAGGATCAAGATACCGTTTTCTTCTTTTGTACATTTCCTATCGTAGTTAACATTTCATTACACAATTCATTGCTCTCTGAAGAAAATCATTGCATAAAAACAATGGAAACCGATACAAAGAGCGTCTAAACAAAACTAAACGGAGGAAGGTGGAAACGAAGGCAAGAACGAAATTCAAAAGTTAAAGAGGAATAGAATGAGGAAGTTCTTGGAAGGATAACAGGGTAACCATCGGAAATAAAAAGGAGGAAATAAAAAGAAGAAGAAATGCGCGAAATCAAAGCAAAAGACAAGAAAAGAAGTAAATGGGAAGCAGTGGGAAAAGAGAAGAGACAAGAGAGAAAGTGGAAAAGTTGGAAAAGAGAAACCAGTCTTGATCTAATCGCAAAGACTGCAGTCCCTCAAAGGATAAAAAGCTTCGGTAATTTGCACCGAAACGCGGACAAGGGGAAACGTGAAAGACAATTGGTATCGCGAAGGTTGGTCGACGTCGATTACAAACAGAGAAGAGAAGAGAATTCCGCTCCACAGGGGAAAGTGCATTATCGTTATTAGATTTATGAAATCTTAATATGCGAAGATATTGGTTAAAGCTTGATTGGAGGGAGTCTCGGAGTTGGTGGTTCATCGTCAATCAGTGTGGAATACCATCGTTGAAAATTGTACTCGAGTTCACCAACTGTGTGCGACGACTAATTTGGATTGTGATATTGTATCAACGCGCGGCGTTGAATATCACGTATACGAAATTTTCGTAATTTTGAAATGAGAAATATTTTCGCATGCGACACATTTGCGAAATTTCATATTCGAAGATAAACACGAAAATGATAAAATTTGGCTACAAACTTGAATATTAAAGTATTCGTAGATTTAATTCCTCGTTCTATGGAAAATTCAAATATGTTACTACATTATCAGTTACTTATGAACAATGACCCGTATTTTACGATTTTATAAGGATTATTTGTTGTATCTTTTACGTTAATTTACATTGTATATTGTATATTTATATATACATAATTTATAGATACAATATGTTGTATCTTATAAATACGCAAAGCTGCGTTAAAGAGGCTTTGATTATTATTTTTGTATTATTTATTTAACTTTACTCAAATAAAATGTCGTTTGCATATTTATTAGCTGTTGAACATCATCGATCAAGAGTTTAACTAAAGTACAAGATTTGTTTGATTTCAAAAAGAAATGATAATTAAATCGACGCTTTGTCAAAGCTACTCGTGTATTATGAACCAGTAGTGAGATTTAGTACGCTTTAATGATTACAATTGTTAAAAGTCAGTACGGTATCAAAGGAATCTTTTAAGAAGACATAGCAATTGCGCATTGACACTCCGCGTTTCGTCTTTGGACTTTCACCTTCACTAAGTTCCTTTTTGGTCAATAATTGCTGGCAAGCTAATTTCTCATTGAATACATATTACTCTAACTACGACCGACTTGTATTGCTTGAAAATTTTCTCTTCTCCTGTTACATTACTTTTGTTGATCAAAGTAGATTTTATATTTTATGTTTGGGAATAATTCGATTTCATTATCGGAGATAGATATAAGTATAAAGAAAAAAGTAAAAAATCATTTCGCACGTATGAATAGTCGAAACGAGTTTTAATATAGGTAAGATAAAATTGTTTGAATCTTTCGAAAAAGTTAAAGGAGATGGAAGAAAGAAATTTGAAATAAGAAAGAACACTATTGTAAGTTTAAAATAACTTTATAATTCATTATATTATATGTAGAAATATAACAGCGAGTTAAAGCAGCAGAAATAGAGGGCGTTTCTTCTCTTTTATGGAACCACCATAGAACACCAACGAACCTGAAAGACGGCGATTTCATAAAACTGTTAGACGACACCTTGGACAAATCTTGTCCAAGTAGACGGGAAGTTTCAGGCTATCCTCTCGGTGTATTTGCCTCACGCGAGTCTGATTAGGTATCCAGAAAGTTGTAATCACATTAGGCCGTCAAGGGCTGTCTCACTGTTGGCTGAAAATTAATAGACGCCAGGCTCCGTCAAGTATATGCAGAGCTCTCTAGGCGCTCTTGATGATAGATTTCATGAAGAAGCCGAATGTCTCTCAGAACGTCGCATACTATTGATAAAACGTGCTCGGTTTATGGGAAACTTGGGCTCATTGATTTTGTATTGACTATACAATAAGATTAAAATAAATGCATATTTTAAACACTCATTTTATACATTTTTCTATATCGTTCTCCGTTTTAACGAAATAGATAATTTAATACATTCGTTAGATGAGAAAATTTTAGACATTCTTTGTTCGTCGTTTAACCTTAGACTAGTATCGTTTGGTCGTAGTGGTCGTAGACTGTCTACGATACTCGAGTTACTATTTTGCTTACTTATTCTATTCTTACATGAGTATGAAAATATATTATATATATCGCGACAGGATAATTATATCAAAGTAGTTAAATATTCAACGAACGATACAAAACGATTATGTTAATCGAGGTTATTTCGTATCGATACATTAGAGCATTTTCCTCGGAAAAGATATCCAAATGACATGAAAACTATCGTCTGATGGATAACAGCCAAGGAACAACTTGCATGTCATTAAGCAAGTTAGGCAGTGCTGAAACCTAATTAACTCGTTTCGATACTGCCGGCAGGTTCGTGTTTCGCAATTGTTACAAAGAGCGTAGTAATTTCAATCTGCGACATTTCCTCGGATAACATAATTAAAAGTTGAGCAGTTAGAATTTTCAGTGAATTACTCAAACGATATTTCTTTCACGATTAGCATTCACGAGTTTCGTATCATGGATTTCTTCACCCAGGTAATGTTAAAATAACTTGCCAATGAAGACACTTTCCATTCGAACAAATGAAAATTCTATTATGAGACAAATAAACTTTTCGTACAAATGCTTTGATATTTTCCTACATTGCATTTGACATTTACGTACGAAATTGGTAATTTTCGAAAAAATTTCGAAAAATTTTGTGATAATTCGAAGTGTCATCCTAACTAACTTTAAAGCGAAACAAGTTTTCAAATTTGTCGGTTTCACCGATTATCACGATCGATCCGATTCCTAAAATGAACATAGAAAATTCGGCTATATAAAAATATCTACCGGTTTATGTATTCCTCTAGGAGAAGCTGTTGGATAAATCCGCCAAGTTCAACCCGTTCAATCCCCGAAAATAGAGTTGAACTTATTCTGAAATAACAAGAGAAACATCATGCGCGAAAGATCTTAGCTTTGGTCAATGAAGCGCGCCCGAAATACGTGTGAGATTGTTCATATTCTTTGTACGAGCCTATTTATATTAATTCAGTTTCGATATTACAGGAACAAAAGTTGATCAATTGATGAGAAGTAATTTTTTCTTATACAACTCAATATAATTAAATTGATTAAAATTGGCAAATTCTAATCCTGACGTTGAAACATGAATTCTTTCGTACCGCTTCTTTCGATTGTTGATTTATTTCATGTGTAATGGAAAATTATGAAACATCAGATACTAAATTAGAAATAACCAACAATCAAAGATCTAATCGTCCCAGAACAAAGTGGTTTCATTACCGGTAGATCTGTAATAGCAAACTTGTTGTACTACCATCATCTGCTCAATTGAAAATGGCTATCAGGTTGGCTCTATTTATGTCAATTTCAGAGAAGCCCCTATCTTTATTTGCTATTCCATTTAACCTAAAAAATTAAAGTCAGTTGACATTCGAGGTTGTTTACCATCTTGGTTATCTAGTTTTGTTAAAGGCAGACGTTCAAATTGTTAGATATAATCACTCTTTTTCTATAACAATTAAGATTAGTTCTGAATTATACCTGAAGAATCTCACCTTGAACTTCTTCCATTTAATATTTTCGTTAATGATACCGATCTAATACTTAAATCCTGCTTCTTTCTCTTATATGCTGATGATTTAAAAATATTTTTTAGAATTAACACTCGTACTAACCAATCAATATTGCAGAAAGATTTTTATCGACTGGGACAGTGGAGCATACGTCTATTCTTCAATATCTCTAAATGTAAAGTTATTTGTTTCTATTGTAAAAGATCTCCCGTAACATTTAACTATACTCTCTGTGGCAACTTAACGTGTATTCAAACAATTTGTAACTTAGATACTTATTTTACTGACAACTTAGTCTCTTTCGATTACCACATTCGAGTTATTACAGTTAAGGATCTTAAAGCTCTTTGTCTCACAAATATTTAGAATATCAAAATTAATCCACAACACTAATACTTGATTTGGAATTTGGCTCAGTAATTTGGGCTATGCTACAGTAATATGCTCAACTGAGTACAGCATCGTTTCCTTTGATTAGCAGTTACTCATATGAACTCACCCATGCAGACTAAATCTCATAACTATAAGCCTGTCCTATTCTAAGAATGAAGCTTATGACATTGGAAAAGAGACGAATTATGTCTTATATTATACTGATTTCTGAACTTATCCACAGAATCATGCTGATTGCCCAAAACTGTTGTATCTTATAAAACTTTATGCTCCGACTAGAACCATCATTTATCTTTTTTCATACATATCAATCGCCTTTGTAAACTGTGCAATAAGTATTGTAAATCATATTTTTCGACAACTCGATGTTTTAAGGTATTTCTCTAAGTACAATTGCGCGCAAGAACATAGCTCGCGATGCGTGAGAAAATGCATATCAGCACACGTGGGAAGAAAAAGACTTTTTGGAAAACTGAATCCTTTACCCTGCTTTTAACGTAGACACGCATGGAAGTGTTATATCTGCGCACACGCATATTTTACATTCTACTACATTATACTACATCGATTTGCATACCTCGTACTTCTTTTAACACAATTTCACGTTATATATTAATTTTTTGAAAAGCTGCTAAGAAAATTTTCGCTCCAAATAAATGAGAATGTCACCTTGGCGGCGGCTTAATATAAGGATTACGCATTAAACATGGAAACTTTGAAGATCAATATCGATTTCTGTACCGCTAGATTTCCTTAAATTTTAATTACATGTCAACGTATCATTTTTAACACGTAGCAAAAATTTGAAGAAATTTTTAAGAAACTCATTTCCTCGGAAAAATACCTTAAGAACTCGGTTATCAACACCCTGAACTGCTAATGTTATTCCAAAGGACTTTCCTGCGTTTGCGTAGATGTATATTTATACACACATACAAATAAGATAAAATAAGAATGGAATTTTTCAAAAAAATTTTTGTTACAAAAAATCTTGCAATTTTGTAATTTTCTGAGCGATTAAAATTTCAGTTACAATATAGGGACATGGTACTACAATTAACGACGATTAATCGGTTAAGAAAAACTGGAATAATAGCACCACAATATACATAAGTTTGGTGAAAAAGATAGGAAGATAGGAAGATAGAAAGAAAGAGTGAATAAAAGAAAGAGGAGGAAAAAGAGGAATCGAGCATAGACAAAGGGAAAAAGCAGATAACTAGAAGCGGGTGCGCGCGGTTCGTACAATTGACGACAGGCACGGAAATGAAACTCCATTTGCTCTTCATTTTCCGGGGTTGCGTGGATGATACACACAGGCCAGAATGAATACGCCGGACTATAGCAATTACTGCCGCTGCGAGAATGTACAGATCGTCGCAACGTGTTAAACGACACCGATCCCAGTAAAGTTTCTTTGATGTTGCGCCCGCGGATTAGCCCGTGTATGCGCATTTAGGGGCTGCTCGCAAGAACGCGGCTGTTCGAAATTTCGTAATGCTCGTGGAACTTGAGACCAGGACGTTATCCGACTGTGAGTCCTATTCCAGGAGAAGTAGTTTCGCGTTGATTTTTGTCGGTGAACGGATGTTGGAAGTTTAAGGACTCTCGGAATTGATGACAGAGAATCTCGCTTTGTTGGGGCGAGAAATAGTCGAAATAACAGGGATGGGGAAGAATCCTTTGAAATACCGGTGAAGTCAACGTTAACGTGGAATTGGGATAAAAATGTAAAAAAGGTATTTTCAATGTGTTTTTCTGCTTAGAGAACACTTTACTTGTAATAGCGAAATTTTATCGAGACATTTTATCTCGTATTATCGGAAAGTTGGTATAGAAATTTTAGGAAAATTGTACGTACGACAGCGTATTTGTACAGAATTATTGTTTTATTAAACAGTATGCGTACTGTTAGTATCGTAACCTGTAAAACCTCTTGTTTTACTATAAAGGGTTAATTTAATAGTTTAAATAATGGTACTAATGGTTAAAAGAGTAACGAGAATATTACGCGACGTGTCGCGAAAAATTGCGCCAAGCTTTTTTACAGCGTTTAAAGACCCCCTTGAAATTTAGTAACTACAGCAATTATCGCGTATGATGAAATACACGGGCAGACAGTCGCGACGAATTAAGCGGGTCTCGGAGTTTTCTTTGATGTCGCACGCACAAACTGCGACGGAACTTTAATAATAATTAGAAACGGTTGTGCGGTTTGCTAATGACAATCACCGGTTGCATAATAAGAAACTCATAGAATACTAAATATTTTATAATTATATATTAGGTACTTATCTTGTACTCTCGACTATTTCGAAAGTCTTCCCACATTAAAATTAAATATTTCAACCCGATTATATGTCTGTTCTATTCGTCACTTAACATTAACATATCAATGGTTTTAGCCCCTGGAAAACTTGATGAACCCTCGTAAAGTTTCTTTGATGTTGCGCGTGTCCATATCCGTCGATTCGAGGGCATTTATGCGCGTGTTTACGAGCAAGGTGTTTCCATGAAAATTCTACGAGAACACAGTAGCAGCGGGCGGAAGTAAAAAAGACGGAGTATTTGAAGAAATCGTCGCGGAACGGTTGGCGATCCCGTTTCGCGGGATTAAAAAGCGTTCTCTGGTTCTCTGGGCCCAGAAAACGAGCGACAATTAAAACTGGAAATCGCGTTCACCGGCTCCCGGATTGCTAATCATAAAGATATTAAATTTAAATAAGCTTTCGCCGGTTTACGAAGTGACCCGATACGAGATCCAGAAACCAAGAGGATGTTTAAGCGGCTGTACTAATTGGACGCAGTTTCCAGCGGCCACTCCCTGTCCGGTCGTTAACGTTTTTTTAATTAACTTTGAAAATTCCTGGAAAATTGACCCGTCGTCTTTTATATATGGTGTTAAGATAAGCAATGTTTCCCAGACTATTGTATTAGCTTTCTCTGTAAAGGGACATAGCGTGTGCGTCTATGTAGAGACAAACGAAAGGAAGGCCAAGATATCACATAAAATCTACATACATCGTCCTCCTGCAGACGAGTTTTCAGTCTGTAAGTGGTGTTAACGAGTAAAACTTCAAATATATCGTAGCCCGTTAAAAGCGGATGAAATTGTCGTACACGGTTAGATCCGCCTCCTTACAATGGCAAATGTTATCGATTTAATTTCCTTTTCCAAGCCTTCTTAGCCTTTCCCCAGCTCACCGGTCGCAACCCTTACTCTAGTTTTCTTCAATGGAAGGAGGGTGAACATTACCTTTATCGTATCGCTTCGCTCTTTGTTTTTTCTCTCTACTCGCTGGATGTTCAACAAGACTGAAAGCGACATATGGTCCTTGAATATCTTACCAAATTACAGGGAGACCGATGAACAAGTCTGAACGGTTGCTCTTTATTATACCATATTATTTTAGCCTGATTATCTTTTTGCTGTCTTTGCTTTTTCTTGTTTTAATGAAATACAATAGTATCTATGTAATTAACTATTCTCTTTCTGTAATATGATATAGGATCCCCTAATTCATTTTCGTTATAATGTAAATGTACGTCTTGCGTTGAAAGATGCAACTGCGGTTATTTATGCACAATTAATCAATATTAATGTCGTCTAGTATCGTGTTGCTTGATGCACTACAAATCTCAAAAGAAGATTTATACAAACTATAATACATTACACGAAATTTGCATTAGATCCAAGTATTATCTGGCTAAATTTTTCATTTATCAATCTATTCAGAAGGCTGTTTCAAACACACTAGAACGAAGCGATGAAATATACATAATAAGAAACCGTCCTTCGTCATTTTCAAGTACATGCCTATTGATTTTCACACAGGGAATTACATAGTCCGAAATTAAATCAATAACAGCTCCAAATATTTGTATATATTTGTTACATCGGCTACCTAACTCAGGCCACACACTGCGGGCAAGATGGCAGCCAGATGTCTACACATCCTCACTGCATACCCTCAATAGCCTCAAGGACCCACCATAAATCTAGGCATTTTCCAGTTAAGGTCCTTCAGATCGAACAAATATCTTTTTACGGAATTGTTTTGTAAAGTTTATTGTCTACTACGGACTGACACGGGAAAGTTGGCTTCTCTCGCGTATGATGCTTCCGTTAGTAACTTTCTCTGGAGGGCGGCTAAGACCCTTCCTAGTCCACCAACCTTCTTAATAACCAATCAGAAGCGGTGTCTATTACCCTCACTTTCCTGGCAAAAGTGTCCTTAACAAATCAGCTCATCTCGTACGCCAGGCACCCCCATCACTAGCTTTCCTCCGCCACAGCATCGTCACTGAACATCACTTATTCTACGTTTTTAGAATAGTCAACATCTCTTTCCCGGGTTTCTACCCTTAGATCATTCACCTACTTAACTTGTACATACGCGCCAACATAACTATCTTCTATATAAAGTTGTTGGAATAAAGTGTGAATTGTAACTTATTAATTCAGTGTTATTAACTCATTTTAACCACCTCTATTATCGTAACAGAAATAGGGGATTGATCAGTTCGTGGCATCGATTATCTAATCGTAACGGGAATTTACGACTCCCGTTGACGTGCTTTCTCGCGATCACGTCTCTCCGCGAATGGTCGATTAAACAATGTTAAACCGTGCGAGACTCTTATTATTTTGTAGCTTTGCAGCTCTTCCCATGTAAGGCAAGCAAAGATTTGAACGAGCGTCGCATCGTTTCATTTATTATCGTTCGATGGTAAATGTTAATTAGAAAACACAGAATTCGGATGATAAATTTTGTACAAACATCATGAAACGGTTCGAGCAAGTCGATGCAGGATACGAGCCTGTTTAATATGTTATTAGTTAGTTATAACCGAATTCTCCGGTTTCGCAACTTTCGTATGTCTGCTCAAGTTTTCTTCGTTTTTCTGTCGGTTCGCCAACAAAAATTCCTGATGCACGGGAAAGAATGGAAAGAAAAGACACGCTTACCGTGCTTTTTGTCCGCGTTATATTCTGTTCCATGTGCGACAAACTCCGACGGCGCGTCTGAATTTTCGTATGAAAGGAAACATGCGGTCAGACCTGTTATGTCCTCGTTACTGGGTTAGGACTTTAGAAATTTGCCGGAAGCCACGCCGACTTTTGTACTACCTATGCGAACTAACTTTTAACAGAGAGTGTATTTCTATAAGAGTAACGCAAACATTACAACTTAATAACGAATAATTTTATTCGTTCAATTATATTTAGAAGCATTTTAATACTTTCTACGTTTTTATAGTCGATATCTTTCTTCGTTTCTAAATATACATAAAGCATACACAGCGTTCTATTTTTGCTGTTCTTACAAATATCACACAATT
Organism: Bombus soroeensis; assembly: GCA_014737365.1. Taxonomy (NCBI): domain Eukaryota; kingdom Metazoa; phylum Arthropoda; class Insecta; order Hymenoptera; family Apidae; genus Bombus; species Bombus soroeensis. The sequence goes on from JACXIL010005350.1 coordinate 187,763, forward strand.
TTGTGAGAATCGCAATAAGATCAATATCTTCATTTCCTTAAGGTTAATGAGATTAAAAGATCGATTTGGTTTCTTTAATACGCGAGACGCTAACATATACTCATTCGTATTCTATAATGGTTCCGAAAATTTCGATTTGTATCGAAGGATTGAATATGAAACGAAAACATCGTTTAACGAAACATCGATAGGTTAATCGTCAACAATTGTAATACAGAAACATTTTATTCGAAAGATCGTTGAGTTCTAAAGTAAATGATATGGTGAAAATGACAAATGTTAAGAACGAGCAAGTTAGTATAACTATTTCATAATACTTTCAGCTTGCTTCAACGATATCAAATAGAAATGCAAGTTTTATTTAATAACTGAATGTGGTAGATATAATTAAGAGAGCGTATTCCAAATCGAAGGAATTCTCGAAGCTTCATTTCCAAACTTTGTCGTACAAGATACGCGAAGGGCGAAAACTTGTTCCGGTTGATAATTTTCCAATGCTTGTCCCTTTTGCAAACTAATCGTAAGTTCAACTAATAAAGAACCATCGCGAATATTTTCTATCGATTGCCTTCGACATTTCACCAGAAGATCATTCGACCGAGCTATCTTTTGGAATTAGTTTCCTCTTTTCGCGAGTTCCAATGGCGATCGTAGGATATTATTTTTCCTGGCACTTCGGGATATTATTTAAATTGGAATTACTTTTCTCATTATAACCCACCCAAGAGGAAAATCTTCCTTCCCACTGGCTTACTTTTACTATTTTTCATCCTGGAGAAAAAAAGTTTATCTGTGACAGTTGACAACGCTACGTGGACTTTTCATCGTCCCGACGCGACGCGACGTGGTCGACGATTCCTAACTCTCTCGGGAAATCGATTAATATTTCTACAAATTATTACTATTATTCTTATGTTATCTTGTTAATCAATATATTTTGTCATTTACTATTTTTCTTTCTTCCTTTTTTTTTCTTATAGTTTCAAAGTTGTAGATCATTTTCAATATAAATGAGAAACCTTGCTCAGTGTACGTATAATTTAATTTTCTTGCGTCTGTTAACGTTGAAAAGTATTTAAAATTGTAAGGTTCTTTAGTCAATTGAACTCAAAATCTCTTCATCGAAACAATTTCTTTTTACCGTTTTTGCATCATGATTCAGAATAAACTTTTTAATAAAAAGTTTTATTCTATATATTTCATTTCGAGGATTTTTTTTTAATTTAACATAGTTCAATTATTTTATAATTATACTTTATTTATATTTTCCCGAAGTTTTCCAAAACTTGTGTATATATATGAGAAATTAACAAATATACCTAATAAGTTTAAGAAAAATCAACTTTTTTTCTATGAATCAAAAGTATAAGTAAGGATGAATTCATGAAAACAACAAAGTTGCAGCACTCCATTTAGCGAAATACGTCCAAGTTCGAAATGGCAAAAAACGACTGAAACAATGGACGAGTTTTCTTAGATATATTCAACACTGTTCGAAACCAATTTAAAGAAGAAATATTTGTTTGATATTTTCGATAGTTTTCTTAAGGAAAGTTCTTAAAAATCGGATGCTTTCGAAACTGTTATCTTGTTAACTGTTATCTCGTAACTGTGTCATCAAATAAATCAATTCTTTCCATTTCGCATAGATACTTAGATACATATAATACACATAATAGATAATAGGTACATATAATACAATACAAATGTGCCTAGGAGAGAATCGTATAGTACTGATCGGCATACAGTACCGAACCAAAATTAATTCTGGCTTTTCCACCAAATATTAGCATTTTTATTTGTATTAACAAATAACTATGACAACTCTTTGTACGCAATACGCAACACTGTATCAATGCCGCGATGCTATTTGAGACGTAATATCTCTACTCTACCTTCAATATGAATTTCAACTCGAATCAGCTAATACAAGCGATGTCGTCGCAAGTTTTACAAAATGTATATTTAATGAAATCATTTATTGTTATCATTATTTATCAATTTATCATTATATAATAATTATTTAATTAAATCAAAATTTAATGATGCATTTAGGGAAATAGAACAGCGACATCGAACAGCGTCTTACGCTGCATTCTCTGTAAATGAATCTTTGACCAGCAAATGTATTCTTGTGGTTCCACAATTAAGGTTTCATATGACCTTTTACCTTCCCCGAAAATTAAAAGCCATCTTAGGGGACATCATTTTGATTGTAGCCGACCAACTGAAAGCAGCTTTAGTAGAAGAATTCCAACACTACATCAAGGAGTGGGAGCATCACTTACGGGAATGTATAGCTGCTTAGGGGAACTATTTTGAAGAGGACAGTGTGCATTTTTCATTAAACGACATATAAATATTTTTACAGGACTAACCTCATTACTTTCGTGACACACCTCGTATTTCAGAGCCATTGTGTTAATTTCATTATTTTTGTTGTTCTAACACTGTTGTTAAAAGTTATTTTCTACGGCTAATATTTTGTTTTTCAGGTAAGTATATGATTTTTTCTATTATGTATACTATATCTAGTCTATTAAATATAATTGGCATCCCCAGTTTTGTCATTTTCTTTATATATTATATACATTATAATCTAAAACGTTTCTACACGTTTATCATGTAGTAACGAAAATCAGTACAGACCAAATCTTCTTTATCTGTAAGTTTAATCTATTGGCAATCGAAATTAAATTAACTGAAATTCCACAGCAGAAAAACGGCAAATGGACAGGAGAGAACATAAATGCGGCTTTGAAACTCCTGGAAAATAAGATGACCCAAAAACAGGATGCTGTGACTTTCAATGTTTCAAAAACGACGAATGTAATGGCTGGGAACGTGTCGAATGCACAGATCTAGAAAACATTAATTACTTTATACTTGTTATTACTTTTACTTTATATATGTATAAATAAAATTTAAATGAAAATGTATATTCTAAACTCTAAATTTTTTCTTTAACATTGCTAATCACTAAGACCGAAAATTCTACTAACTAAATAATTGGTCGGTACTGGATGACAATTTTTCATTTTCTATAAGTTACAACATTTTTACTCTTGCAAATTATCAATTCTTATTATTGAATCTCACAAGATTAATTTATCTATCTTGATTATGTTCCATTTATGTTATAAACCCATTTCTTTTAATTTTGATTTTCACCGACTCTAGTCCAAGATATAACAAAAGAACACAGAGCGGTTGGCACCTCTTCTGTACTATATTTGACTCTCCTCTACTATATTTCTCATAATTCCCGCATATGTACTCCAATGTTTCAACCAGTGCTTGCAATTAATACTTGAAGTATTTCGTTGATGGACTGCGTACTTCTATCCTCCTACTGTATCTGCAAAATATATCGCGTAAATTACCTCCAGAAACGAAAAATTTGACAAAAATTTTCGACAGCAAGCTTTCTCGCATTAAATAATAAACTAATGGAACCAAATTTCCACTTGACTGTTCACATCGTGAAGAAGAAAAGGAAAGAGATATTTTCTCGCCGGCAATCGGCGTATTCATGGCGAATCAAAGAACGCGTCATGTCACGTCACGAAGAAATGACGATTGTTGCTTTCGAAGGTTTTGCGCAATTTCTTGATCAGCGTGGTGGCTTGCGGAACGAGCTTTCGCGTTTTTGTGGATTGATATATGAGGTGACGTTAACGATACTGCTAAAAACCTCCGTATATTAGTAGCAAGTACGCACTGATGTACAATATAATACGACGGCACGTAAAAACAGTGGAAGTAGCCGAATGTGGATGTGAATGTATAAAGTGCAACACGGTACACTGCGTTTGGTGAATACGAAATTAGGCTGTCATGGGGTGAAAAGCAAACAATCTTACAACCAACCGTTGCATCGCGGCCACACCGACCGCTAATTAGAATTCCAAGAACGATCTCAGACTTTCACGTTAACTGGAGAATAATTGACGAAAAATTTTATTAGTCTAAAAAAACTACAAATTGTTTAACAGAACATTAGGTAGGATTTGAAAATGCCCCTAATAAGAAAAAGAAAGAGCGAAAACGATCTTTTTCAGTATTAATAAATTTACTACGTAAAAATGTAAGGAAAACATCAGTGAAGCTAGACCTACGTCTAAGTAAAACGAAACTTAGCAGCGCAAATATTATTTTTACAGTTTTTCCAGTGTAGTTGCAGCTATATGTATCATTGCTATTTATATCTGTCAATAAAACTCGATTAAAAAATTGTGACATTTTTTGTGTTCACTAATTTGTTTATCACGTAAAAACTTCACAGCTATAGGCGATATTTAGGTAAATGCTTTTTGATATAAATTACGATATTTGTCGTGTATTAAAAGGTATATATTTTTTTTATTTATCGTGCCATCATTGGTAATTTGTAACATTTGTAAAAATTGTACATCCGAGCAGCATCTGTACTCGTTCATAGATCGATAAAAATAATTTTCTGAAACTTTTTCAACTTCTACAATATTCAACGAGATTATATAATATTTTGAAAATGACAAGAAGATAGCATGACGCAGTATATATTTTGAAAAATATTTCCATGCTCGTGGTGCGGTTGATTCGTGGCGGTAAAAAAACAAGAAAAGGAGAGAGGAAGAGAAAAAGAGAAAAAAGGTTAAAAAACAACGCCGAAAGGGAGAAATATTTCGACGGTCTTTTTGGTATCGCGAAAAACACCGGCATTCACCGTGAAATCCAGCCGTATTAATGAACGCATCACGCCGGCCGCGTACAGGTGTGATCATTAATTCTGTTAAACGGCGATAAATGACGAGGACGTTAAGTGACGTTGACCCTGTTTTAATAATTGTCACGTGCATCGTATATCGACCGAATCTGTCCGTGTTACGTTACGAGAGAATAAAATGGGTAAAGTCAGGTGTTTTGCACGATGGCCAATTTATGGATAATTTCGATGGAATAACTATTTTAAGTGCACTTCAATGATCAATTAGCGCCAATAATAATCTCGTTAAAGGCCGAAAGTGACAGGACAAAAAAAAGCAGCTGCAATCGCAATGGATACTTCTCTCGATGAATCCACAATTGAACGAAAGATAGAAAATCATATTGCGACAAAAGATTATCATTTATACGTTACGGTAAACATATCGATTTATTAAATGTATACGCTTCTTACTGATGTAATATTGCATTCGTAGATAACGAATACAAGTATCGTGTAACTCAAATATGATTCCAACACAAAATTAAGAAAATGATCAGAAAATGACTACAATATTTACCTATCTATTTCTTAGGTGCGTGACAAGTTTGTTGAATTATTTCTATAGCGAAAATAATATCGTGGAATATTGGAAAACAATAACCGTGCAAATACCCGCGATCAATGCGATAAAAGAATTTTTTTGGAAGCTATCCGAATAATAGGTTTATCGATGCGTAAATCTCATCATCCCACTCCAATGCTTTTATTTTCTACCAAATCAATCGAATTATTTCTGTTCAATCGTCATATACATATATATATATATATGTATGTACATATATCCATACGTTACGTTCTGCCATTTCCACGAACAGATCTGTGACTCTAACCGATTAACTCTACTTTTCGTAAACTTCTCAATTTCATTAACCTTGTACGCAATTAATATTTAATTCTCAAAGAAGTACAAGAAAAAAGAAAACAAATTACTTACTTCCATAAGTTTATTTATCGCAGGTTGTTAATACAAATAATAAGAAATTCAAGGGTTTGTAATGTTGTAATGCGATATTGCTACGATCGAGCGAAAATACATTCTTATTCCTATCAAATAGCTCTGCTTCTAATGTTTATATGATTTTCCGTTTCATAAAGTTGTGTCAGTCTATCGCCAATTAAATTTATCATTAGCAATGCTTGCCAAACGCTGTCACGTTCAACTTAAAAGGAGTTCACGCTGCCTGATCGTATTAATAGATTCCCGTGCATTCAACTTGAAACAGCTGACTTAACGCATTAAACGTTGTGTCTCGGTTTAACCAACTTTGCAGAACATTCGATAATAATCGGTAAATTTCTCTCGCGACAGGCTGAAAGTTCGTATCAAACATTATATTTCGTAATATACCAACTTTCACTATGCGAATGCATGCTGTAACTGCATACTATAACTTTTCTGTAATCCCCTGTAATTTAGTAGCTACACTTCCATATATCTACATATATATCTCTTAAACTGCAAGGAAAGGTAGGGTATAATGAAGAATCAAACTCTTTAACGAAACTTCTTTTTACGACGAACGTGAACAGATTGATAAGTGATTAAGTTATCACGATCGTATCTCTTTTTACCGTTCCTTCCCGTTGCATGGCGTAAACCGTAAGCATACATACACATGCTTCGATGAAAATCTACATCGCAATGTGGTATCAATCTACAAACATTTTTGTCGAACCAACGCGCGACGTCGACCGCCAAGACAACAAAGTATGCGCAATTTACTTACCAAATCTTACTTAACACCAAACCTACCGACACTTCGTGTATACCTATTCCTGCCGTGTGCGGTCAAAATGACCGGCGAAGAAGTAATAGTTTTTATGATTTAACTTAGATAATGGTTAACTTATAGCTAAATGTATATAAAATGAACTTCCATAAAATTTCGTCCAAATTTACTTTTGTTTAATTTCAATTATAGATTTAAATAGAATTACACTTTTATTTATATAGAGATATATCTTATTCAACTTCGCTGCATTTTTTACAAATTATGTTATTATCAAATGTACATTTGCCGCATAAATATTTCCAGCATCTTAAACAAATTTTCGTAATTTTGTAACCTTTACAATTTTTTACTTGACAAGTTTTTTGTTGTAATGAATCCGAACTTGTTAATAGTTTCATTGCATGATTTTTTCCCGCAATTCTTTATACAAAAGTAATATATGCACCAGGTTTATAACAATTTTGTGAATTCTCTATAAATTGGCCCCATACTGTAGATATCATTGCAAATTTATTGGTTCGTAAACGTTAGCTTCTTTCGCTCTCCTTATCAAATCGCATAAACCTCATAATTTCAGCAAAGCCATACCTGCTTATAATAACCCTAAGAAACTTCTCGACTTTTAAAATGTTTGTAACAATGGACTGTAAAAAAAGCTAAATTTTATGGTGGTTTCTTAGGATTATTATGGGCCTGAGTTGATATATCTTGACAGCTGTTGATCATCTTGATCGAGGGATGGGTTATGTTTTATGACAAAATTACAGGTGTAACAGCTGTTATTACTGATTTTGTTTGTCATCCGATCTTGAGATAGCCTTTTCTTTGTACTGATTGCATTTATTTTAAGAATAACTAAAATATTTTGTCGGGCGGTCAAAATGACCGCTCACGGTAGGCAAAGCAGAGTACAAATTTTTCTCAAAAGATACCGAAAAATATATTGTATGCATGTTTTAAGAAAAGTCAGAAATTTGGAAGCGATATGATAAAGTTTAAATATGGTTAAATTTGTGTAGAAGTTCGAGAGCGGTCAATTTGACCGCCGCTGATAGGTTTAGTGTTAATTCGAAAAATTCGAGCCTTGTACAGTTTGAAAATGCACATTGTTGTCAAAGCTAAAAATTTTAAACGTGAATACTACGGTCGAATGATATTTGATTCAAGTTCGACGTGTAAATATGAACCAAGAACGAAACACGCGATACGCGTCAAATCGGTATAATAACGCGACAAAAACACATAAGTACCATTTTGGTCCGCTTCAGAGAGGCGCGGCGCCGCGTATCTGTATGCTAGTGACGGGGATGACCAGTACTGTACTGTACGTTATGGGGCCGCTGATACTCCGTCTATAATTCATCGATGTTCGAATGCCAATCACCATTCACGCACAAATCACTTAATAGAAGACTGAGCTCCGTTCGTTCGCAGATGTTGACAGCGACGGCAAACCGTCATACAAAGAGTCATAATGCGAAAGCAAATTTTGACAACAAATTGTTTGCATCGCAGTTTTGTTCGAGGTTTTGTTACTTAATTCGAGGTCATATGTTCTATATTACTTGTATACGGTACTCGATCAATTGAAAATACAAAAATATAATCTGTTTGCTGAAATGGTGAAACGCAGCGAAACGAAGGTAGAAAAGCTACTTCCCCGCCGATTTCGATAATTTTGTAATATGTCATAAAGCTCAACATTTTGAACAACTTTTTCCTGCACATGTCACTATTGATTGGCCATAGTTCCCAAAATAATCGCGAAGAACTATCGATACCACTACAGTGAATTCTGTTTATATATGGTGTAACAAGACATGTAGAACCCATTTCGGGAACTGATTGTATACCTAAAAACAATGAAAACAGTTCATATAAATATAAGGAATTTTCTGTTGTGATTTCGTGTTATTTGATTACATTTACAGAAGATGCTCAAAATGACCAACTTATATTTCGAGGTAGGCCTTTATCTACACTCTGGATGATTCCTGGTATTTACTGAATTCGTTGAAAAGCTTGTTCTACTCTGTACCTTGGTATTTCAACATTTTCAATAGGTGTTTCGTACACAATAGATTCGTCATATCTCATAAACGAAGACAGAGCATATATTTATATGAATTCTTTATATTTATTTATATGAAACGAAAGATTGGCCAACAACCAATTTTAAGAAAAATTTGACCCAAACCTGGAAAAAATCTCATTTTATTTATTGCCACGTTGCAAAACACGATGTGCAGTGGGCCCGCTAACACGAACTTCGTGTCGTACGCATCAGAAAACTGTGACAGACCTTGACAATTACAGGTAGAATTCAAATCGATAGTTATATGTACTGAAAAAGGTTGTTCAAGATGTTGATTTTCGCGATATATCATAAATCTAAAGGAATTAAAATTAAAACTGTTTTCGTTCCGCGTAATTATTTTGCGCGTTAGATTGTACGCGACATTCTACGCGCACCTCCGCACAGAAAAACGCTGGTATCTTTTCCTGGCAGGATTTTGTATTGCTCACCCTCGAATTGCACAGTTTTCGCTGGCGTAATATAAACCGCACACCAGGAATCACACAGATCCTGTAACAATACTTTCTTATCGTATTAATAAATTACGATAACAACTATTCATCCTGCGTTATTATATTCCATAAAGAATGGCAATGTTAATTACTCTTGACTGCGCTACGCAGTTAACCCATTCAAAGCTAATCGGTGGCATAGTGCGCAAAATACAATCGCATATATGTCGTATTGGCGCGACTATTTTAAGTAATGCTCTTCGTTAGTAGTGCTTAATAGCCAAAAAAAGTATTCATCAAAAATGAACGAGATTTTTTTCTTTTAACGATGAATTTCCGTTTTTAGTGGAGTCGATACGAAGAATGAGGGTTGTAACAAGAAAATATGTACAATACTATATATAAATTTATATGTATTTTGTTTCTAGATTCTAATGTCGTAAAATTAAAACAGCAAGGATAGGGACGTCAAGTCGATATAACTTTCGACTATCGGTGGGTACTGATTACCGATCATTTTATTGTTTGTTTATCTTATTTAAGATCGGTTGGAAGACCAAATTTAATTTTGTATTGGAGAACGTTACTACAATCAACAGGATGATCTACAGGCAGAATACAGTTACTGCACTTATTTGGCTCATTTTTAGTTATAAGATAAGAGTGTATCAGTTTAGTGTGTCCAATCTTAAGTCTGGTGAGAATAACTTGTTATTTCCTATTACAAAGAAGTGCTGAAATTTTATCAAGTATTTTTTTTACGTATCCTATATATATTGGATAGAGATGCATTCTTCCTATAATCGTTCTTAATGTTTTTTATCATGGATTTAAAGAAAGTTTAGAAATCTCTGGAAGGATGACAACTGTTATATATTTTTCTGAACTTTTATTATTGAAACATTAGGAGAGCGATTGTTGGAAGTATTTAAATAAATTGACGAAGTTGCAATTATGACATTTTTAGATTCTAACTGTAGGTCATAAGTTTCCTCTATAATATCTTGTACTAGTGGATTATTTATATTGTTATCAAACAGAATGAGTTCCGAGTTAGTATAAATTACAATTAAAAATCTTTTTCGAATATCATATTTGATATAGTTTGTGACTTCTTTAATAACATAAAATATACAAGGCCCTTTTGAATATTGTTTTGATAGATTGAACTGACTTACATCGAATAGATGTAATTAACTTGCTACCCATTGAATTTTCGAATCTGGCACATATAATTTAGTGTAGCATCAAAATTAATTAGTTTAATGGTCGAGGTGCTTGATTGAGTTATGAGAATTGACTTATTTTCAGTATTAGGATCGATAGAAATTAAAATATTTGGAACGTGAAGGATTCGTGGACATGTTTCATGATGTCGTTTTTCGAGAAGTGGAGACATTTTGATTTTGAGATCATTTAGCACTTTTTGGGTTCTAATCCTTGAAGGTTGTGGATAAAAGTGTTTCTCGCAAGAAGAGCGTTTCTGTTTTACTAGAAAAGATGATTTGGTATGTGCTATCGTGTTGCTTTGTAGTTATCGTTACAAAATTGAGAGCTAATGTCATTTGACGGAACTCGAGAGATGGCAAATTTTCTTTGCTTAAAAAATTACAGATTTGCGATTAATGCAAAAAGCGCCAGTGATTATCCGTACTCCAATATTATTTATAAGCTATAGTATACATAATATCCATTTCTTTACATAATCGTAAATCAGTGAATCATAGTGCAATTTCGAGCGTATTAGAGCTTTCAAAGTGATGAAGAGGACAGTGTAATCAGCCCCTCTCCAATTCCTTCCTATAAATATTTTTAATTAGTATAGCTAATCTTTTAGCTAGTACAGCTGATTTAAAATTTTTAATATGAGAGAACCAAGTTACTTCTGACTCAAAGATTAAACCTAAGATTCTAAGTTCTTGGCTTTGCTTTAGTTCTTGATTATCTAAGAAGAGCTTAATTTTGCCTTGATTATGGACAGTTCGCAAGTGGCTAAAAATTAGGAAGGTCGATTTTGTCTTGGAAAAAAAGAATCTAATACTTCAGAAAATTTTTAGTGATTATCAAGAGCTTTCTACATCGATGATTGAGAAGTTTCTGAGGGGTCTTCAAATTAATAATAATGTGATATCGTCAGTAAACATTGTCATTTTTAGCGGTTTTGGTGTTATAATTGTTACTTCATTAATAACGATCAAAAATAATGTTGTGCTTAAAACCCAGGCTCATAGTATATTATTTAAAGATATTGTATTATTTAAGACGATCACTAATAAATCTTTGATGTAAAACGTTATTGATACAGTTGAATATATCACCTGTAATTTTTTAGTTAAAAAATGCATGATAATCATATCTGTCCATATTGTATGCTTTTTCCAGGTATGTAAGCACACATGATCGTCTTTATTTTCTCGAGAAATCATTATGAAGATTAGATCCATTTTGTTATAGAGATAGCATATTGTCTATTTCTAAGAACCATTGTAGTCTTCCGTTTAAAATTTTTTCCACAAGAAAAACTTATATAGACAACAAGTTAAGGATATTGATCTGTATCTGTATCTGTAATTATATACACATAATATCCATATGTAATTTATTATCGAAATTATTATAGGGATGTTGAGAATGATTTTAAATTGATCATAATGTGGGAGAAATGATTGGTTGTGTGATATTAAACGACGAGATAATTCTTTGTTAAAACGTAGAGTATATTTTGAAATAACACATAAAAAGATACAAGAATGTTCGTTAGGACGCTCGGTATTGACTGATTCGATTAAACGGTGTGTAACTCCCTAAAGAGATCGCACGTGACTGACTGATGAAACTCTGATGAGACTCGTCTCCTTACGATCGCGTTCGTTTATATTATCTGGACGAGGAGGTACCGGTAAAACTTCAATCGCCTTTGTTAGACGGTTCCGCATAGCGGCGACATTGTTTCTGCCCGGAGTTTGGTTAGTATTACAGTATGTGTATGTCCTACGATATAGATACTCCGAGGCAAAACCACACGTGGCTTGATTTGACCTCGAACACGTGTGCCGCTACGATAATTTAAAAGCGGGTCAGTGTATTTTTTAATCCGTTGGAGCATATTTTCAGTACTTCTTTCTCGACTTCTTTTAATTGTTTTCTTCCTAAGTTGTTTGATTGTGTTGATTTTACATAATAAGCATATCTTGATTTGCGATTGTATAGTTGATTTTATCGATGTTAGTATCACGTAAACTGGATACGTAAATTTTAAAAGACAAGAAGGTTGGAGCCGTAACACAACTATTAACTTTCCTTTCATCATATTTTATTATGAATTTAATAATCACAATTGAATATACACTGAATCGACACGTACTTATGTATAAGTTAAACACGCGACTGATCTAAGAGTAGAAACTCGGTAAAAAAAAAAAGATGTTGACTATTCTAACGACAGAGAATAAGTAACGTTTAGTGACGATGTTGTGGCGGAGGAAGGTTAGTGATGGGTGTGTCTAAGGACACAAGATGAGCTGATTCGTTAAGGACAATTTTGATTAGGAAAGTGAGGGCAATAGACATTTCTTCGGATTGGGTAATAAGAAGGTTAGTGGACTAGGAAGGGCCTTAGCCGCCCCCGAGAAAAAATTGCTAACGGAAGATACCGAACGTGAGAAAACCAACTTTTCCGTATCTTCCCGTAGTAGACAAAAATGTAAATAACCTTTGAGATAGACGATGTTTGTTTGGTCTGAAGGACCTTAACTGTGAAAATGCCAATATTTATGATAGTTTCTTAAGGCTATTGAGGGTACGCAATGAGGAACCATAGACACTGGTTGCTATTTTGCCCGGTGTGTGTGGCCTTGTCTCTGATGCGGATTGGGATGTGGTTGACTAATCACACTAGAGAGGCTATTGAAGTATCTGTATTTTCTGTAGCTTGACTTGATCGAATGTTGCGGCCTATATGTTATTAATTTTATAGATTTAAAATGGTTGTATGCACTTACAGCTTCTTCTGATGCAATACCTAATAAGTTGATGTTGTTGTACTTGTTAACTGTCGAACTTGAAGACTCAATCCATTTATTTTGATGATAGCGTAGTTGTTGGTAATTTCTTTGGCTATTCCTTTAATAGCAAGAAAAACACAAATTTTTTTATTGGAGATTCTTGAAATAAAACGTACATTTCTTGGATTTGTAATTTTCCTGATTGCAAATGCATAGCTTTTTATTTGAATTCCGTCTTTGGCTTCGATAGCTATAGCTTTATCTTTTTTTGCTAAGCGGCCACCTTGAACGACGTTCTTGTAACCGACGATTGACTGTAGGAGGTTGAATGGAAACGGTGCCTATAGATAAATGACTTCCGTAATCAGAGGCCATTTCACAATTTTCCTGTACCGAAGTGCAATTTATCTAGTGAATGTATTACTTTCAGCCACTCACTGATCACTAATCACTAGTATTTTAAATTCACAAACCGTATATTACTATGGAATCACTTCGACAATTAACCGAATGCACAGAATTTGCGAAAAAAAGAGAGTATTACTATTTAGTTAGTATTATTATTTAATGGAATAAAGTATTATTCCATTAAAATCTATGAAACTCTGTTTACGGTCAGTCCCAGCCCAAGTCTGTGTTATATTACTCTGCGCTATTATTTATCCTTGTTATTGCTATCACTAGTGAGCAATTTGATTTAACTAAAATCATGACGAATTATTTAATCAAACATAACGAATCCTGGGTAATAGGATGAGAAGGTAATATGAAGGAATATGGTTACAGATAACAAGGACGACTTGAGACGAGGCGACGCGCGACGAAAGAAAGACATAATCCGGATTACGCTTTCGTTTCGAGGATGGTAGATTCTTAATTATCGGATTTGGAGGTATATGAGTACGTATGTATATATGCTAGTTATCTGATGGAACTGGGACTCAATTAAAAATTACATGGTCCCGGATTAGAATTTCAATAAAGTTTCAAATTACTGTTCAGCCACCCAGATACGGAAACGATTATATGTACTTACTATACATATACGTATAGCAGATATCGTCGGTTTGCTAGAAAAGTAACACAATCGAAAGAAAAGTCAATTTTTCAAGAAATCGGTATCAAGTAGAAAATGTATCAATTAAATTAATCAACCATCTAACAGTGAAAAATCTATTTTTCTTTACGATTTAGCTGGAAAGCTTTGAATTTCGGGAGTCTCTAATAAAATATCGTTTACGCGCATTGTTTAATATTAAGGAAATGATTAAAATATATATTACTCTATATGTATTATAAAATCGTAATTCTATACAATCGTATTATTACTCATCATTCGTAAGATTCGCGTAAGGACTTAATGGCTAATATATACATTAATTTTCTCCGGTTAAAATTACTCGAAACTTTCAGGCTACAAATTCAAATATATTCACTAGTCTGCTGTAACAAGAAAACTAATAACGAATCAACCATTTTCCCAACCACTCCATTCGTTTAAAGCGATGTATATAAGCGCGGTTATTGAAAAAAATTAATGGTTTGCATATTGAATGTGATTAAAAGTCGTAAATTATCAAAACGAACAAACAGTATCGTATGGACAGATTATTCCTAATTTTACACATGTGCACAGATTGTACAAAGTAAATATCCGTGATTTCATTAGTCATGATAAAGAGAAAAAGCAGAACTTTTACGCTTTTAAATTTTTTCATCTTTTTCAATTTTCAAGAATAATGAACATATATGTGTATACGTGTATGCACAGTAAAGAGCAAAACTGAACCATTGTTAAGAAATTTTATGTGAATCGTTATTTATCGTTTACTTTTTATAAGCACTTACATAGAACTGTTCAACTTGGATAAAAGGATAATTGATTTCTCCCCTAAAATAATAAATATATTATTAAAGATATAAGGACGACGGATAATATTATCACCGCAAGACGAAAGAAGAATTGTGTGTCTTATCACATCTGATAATGTTTCATCTGTCAGTATGGCTGCAAAATTATTGAAACGACAGGAATACGGATAAGCAAATGGACAGCTCGAAGAACTCTTAAAAATGCTGATTTTAAAACTATTGAAAGAAAGAAGAAGTCAATGTTGTCGAAGAAAAATTCAAACTTCATTTGTCATTTGCCAAAAAATATCAAAATTGGACAATTGCTGGGGACGTGTAATTTGATCGCACGAAACATAAGTTAACAGAATTTTCTCCGACAGAATCTCGTGATACTGAATTCGCAGAGGCGAATCTCTCAAACCGCGACATGTGAAGCAGACGGTAAAATATGAAGGTGACTCCATTATGTTCTGAGAGCGCTTCATAGCTTTTGGCGTTGATTCACATTACAGCGAATTAGTGGTATTATGAACCAATACAATGATACAAAGATATTTTGCAGCAGTACCGTTTACATGCTGTTGAGAATATGCCAATTGCTGAACAATGTGTAATATTCCAACATGATCGAGATTCAAAGCATACAACCAAAAGCGTACAAGAGTGACAAGCGTACAAAAATTTTTTGCTTCGGAATGGCCCGCTCCAAGCCCCAATCTCAACCCAATTGAAAATCTATGGTGATTAATCAAGAGACATCTGCGAATACGATGCACCGTCGACGTCAATTACAAAATTGGAAAACAGAATTCAGAAACACTGGAAAAAATATCTTCAGAATATCATGAAACAATAGAGCATTACAAGATAAATTAATTAATACATTAATGCTGTTCTAAAAGCGTAAGGGTTATGAATAGAGGATATCGAGAATATATATATTCTGAAATGTTGCTTCATTAAAAGGGTAGTGTAAAATTGAACCATTAATTTTTTTACAAATTAAAAAAGCAGATTATTATGTCAAAAAAACGTTTACTTTTACTGCAAACATAACATTGTACTTATCATTCATTTTTGTTCTTACTTATAACAATAAAAAAATGTATACAGAAACTGCGATTGTTGGTTCAGTTATACTCTTTACTGTATATCTTTTGTGGGAACGAAAAACACTGCTTTTTCTTAGAACGACAGTTCATTGAAGTTTAAAGATAAAGTTTCTGTTCAAAGTTCAAATTCCAAATTTTGCTTCACATGTTATAATATATGACATATATTTTTACATATATAACAATAAAAGATGATAAATAAATAATCCAAGCGGATTTTAGAATGCGTCACATATACATGTGTGATGCAGGGATTGTGGAAAGCAACTAATGCGTCACATATGTGTGACGCGTTAAATAGCTACATAGTTAAATACCTACATTTGCCAACTACGCAACGTTACGGCAAAAAAGTTAATAATGCACCATGCAAATGAAACAGGAATAAAAACGAAAAATGTACGGTGAAAGCGAACAACAGAATTTGTTGCATATTACGTACTGTCTTTAAAATGCTTGAATTTAAAAGTTTGAATGGGAAATTATTGTACCGTGAATATTGTATCAGGGCAAAATTCGTCTTCCATTTCTCATGCGTTTTAAATAAACTTTTTCTCTCTTTTCTCTCTGCCTCTATTGGATTAAAAAACTTTTTTAACATTTATTTAATCAAACCGAGCGAAATATTTTCCAAAGTTACAGGGATATCGAATTAACGTTTAATTATTTTAACGGACAATTTGCAATTTCTATAATACAATACAATTCGAATTGATGATACATTTATGTGTAATTTTCTATGTTTGCGATACAATTACTATACAGCCACTTGCAATATGGAATACAATTGTCACGACATAAATGTACTTGATACCAATTACTTAACTAACAAACTGAATCCTTCGTTTCATTTCGCTTATTTCAAGATAGATGAGATTTTAGCCTATTTTACAGTATCTTTGCCGAACGAAACATTTATTTGAAAAAACAAATAATGTTACAAATATGAAAAGTTTCAAACATGCTTGCTGTTAATAGCAACAAAAAATTTCAATAGTTTCGAACAAAAAATGCGTTATAGATAGTAAACGATGAACAGAATAATAAAAAAAACAGAAAACTTTTATTTTTCAATGCACTCACTTAACATGGCAAACTTACAAACTCCCCAGATACTTCACACGGTCCTAATAGCAACGAACTTCCGTTCTTGTGAAGCGCGGCAAAGTAGAAGTAATGAATCCAAGAGGGCTTCTTAAGCTAGTTGAATGTTTATCATAGTCAAGTAAATATTTAACAATACTACGAGCAAGCTTTTAACCTGTAGGTGCACACCGAGCATGGGCCATGAATCTGCTGATTTATAACATTATACTATATGACTAAACTAATTTTCAAGTGACTGGAAAAAATTGCATGACTTCCCACGTAGTAATTTTACGATGTAAATTATTCGTTATTTTATTTTTTAAATTCTTGGGAATAAAAAGGGGAAGCTCTTCTCGAAAGAAATTGAAAGAGAATCTTTTCGTTTCGTTTCGTTCTTTTGAAAGAAATACATACTTTGGGAAAAAAACAAGATTTTCAAAAATAAGATAAGAAAAATTAACACTGATCATGTGGAATAAGGTCAATATACGTAGTAGTTACTTGTACAACGTAATGTAATAAAATGTGTTAGGAGGTTGACTATTTCGGCAAAGCACTCCGTGCGTTGAGAGTCGAAACAAATTGAACCTGTTGAGTAACTGGTTGATCGTTCATTCTGAGATGAACAAAGAACTAATGGAAATGACACGTAAGAGACAACGTTGCTTTCCAGAAAGCATTTCCTACTTTTTCAAAAGATTTATGAAGGTAGGTCAAAAGACATCAGCCCGATTAACATGGATTTTAAATTGCGATTGACTTTATATCGATTTGTTGAATGTATTGTTGAATAATCTTAATCTTCTTACAAATGATAAAAAAGAAATATTTTATTACCTTTGGTTTTTTCGTAAAATTACACCCTACACAATCTAACGATAGAACCAACTCGATGGAATGGAATCCAAGTATCGAAATACTTGAACAAGGTGCTCCTTCTTCCGGTTAAACAGTTTCTGTTTCAATGACCGGAGAAGTAGAATCGGCCGTTCCTCTTGAACAGGCAGATAACGCTGAAAACCAGTTAGGTTGGTCGACAATTTTTTGGAGATCCGGTCCGGTCCCGTAGCTCGTGAAAGGTGTAAAGATAACGGGTCGTTCGAAATGACATACGCGACGCGTACGTCTTACGGGTCACCACCGTCCCACGTAAGAACTCGCTGCGATAGTTGGAGGCTGACGGGTGGCGTTCGTCCGCGCGGCCGCCGACTCAATGTACCAGAGGAAATCGCTGACTTATGGCTTGAAGTCGTAGCTTTTTTCATAAACCCCCAGTCAACCCCCAACCTCGCGTCTCTTTTACATTGTACCCAGATTTCAGCGATTAATTTTGCCCCATTGTGTCGTGGCGCATCTCTCGCCACCGCCAACCTGTCCACCCACCGCTCTCCTTGCTCTATATCTCTCCCTTTCTTGATCGCTCTTTCCACCTAATCCCTCTCTCTTCGTTCTCCGCGCTGCTACGTGGTAGCAAGCATTTTCAACCGCGGACCAACCCTCACCGACACATCCTCTCGACTCTTCCCGCTGCCGCTGCGATCTACAGCCTATGCCTACTTGCTCTCTACAGCTGCACAGTTCGCATTGTCATTGGCAAACAAATCTCAATGGTAGTATTAAAAGTATCCGCTCTAATGGAACCTAGTATCCGTTCTACAAAAATTCTCGTTGCATCTGTACGTGGTTCCCTTTCCACCATCTCTCCATCTGTCTGTCTGTCTGTCTCTCTCTCTCTATCTGTCTATCTATTATCTATCTATCTATCTCTCTCTCCATCCTTTGTTTCGTACGCTAACCGTTTCTTCCTCTGCAGCACACAGTGCTCTTTGCAGAGATCGTGCGCGTGTCCGTCTGTGAGTGCGTGTTGCAGAGAGTGGGGAGCACGTGCACGCGAACCTGAGTCGAACGCATGCGAAAATTTCTGCTAACGTCGGGATAATTACTCACTGATAGTCGCGTGGTAATTGTCTGCTGTAATCTATGGTTAAACGTAAGGGGTGGAGTAGCGGATAGTACGTGGGCGTCAATAGACAGCTCGATCTCGAAGGACTCTGTGATTATTACGTTGCCGTCGACTGTTTCGTTTCCAAGCTGCCATCAGACTCCAGAGAAACCGATTTTCCAGGGAATCGCGTGTTGTGGAAGGTTAGCGATTGCGACACGTACGACGCACGTTCCCAACGAGTTCACGAGCGCAGAGACAATTATCTGCGCGTACTCTTTATCTCTTTAATACCTTCGTTTTTACGTTAACCGCGTGGCTCCTTATTGTAAGTTTTATTAACACAACTACATATGTTGCGGTACGATCGAGTTTCAATGAGTTGTTAAGAACTGTATCCCGTTGGATGAATATCTTTTTTTTCTCTAGAATTATCCACACTTATTTTATATAAAGCGTAGAATGAAATCTCTTTCCTCGTCTTAAAAACTATTAGTTGGTTGTCGGTCCTTCCACCATAAATTAAGATAAATTACGTAAATTATCTACATTTTTTATATACGTTCCATATACATATGTATATAAATACATAAACATATGCAGTCAATAACTACATAATTTCATGTTTAAATAACATTGTGCTAGAATTTAGAATGACTATCATCGATTCACATAGCTTGGATATTAATCGACGCTTTAGTACCCGTAATATATCTGACGCACAAGTGTAAAGACTCTGATTATGGCGACTTATCGCTCGGGGGTGCAATAGCAGTTACCCGTAACCATTGTTTCCACCCTCTTCTCCCGAAATCTCGACCCATTGTTTAGATTTTTGCGCGAAAATCGAGGCGATCTCAATATGGGGAGATGCTTGACGTGGTTTGAATGCACGAAAGAAAGCATTCTTAGCTCCTCTACCTCTGCCTCGTGTCGTTGCTTGGCGTAAGAAAGCAGTGAAAAATAATCCCTGTTTCTTTCTTTTCTACTTTTTACGAGCGAATAAGTATGAATCTTTTGAAACTAAGACGCGGTTTTCCTTTCGACGAATTCGCTACAACTCCCCTCAAACATTATTCACTTCGTTGGATCTGTGATAAGAATTGCGTTAATATCTTCGACATTCCGTTTTCCTTATTCTTTATATTATGCCACATGATAAGAAGAGAAGCATCCAATGTTCTGGCGGCTTATAGTTTTCACCGAGAAAAGTAAGAACTGCTTAATCGACGATGTAAGCTTTGAAAGCAATCTTTTCGGTGTAAAAATTACCATTGTGCTTATGAAAACCTGAAATATGAAATCAAGTAAACATCCGGAGTTGAATTATTAGAAATACGTCAAACTGCCAAATGACGCTTATTCATTAACGGTAACCTATGTTGATCGATTATTTTGTATTCGTGTCAAACGGTTAACGGTATCATAAACTCGTTTAATCTTCCAGTTTATACTCCATATAAGTATTTTATTATATAAGTATTATATAACATAGTATATATAATAAGTATTATACTACATAATTCTTATACTCTGAAGTCAGTACTTTATCTTTTATCGTTTTGTATATATGCATACGCTTTTAGCATTTTGCAGTTGTATTCGTTTCAACTTTGGATTTCAAAACTTCAACGTCACATTCTTTCGTTCCCACTTCTCCCCATTTTCATAGAAGACACACAATATACACGGGTAAGAATCGTTTCATAAAAGTCCCTAAGAACGGAACGGACAACAGGAAGTAAAACTTACTCGGGCTCGATTATCGAAGTCTCTGGGAAGCGAGTAAATCCCGAATGGGTCGTTCAACGACAACCATAGTAGGACCGATAAATAGTGTAATTGCACCTCTGTCTTCTTACTCTTTCGTATATGCGGCTAGGTTCAATATCCATCCACGGGAATACAGACGCAACCTTCCCATAAAACGTCAGGATCTCACCAAGATTGAGATCGTAAGATAGCTGACGGTTCTACCGAACTGATGCGATGCACACGACTTCAGATCGGCATCACGTTCGTAATGTTTCTGTATAAACACAAATACCGTCGATATATTCTGCCACGTTAAAATTTATCCGACAATTTCTAGACATCGCGTTGACATAGTTTCATTTTAATCACTTTATTTATTACATTGTGTAAAATCAATCTATTAGTCACGGAATCCGTTATAATAATAAAATCGTTCGATTTCAAATGCACTAACCAAGAATTTTCTACAATTGCAAAAGTGCAATAAAAAATGGAAAATTCATTAATACAGAAATTATCAATCCAAGAGTTAACTTGTCTTCAATATTTTTTAAAAATTTCGAGTTTTAAAGTTATTGTGTTTTTCATATTCTTCCCCTATGATCCTCGATCGTAATTCCAGATATAAAACAAAATACTATAAACCACAAGTACCTATATCCACGATTTAGTGAAATAACTTATTCATTCGTATTGTATTAGAAAACATGAAAGTAATAACAATAATTTTGAATATCGTGTTTGTCTTTAATTTTTTCTCAAAGACGTTACTCTTTAATGTTCTAAGAGAATCGAAACGCTTGAACAACGTTTTTCACGAGAAATTACGGAACATTTCCAGAAACGATGATAAAGGAACTCAATTAAGCGAATCCAAGTTCCTCAACAAAAGTAGTCCGGTAGCGGTTTGAGTCGTCGAATTAAAAAGGAGTCTAAAGGATAAAACATTCCCCGACAGAAAATCCGAGAGAGTTCGATCGCAGAGAAACGGAGAGGAAAAGAAAAAAGAAAAGAACAGGATGACGTAGATATTGGTATTGATTCGATCAGCTCTCTATTGTTCGTTCGTAGTTTTCCGGCCGCTCTCTCAGGGTTGATCAGACGACAATGGGCTTGTTAATTAAACAGGACAGTCCTTCTTACACGTTACCTGAAACCCTCAGAGTTCATGGGTGTCCTTTAACTCACCGCGACACAGACAGAAAGCTCTTATGCAAACCGCAGAGTCCGAGCTGCTCCGAGTCGGAAGAAGCTTATTATGGTCATTTGCCTTCCCATTTAAGTGAGCGTACTGAAAATTGTCGTCAACCCTGAAACGACGGTGTTGGTACTCGGCAATGACAAGCCAACTATCCCATCGTACAATGTACCATCGAGTTCCTAGTAAAACGAATCCGTAAAATTATATATACGAGTTACCGCCAGACACGCCAGGTTTTCGGCGGTTGTTCCTTTCCAGATTTTAAGTGAGTCATTTACCTACACTATCCAGTACACTATTTAATCTTTAAGAAGCACAAATTTCAAGATGAACAACGAAGTTCTTACCAGAAGTCCTGGTAAAAATTATTTAAATTAAATTTGAAATTTTCATTTTATCGGTAAACTTTACATATATAGATATGTCAAAAATGATTTTTACGATTGCGGAAAGAACGTTACGTGCAAATTTTAAATCAACAAAGTTTTGATTTAAGAACAATGAAACGAGCTGAAACAACTTAACAAATATTGTTCCAGCAAAATGGAAAATCATACTCTTGGAAAAAAGAATTGGAAATAAATAATGAAACATCTGCGTCAGCATTTTTCTGGATTTGGAAAATGAACAATCGTGGGGAAAGCGATTGCGAGGATCGAAATGAGGTTCGCGTCACCTTCCGTTCACGCGTCACAAAGCGTTGAATTGATCTATCCCGCGCGTGAGAAGTCGATCGACCATGAAGTTATTAATTTCACCCCCATTTTACTTTTCCTTCTTTCGCTTCAACCTGTCTTGCAGAACGGTAAAACTGTGAGTCGGAAGTCATCGATTTGACACGTACCTTGTACTAGACCGATGAAATCCAACGATAAATTATTATTCTTGATATTGATGATTTATACGCCTTGAGGTGTTAAGCAGTGAAATAAAATCCAAGGAGACGAGTCTTAAAAATATCGAATTTATTATTTTCAAATTTGTATCGATTTGTAACAAGCTTATGACGAAAATAACTCCGTATCTGTCATCCATCGATGACTTTTAAAATGTAAAGACATAATAGAAATATTATAATAAATGATATTACAATGAATAATACAGTCATATACATAATATGATTAAAAAATTGTGCGTAGACAGAGCAACCTATATGTTTCAATATTTGAAAGAACTGAAATAGGAAACTTTAGGGAAATATTTAATCCAATTAACGCCTGACTGATTTATTTTAGACATTAGACAGCTATGTATCTATAATAAGTCTATAATAAAACGGGATTTGCAATAAAGAAATGATATAAAGAAATAAGGAAATTTCAAAGAGAATATTTTCAATACATACGTGGCCGGTAATTTTGCGGAAAATTAAAAATTGGAAATAGTAAGTTTATAGCAAATAAAAAGAATTCTTTTTTCCGTGAAGTCATGATTAATAACCAGAAAACAGACAAGCAGAAAAACATAAAATTGCATAAACGATCCTTGATACGATACAAGATTGTAGGTAAACATTCTTTTCTGTACGTTATTTCAAATATTATCATCTCATAAGCTTTAATAACATATCTATTTTACAGAGAATCGTTAAAACGTATACGACGGAAATTTCGCTGAAAACTTGAAATCGGAAGTCAGTTGAAAATTAAAAGGTCAAATGTGCCGGGAATCGTTACTACACAACGTCCTCTTGTAAATTAAAATAAAAACACGCCCCTAAATAATCCAGGAAACGATCTCTGCCCTTTAAACGTCCGGCACATTTATGGTGGGTATGCCGGACGAAACGCAGTTGCAATTAATGTTTACTCAAGTAAATTAATTTATTTGACTATCTTCCTTAGAAGGAACAATAAAGTGTATGTTTTTTCACCGGCGCGGCGCGGCGACTGTGTTCACCCACGCGTGCTGTGTAATTTCCTCTTCTAGTTTATAGGAAACGTGGAAAGGGGAACTTTGTCTCTCGTTCTGCCGCGCATATTGTGTAACAGGAGCAAATTTTCAAAGAAAAGACTCTCCGTGAAAGAGAAGTTTTATATTGCACCAGCTATGTAATGTGAGAAATCATAATTATGCGTTTCTCCTGGCAACAATAGCTGCTTACGTGTCGCGATCGTGTGACTTTTAACTATGTACTACCACCATCTCCTCTTTTTCCAGTGTTACGAATTGTTAGCACACGAGTCGAGCAATCGTTATTCAACGTCAAAATATTTCCTCTTTTAAATATGTATCCTTCCAACATAATACAAATATTGTATTATGCAAATATTAACTATGTTTGTTCTTCTTTCTTCCTTTCCTGTTTTTTAAAGCTGGCAGTTAATAAGAAGGAAAACGAAGGACGAACGCGTCTCTCATAGATGGAATCTCCCTCCTAGTCGGATGATTAATTTTTCTTTTTTGTTTCATCCCTCAATTTAAAAAAATGATGAAATATCTGTTTTCAAAGAGTATAAATTTTGCAATAACGCAGTGCCCGTTGACCAAGTCTTTTTCGTAGTTTGCGAGAAATATTAGCCTGCGAAGTGAATATTTCGTGCCGTTCAATATTTAGTAAGGTAAATATTAAATAAAGCTGTAAGCTTGCAAATGAATATTTCAAAGGCAGAAATGTTTCGAGAATCGGTATGATTGGCGTTCTCCGTTCATGTACTCATTACAAGAAAAACCATGCATATAATTACAATATGCATAATCGAAATAAACGAAGCAATAACTTTTTTATTCGATTCATACCTTTCATTCTTTATCGAAATAATACAGTATGTTGCACGAAGACAGTCATTGTTTAAACACTGTTAAGCATGAATTTATTCAATTTCTGTGATATAATTTCGAATAAATTTCAAGCATAAACTGAAACATGATTAGACACACTTTTCTTTTTTTCGCGAGACGTAATTCGATTGCAATCAGTGATAGTCGTTATTAATATTTCGTGAAGATCGTTTAACCCAATTTTGCCTTACTGGCGGTAGATCGTAATCAACTTACTTCGTAAATTTTCAAGACCTATAAGGCTCGTCCTTTCTTTTTTGCGATCAGTTTTGCGATCAGTTTCACGTTCATTTTGGTATTAAATTCAAAGCGTCGTTCTTTAAATCAAATCTTAATTAAAAATTGCTTAGACTGGAGGTTTGCGCCAATCCTTGTTTTTTCCCCTTAGCTTTCAGATAATATGTCAACAACCATACCGTATGAAATTTGAACAAAGTCAACCCTTTTCCCGAAATTCAGGTGGTCTTTGCACCAAGTCGAGAGAAATAATAAAATAATTGTGGCCGCGATGAATCGAGGATCGCTCGAGAATGATCTCAGCGGTCAAGTTCGTCGCAAGACAGAAGGTTTCAAACTGTCCGCGACAAGGTCGGGGCTAGGGGATGGGTTCAGAGTTAAAATCCGACGAGATAATATTTCGATGATATGCCGAACCACGTCACAGCTGCGGCGCACGAGCGACGGTACCTCGTCCTGCGTCATACAAGATTGTTAAAGCTGAGATCGGAAGGAGAGATTGCGGGAGGCTGGCTGTGCAAGGCCGGACCCGGCGTGGGGCTAGTAGTGAAACAGCTGGCACATACTGGCGATGGCGACAGCCCGCCCGTCACTAACTCAACCTGGATACACACGCGCCATGTGCGCCAGATACAAACTTCATTGATGTTGGGTGAAAAGAACGACTGAGACTTCCGTTATGCCGACGACGCGCCGCTGCCTTCGGTCGCCAAAGGACACTCTCTCAAGCTTGTTCCGCTGGATTAACACTTTCACCACCACCACAAAAAGAAGATGCTACGCTGGTATTTGTCAAGTGCTCTTTTCAATCTTTCCTTCCGGTTGATGTATCAACAATAAATAACCAAAGAACAGGTCTCAGTATGAAGCGTGCGCTTTTTCTTGATTCAAATATATATGCGTTTCTCTTACACATTAAGACAAGTACATAGTTTTCCCATCGAAATTTACAATCTTTCGGATTCTATAAAGTATGGAAAATTCTATGGAATAAAAGCAATGCCCGCTTCAACAAGCGTTTTAAACAGCTTTTAAACGGTTTAAAGAACGGAATTCTGCGGCTGTTGTTCGCATTATATTACAATTAATAATATAGTTTATAACAAATTTTACCGGAATTGTATAGAATGTTAAATTTATATGTATAATAAACTCCAATTTTTTCCAAAATAACAAAGGACTCTTAACACTCTCCCGTCGCATCGTTGGTGTGGCACGCAAAATGAATCTCATGTTTGTTTTAATAAATGCCTTTGCAAAAACAGTTTTGCATGTGCACAGCTCGCGACTTTAATTATACATGGTACTGTTGTCTAATGAAAAGTGTAGATAGATGAAACTTCCCATTTATTTCACCTACAAAACTCTGCTTTAGCCGGCGACTTCCCACAGTAGATTAGGCACATGCTTTGATCAACCACGATCCCCGTTATCAGGATAAAAACAAAGGGGGATCTTCTCATTTCATGATTCCCCATTCGATAGTGTGAGAAATAATGAAACAAAGCGAAAATTCTCTCCCATAATTGCCAATATCTATCTTTTCCAGCTAGCACCCAGTAAATTGAAATATTTCAGTTTATTGATTTTACAATTATTCAATGGTAAACCGTTTTCTATTTACTTCTGTTTCTTCGCTCAAGCTATTTATTTTCCTAGCTTTAACGAATTACGAACAATTAAATTTATACATTTTATTTCATTAGTCGTATCCATTAATCGTTTTTTACGATGTAAAATTTAAGACCAGTTGCACTCATTATGTCATCGATTAATAGTAATTAAAAATTGTATCGAATAACAGTAATTAATGTCTTAACAGTAATGAGTATATAATGTTCGTATAATTTTACAAAGACTTTTTTGCCTAAGACAAAAGATACAAAAAACCAGGATATATATACTATACATTCAATTTCAAAATGTCTTATCATGTTCAGGAAAATGATGCATTTAAATTTGAGATACGGGTTTAAACGATATTTATAAATACCTGAAAAAACATGGAAAAATTGTTATCAGATGGTAGGTTAAATACCATCAGGTAAATACAGGTAAATCGAAGACTAAGGAACAGGTGGTTCTGATGAGCAAATTAAGTGCATAATTCACGTAGGGAATCTAACCAAACGAGACTGTAGTATATGGAATTGATATTGCCGGCCATTTCTCAGTAACGATCCATTCTCTCTCTTTGAAAAATGACCATATCAGGGATAAAATTAAATTAACGAGGGGACATTAAATTTCCGTACAGCTCGATGCAAGCTGTAGGAATCAGACTTTAGGGAGCAATTGAAGTAGCTTGAAGTAGCTTGTCACCTTCAACGCTCGATAGTATCAATTCAAAAATTCACATAGAAACATAACAACGTTTATAGCTATTATAATTCTGATAATGTTTTAACATGGCATGAATATTTTTTAAGTACTTACATTATACTTTAAAGCCATGTATCGTTAATACTTTGCATAAACAATTTGTAGTAATACGAACAAGTTTTCATAAGGTATTGTATTTCCAACTTTTATTATATGTATATTTTATTGTTTCATTTATAATTATTTAATTTATAATTATTTTATTTATAACCTTTGATTTATAATCTTTGTAATTCTTCGACAATTAAATCTTCCTAATGATTCCAATAATCTTAGAATCTATAATGCTAGCCATCGTAAGTTTAAATAAGAATGCAGTTTTTCAAGGGTCAAGATTTTTCCAGATTATTATTCCAGATTATTCTTGTCAATTTTTGACACAACATCAGCCGTTTTTTCTTAAAGATGGTGCAAAATAAGGCCGCCTTGGTGTTATAAATTCCTCCCCAAAAAGATAGCCTAAGTGTGCTATCTTTAATTTCTCAATGACGCGTGTAAAGTTTTTCGTCTGTAACGTATAATATCAAAACATTATGTGCTCAGAATATGCGGTTCGTTGAAAGTAATTAAAAATATTATGAGGTTTAGTGTGTAACAAAAAAAATTGTTTTATTTTAAGAACGAAAATAATAATCAACATAAATTGTAACTAACAATAATTACTTATTAAACGTATATACTTATTTAATAATGGGTACATCCCCCTTTATTTTCTGTTACTTCTATCGTACGATTTGGTATCGGTTTATATAGTTCCTGGATATAATTTTGACTTAACGTATCCCATTCGCGTACAATTGCATTTTTTAATTCTTGTACGTGTTGATACTGCTTTCCATTCGAGTATACGCCGTGAACGAGTTCTGCCCAGCAATTTTTAATAATATTAAGGTCCGTGGAGCGTGCAGGCCACGGCAAAATAGATATATTATTTTCATTAAAATATGATTGGACCAATCTTGATGTGTGTACAGATTCATTATCTTGTTGAAAAATGTAATGAGGCCGAGAAATGCGTTCTGTATGATTATTTATTTCTTCTTTGATTAAATTTATGTATCGGACACTATTCATTCTCCCATTGATGAACTTGATACTTGTCTTGCCGAAATAACCGATGCCGGCCCAAACCATTACGCTGCCTCCTCCCATTTGTCGTCGAATTGCTGACATTCTTTCTTTTGCAAAGCGTAAACGTTCTACTTTATGTTTCGTTGTTAACAAAGGTTTCTTTTTCAATTTTAGCCTCTTAATATCTTTGCAGGATAGTAGAACTTGACGAATACTTGAAACACTGGCACTAACATTAGATTTTTCCATTATTTGCTTCATTGTTAATTGCGAATTGGAAGCTACACGCAAAATTTCTCGCTTATCACGATCGGATAACGATGACGGCCGACCAGTACTTTTCTTTTTGCCACAATCTTCAACATTTTTTAAGAAATTGTGTATTACTTTACGACTTCTTCTTATTATTTTGTGGTGACACTCAACAGCAGCTACCACCACTCAACACCAACTAGTGTTCGAACGACGATAGTGTAACGTAAAATTGAGACTTGGGTTGTAGGAGAAAAGAAGGCTGAGTCGTAACCCAACTATTAACTTTCTTTTATCGAACTTTATTACACTTTTAACACTTACAAGAACTAGAGCTAAAACAAGAACTATAACTGCCCAAGCTGGCTGAAGTCTCGGCTTATATACGTTTTGGTTTGAGGATGTTGAGGGTCTCGGTATAAGTTATGATGTGTCCAAGGGAGTCCGAAGCTCGGAGGTCGATGTCTTATTTCTGATGTGGACTAAGGTGCGTCACAGCCTTGGTGTAGGCTATGATGATAAGGTGATGTGTCCAAAGGAGTCCGAAGCTCGGGCGTCGATGTCTTATCTCTGATGTGGACTAAGGTGTGTCATAGCCTCGGTGTAGGCTATGATGGAATTGATGTCACAATAGCGCAGTGGTTAGCGCCTTAGGTTAGGGGACGTTCGGGATCCGGGTTCTCGAATCCTCCGGCGCCCCGTGGTTCCGATTTTTCTTCCACGCCTCTAAATAGGAAGAAATGCAGCAGTACCAAAGCAGTCGCCATCTACACCAATGACGGAACATATCTCGGCCTCTACACCAGCCAGCAGCAGCAGCTCTATCACCATAACTATCTCTACACCTCACTTTCGATATTTTTGCTACTGATAACTGTTGCTGTTTTAGTTCAAGAATGTGCTTTTTTTCAGACTCATTTTATTTTTTTCCGCGTGCCATATTTACAAATTTATATAATATTGTACTGTAATCTTTACTCGTTGATAGATCATAAACTACTGAGCAATTTCTAAACATATTAACAGAGTGTTCTATCATTTCGTTCTTAAAATAAAACAATTCTTTTTGTTACACGCTAAACCTCATAATATTTTTAATTATTTTCAATGAACTGTATATTCTAAGCTTATAATGTTTCGATTTTATACGTTACAGACGAAAAACTTTACACGCGTCATTGAGAAATTAAAGATAACACACCTGGGCTATATTTTTGGCGAGGAGTGTAGGTATGACATGACTCGGATTTCGACTTTAAGTAGTGGTTTTGTTCTGCTGCCTACACTACTACTGTTCCCCTGTTTCGCTATAACAGTTCTTTCGTCATCGGGCAAGACCCGTGGCAGTTAAGGCGAAGGAACGCATTTCGAAGAAACACGTACTGATCGTAAAGCTTATACGGGGATTGCACAGGGCAAGCGTAGATGCGACGACGCTGTTACATCGAAAAGCTTTGTAACTGTATTTTCGACCAGTCGCAGGGAGACGCGTTCGCGAGATATCACGTCAACGGGAGTCGTAAATTCCCGCTACGATTATAATAATCGACACCACGAGTTGATCGATCCACTGATTTCCGTTAAGATAATAGGGGTGATTGTTTTGATATAACACCGTATTAACAGGTTATAAAATATATGTATTTCCAACAACTTTACATACAATGTAAGATACAGAGTGATTGACGGATGCGAACCGAGGAAGAGACTTGTTGACTATTCTAAGGATGTAGAATAAGTGAAGTTCAGTGACGATGCCGTGACGGAGGAAAGCTAGAGTGATGGATGTGCCTCGCGCACGAGATGAACTGATTTGTTAAGGATCCTTTTGTTAGGAAAGGGAGGGCAATAGACATTGCTTCTGATTGGTTAATAAGAAGGTTGGTGGACTAGGAAGGGTCTTAACCGCCCTCGAGAGAAAGTTGCTAACGGAAGAACCGAACGTAAGGAAAACCAACTTTCCCGTATCTTCCCGTAGTGGACAATAGAGTAAAAAACAAAAACGCTTGTTTGGACTGACGGACCTTAACTATGAAAATAACAATATTTATGTTGTGTCTCTGAGGCTATTGAGGGTATGCAGTGAGGATGCGTAGACATTTGGCTGCCATCTTGCCCGCAGTGTATGTTCCGGGTTAGGTAAAGAGTCAGCCGACGTAACAGTAACAATGTTATACTTATTTACTGTTGTCAAATTTTCTACCTTTATCTTAACAAGGCGGGGATCACAAAACTTCCACGTCGAACTCGGGAATTTTTCACATTTATTATTGTGGTGTACGATGGCAAAGTTAGAAAACAACTTCTTAACATTCGATTTTTTTAGATTTTGCTTCATAGTTACAAGAGGAAACTATCGTTACTGAAATCGTTAAATTGTCGTTGATTTTGTTTTGGTTTCCATGTCCAGCACATTTCATTTCATCTTATTTTTTTAATTATTTCGATTACTACAATATTTCATTATATGCTGCTTTTTACGGAATTTTACATTTATATATTAAGAGATTGCAATTGAAGTTTTTCAAATAGTGTGGACACGAGCAGAATTTTCGATAGATTTCTGCTAGATTGCGCGAATTGAAAGCGCAAGATTTATGTGGGGTAAACAAGAAGTCCTGACTGGGGAAAAAAGAGAAGTCAATAAACAGAATTATTTATCACACGTGTGTCAAGGCAACCTTACGAATCTCTAAAGGATACGCGTCCTTTCTGCGTCTCGTCGAGCTTGTTTCCGCCTTCTCGGTTCGTAAGGTTCTAAAGAACGAGCAAAGAAGAAAAAATATATAAGGAGGCTGAAGAGACCTTCCATGTACGAGGCTCTTGGTGCATATAGCAATACTACTCTTTCAAATTTGTCGAATCTCCTACTTGTACGCGTCTTACAAGTGCGAAAACACGTAAGCCCCATGATCTTACGGAACGATTATAATAATGGAAATTTATGAAATCTGGGAAAAGGCAATTAAGAGAATGAGAATTTCGAAAGAACTTGATTATTCATTGCCCCCTAGTCTGCGAGTTTGTTAAGTTTCCTCAAACTTATTTTTTTTCGTGAAAGTTGCAGAGGGTACGGTTTCTAAATCTGAAATCTTTTATGTTTGATAAAGCCAGGTCATACGTGGGCGAGTGGATGTGACGATTCTTTTTGTTAAATATGACAAAATAAATTGATGAAATAAAATGAAAGAAAAAAAGAAAGAAAGAATGATGTGTAAAATACGAGCGGTATGTGGATTCCTTTGCAGAATTGTCAGTCGGGCTCCTTTCCCGGTTTCCCTGGGCTTGATCGTTATTCAAATTTCACACAGGAGTGTATCCGACTTTTCTGCATACTCTTACGTATCCCGAACGTGGAAAAGTCACAGATCGGAGGCTGAGAGAAGAGAAATAGGGTGAAGATGTCAGAGCGGAGCAACGTCACCACCTTACTTTTTCGGTATTTTTGAAGGAAGATAGATATTCACTTAACCCTCCGAATATTCAGCATTCATATATCTACATTTTATTTATTCTACAATGCAAGTAAGTTGACAGCTCAGGTTCTAATAGCGACTAACGTTAATATATATTTTGATACATCAACTTGTAATACCGATTGTTATACCGATGATATGATCTTTGATCTCATTCCTGATTCATTTTTGTGGTTCAGTTCGTCACAGACAGCCTGTAGTCTTGATTTGTTATACTGATCTATAATTGCTTTTAATTCTCGGTCATCGATAGAAAAGAATCTATACAAAGATCTAATAGTCTATAGTATACCTACTCTATCTGTAAATCTAGTTTACGAATCTATGTAATATGTATCAATTTAAAATTGCCTTTCTCAATCTTAATGCTTGCACTCCGAAATGAAGTGTCGTTAATTCTGATATTATCTACCATAATCTAAAACGGATGAATCTCAATGGAACGAAGTAACTGAAATCGTAAGACGAAAATATAAACTTTCCGCAACGATCCAATCGAAAACTAAATCATTTCACCGGTGACCAACCCCGTCGAGAACAATCAGAAATAAAGGTAAACCTAAGTACTAGGTAGCTGCTGAAAAACATTTACGATTCTCCGTGCAAGGTTCCGCACCCTCGCGAATTACATTTACAAGAGCTAACAGAGGCAGGCATCATGTCTCCGGCTTGCCAACACAGGATACGTCTTATTCGTCCGAAGAAAGCCCCAACGGAGTTCCTGAAGGTAGATGAGGGTGCGATGCGACTCCGTATACCTCTATCGTGCGTACGCCACCCTCGTACAACAGAGACCGTCCACACCGATGTTCACACACGAACCGTTCCTCACATCTGTGTCTCGGGTTTTTACTGGTCTTGGTGTTCCATCATGCCAGTCGTCAGGGCGGCGGCTTATCTCTACGAGCTCTCTTCGAGGAGACTAAAGTGGAGTGAGCCATATCCTCCCACTTCTCTTTCTCTTGGCTTAGTCGTAACACAGCACCGCACCGGCGTGGCGGCGAAGCGATGACGTTTCGGCTGCTTCTATACCGGGCCACCGATTTCTCCAACTCCAACCTAGTATAATTACAATTAAATAGTATTTATCTCCGATGAATTATCACCACTCATCCGTCTTTTCTTGCTCGATGATTCACTGCTGCTGGATAAAATAAAGACCGATCCACCAACCGTCCGCTTATTTCGGAATTAAGCCACTGAATTACTTTCAGATTTAAGGCTCGTCGATGAAAATTCTGAGGTTTCAAATATCTCAAAATATTAGATTCGATTTTTGCAAAATTTCCAAATTTTACCAAAATACACAATCGATGTTGCATTTGATAAATGTACAGGTAGGATATAACTCTTTGATGTCGATGATCTTTTAATACGTAGAAGAGGAGGCATGATCCTGAACAATTTTGTCGTATGCATTGGCGTTCCGTTACTAGCGATCGGCCTTAGTTTCCGAGATATTTGCGAAAAACTGTCACTACTACTGTAATCCTACGTAGAATAGAGCGTCTGTGGTAGCGTAAGATGTAAACGGCCAGATAAACTGACCTGGTCGAAATCTTCTATTAGTGTATACAAATGAGGGTGGGGCGAGCTTAGGATTAGAGCCAAGATAAAGATTCGTGTACAACGTGCTTGTACGAGGTTGTAAAAAATGTCTGTTATAACTCAATAAAAAATGATTATCATTAATGTATTGAGTTTGGATTTGCGTCAGTATTTTCAATTCAGCCATCGCGAGGCAGTTGGCGATGCTTGCATAAAATAATAAGCATTATTCTATTTCATAAAATAATATCAATTATTCATTCGCCTATTATTTTTATAATTAATTCGTGATTATTTCAAGCACGCATTTGCGGCCGTCTCGCGACGGATTGAAAATACTAACTTAAATCCGAACCCAATACATTGATGATAATCAATTTTAAATGAATTATAATAGGTATTTCTTGCAGCCTCGCATATGCAGTTGTGCTCGCGGCCTTTAATACTTTGACTGCCACGCCAAAATCACATGTTTCGCTCAGGACGCCACGGGAGTATTTTTATTATTCAAAGCATATAATGGCAAAATAATAATAAATTGATGATGTAAGACAACATTCTTCCCCATTGGACCGTTTATCTTATTGGTGGTCACAGATGACCACCGTGACGCCTTGCTAACAGTTGATAGCGACATATTATAACAAGGCTTCGTTTATTTCAACAAATCATTCGCTTCGTTATTTCGTCGTAAGCAAAACATCCAGAATATATTGTTGAAATGTGTAGAAGTTATTAGTAAACAGTATTATGATTATTTTTATGATATCGACAAAACATTCGGCTGAAATGGTAAAGGTCTGCAAAAAAACTTATGTTTGTGATAAACCAATGGTAGTGGTAGATTATTGTTATTGTTAAATACATCAATTTCAAACGCGATGATACTCTATAAACAAGCAACAAAAACAAAAATCAAGGTATCAGATTTTAGAATAGCACTCGCAATTACACAGTGTCATTCACCAGAGCCGTCAAATATACTTATTCGATAAAGATTGCGACACGAAATGCAGAAGAAAGAAGGGCAAGCCTACCTGATACAAAAATTTTGCAGAGAGTATTATAAAAAAAATGTTAGACATTTGGGATCAAAAATTGCTAAGAATGGGACCAAAAAGATGACCGTCTATTGTCCAGATTGTATTGATGAGCCACATTTATGTTCAGTGTTTTAACATAGTGTACCGTTAGATGCAAGATTTGTTCTCATTTTTTTTTTTTTTTATTAATATTCTAATAAAAATGTTTATTTGTTCAATGGGGCACTTTTTATTTCAAAGTATCTTCTATTTATCGGTTATATTCAAAGTGCTGGCAATTTTTATGCAATTTTTAAGCGCTCTGGTCACCAATGACAACCGTGGCCAGTCATATATGACCAACATGGTAGTCAAAGTGTTAAGCTCGTCCGACTTTTGTGTATAAAGAAAAGATAAGTGGCCAGCGGCGGGTAACCAATACTGACGCATATATTGCCACAGTATATGGTACCAACATCTTTTTACGAATATCTCGGAACTAAATGGCGGGCTATATGTATAAGAAAAAGTTGTTCAGTATCATACCTTCATTACATATTAAAAAAATTATCGAAATCAGAGAGGTTGAGTTCTGTCTGTACATTTACCTTTCATTTTTTGGAATGCAGAAGATGATCCTCCATGGCCTCCACGAAATTAATCAGCTTGAAGGATTAGAAAATTTCTGAATTCGAAATTGGCATGAAATTCCTGGTATTCGTTGCAGGCGATTAATTTTGAACTTAACAGTAGAGATACATATTTACCGAGCATAAAATATTTGCCACTTTTTGTCGTTGAAAAACTGTGACTTTCGTGGCGCGACGAGGAAAACAGGCGAATGTTTTTTGACGAAGTGCGCGTCAGTAAGATTAATTCTAATGCGAACTCGATTTCGTTCGATGGAATTTGCTGCACTGTACTGTAGATTATAGAGTGTAGAGTGTTGGGCTATGAAAGTTGTTGAAGTCTTGTTACAGCGTGGTGCGGCAGTTTTATCATCTGAAATAAAGGGAAGAGATATCAATCGAGAAAAGGTGAAACACAATGCTTGAAAGCTTTAATAACGAAACAAACGTCTAACTGTTAGCAATAACGGTGTCGATATCTTAGAAATATTACACTGTGTAATATTGCTACAAAAATTTATATTTAAAATTCTTTCTTATATTTCTTCTTCTTTATTTAAATTTCTTTAAAATTCTTCAATACATTCAAATTTCGCATTCACAGAATGCACGATACAAATTTAACTGAGTTCAAGTGATGAAAATATCTAACGGTCGTTTACCCGGATTTTCTCTTAAATTACTCGGAAATGTGATTTGCTGGTTATTTCGTATTGGTATCGAAAAGGTGGTTGTAAGTTGTAATTCTGTGAACTGTAAACTAAAAGTTAAAGAGCAGTTTCATTAGCTAGCGTGATTCAAAATGGATTATATGAAAAATTACAGTTGCGAGAGAATATTATAATAAAATTGGACTGATTTATCGATTATTGATTTTTTCCCACAGCAGGACAAAAGATACTCTGGCATTTTTAATTTTTATTCGTCATGATTCGCAATTGCTCTAGATGTTATCTGAATAATCGACCAGTTGCGAGGAGACGCGTTCGCGAGATATCACGTCAACGGGAGTCGTAAATTCCCGCTACGATTATAATAATCGACACCACGAGTTGATCGATGCCCTGATTTCCGTTAAGATAATAGGGGTGATTGTTTTGATTTAACACCGTATTAACAGGTTATAAAATATATGTATTTCCAACAACTTTACATACAATGTAAGATACAGAGTGATTGACGGATGCGAACCGAGAAAGAGACTTGTTGACTATTCTAAGGATGTAGAATAAGTGAAGTTCATTGACGATGCCGTGACGGAGGAAAGCTAGTGATGGATGTGCCTCGCGCACGAGATGAGCTGATTTGTTAAGGATCCTTTTGCTAGGAAGGGGAGGGTAATAGACATTGCTTCGGATTGGTTAATAAGAAGGTTGGTGGACTAGGAAGGGTCTTAAACGCCCTCGAGAGAAAGTTGCTAACGGAAGAACCGAACGTGAGGAAAACCAACTTCCCCATATCTTCCCGTAGTGGACAGTATATGTAGAGAACAAAAACGCTTGTTTGGTCTGACGGACCTTAACTATGAAAATAACAAGATTTATGTTGAGTCTCTGAGGCTATTGAGGGTATGCAGTGAGGATGCATAGACATCTAGCTGCCATCTTGCCCGCGGTGTATGGCCTGGGTTAGGTAGACAGTCAGCCGACGTAACATTATCTGTAATTATATCATGCAGAAACCAGTAGACTTTTCGAATAGAATTAACTACTACATAATATATACATTCTACAATGCCATCCTTTTACTATGATGCCATACTTCTTACTACTATGTCAAACTATTCGTTACCTATACTTTACCTACTTACTTAGATTTCAATCTAAAGATTATTTAAAGTAGCCTACCTGACCATAAATCACATCTACGTAAAAATCTAAATATCTGCTTATTCTATCTACGTAATAATATAAATGTAATAATGCGAAAGGGAAGGGATATTGTATGGAGTATGAGTCCTCTTCGCTAGTAAAATTCTATGAAATATGTGTAGGCGATAAAACATGGAAACTTCTCTAGAGTATCCGTGTCAGTCATCGGTGTAAGCGGCGGACGGTCCGCCGATAATCTTTTTTTTTTTTTTTTTTTTTACGTGGAGGAAATTCGCACGGACGCCATATCGCTTCTGGGGGAGAGAAGCGACGCGGTAGTGTCGGACTCCAACCGACTGAAACCTCCACGATGACTTCCCTGTAGCGGTCGAGGGAGGCCCAGGAACTGCAGGTAAGCAACAAACACTGGGCCTCCCCAGCGCGAGTCATGATTCGTCCATTAGCTGGTGCCGCGGTGTGAGGTCATGTCACACCGATGCAATTCGCGGGGGCCGCCGTGCGAGGCAGACCGGATCCCCTACCGGACTGCTTGTCGGCCCCTAGGCGCAGGGTATCTCAGCGCCTAAGATTGGACCCCAACAGGTCTCGCAGCGGCGCGTCCACGGCCTCTGCCGCGACCTCGTCAGCCGATCCTTTCCGGGTGGGAGTCCCGCTCCCTCACCCGCTCTGCCGCCTCCTTCCGGAGCATTACCTGCTCGCAGAAGGAGACGACAGCGCGCCTTCCGCTCTCGCTCGTCAGCATCGCGTTGAAGATCACCGGCGGCGAGAGGTCCGGCCCTATTTCCACGGTGAGGATGTGGCGCGGCACAGCCCACGCGGGGCAAACCTCCAGCGTGTGCTGCGCCGAGTCCACGCCAGCATCGCAGTGGTGGCAGCGCGCGGTCGCCTCTTTCCCGATTCGATGCAGGTACTCACCGAAGCACCCATGGCCGGTGAGCACCTGCGTCACCCTGTAGGTGAGGGGGGGCCCGCCACCGTCCAACCATACGTCCCAGTTCGGAAGGACGGCCCCGACGGCTCTTAGCCCCGGCGCGC
The DNA here is from genome assembly GCA_014737365.1 of Bombus soroeensis. Classification (NCBI taxonomy): domain Eukaryota; kingdom Metazoa; phylum Arthropoda; class Insecta; order Hymenoptera; family Apidae; genus Bombus; species Bombus soroeensis. The sequence continues at coordinate 225,997 of JACXIL010005350.1, forward strand.
CCGCTCTCGTGTCGAGGCTGGCGCGCCATCTGTCGAGCAGGTCCCGCCGAGCCTGAACCCTAACGTCGGCGTCCGCCAGGCCGCCCCCGTCCGACAGACCCCGGGTGCGGAGATAGACCTCGCGACACCTCAGAGCCTGCAACTCGAACGGGGGAAGACCGGCGAGCACCGCCGCCGCCGCCGAAATGGTGCGGAAGCCCCTCACTACCCTGAAGGCCACGGTCCTGTGCAACCTCCTGACCGCCAGAAGACTGCGGCCGTTGGCCATCAGGTCCCCCGCCCAGATCGGAGCTCCGTAGAGGAGCTTCGATCGCACCACACCGGCGTACAGTCGGCGCACTCCGACGCCGGGCCCGCCCAGTCGGGGCAGCAAACGTCCTAGGACGTTCGCCGTCGCCTCGACCGACGGCGCCAGGCGCTCGAAGTGAGCGCCGAAGGTCCAGTGGCTGTCGAGAGTCAGACCCAGGTACTTCATGCTGGCTCCGACCTCGATCTCGGTCCCCCCATCCTCAGGCGATAACCCGTTGGAGGCGTCCCGTGATCGGCCTTCCGGCAAAACTACATTGCCTCGGACTTCTCGGAGGACACCTCCAGCCCCAGTTCCTTGATAGCGGCGACCGCGCAGGCCACCGCCAGCTCCGCCAGATGGACGGTCCTGCCCCACGTCGTGCCCCAGACCAGCACCAACGTGTCGTCGGCGTAGCAGGTTAGCGCCGAGTCCGGTGGCATCGGCGCCCGAAGTACCGCGTCGTACGCGATGTCCCACAACAACGGGCCCAACACCGAGCCCTGTGGGACCCCGCGGTACACCGCTCTTCCCAACATCCTTCCGCCCCGCCCAGTGTAGACGATACTACGGTCCCGGAGGAACGCACGGACCACACCCCGCAGGTACGCGGGCACCCGATGAAACTCGAGGGCGCGGCATATCCTGTCCCAGGGGAAGCTGTTGAAGGCGTTGACCACGTCCAACGACACGGCCAACGCCACGCAACCACGCCGCTCGGCTATCTCGACGAGGGAGCGGACACGGGCGACTGCGTCGGCCGTAGACCGCCCCCTCCGGAAGCCGAACTGACCGTCGTGCAGCCCGGGAGCAGTCCGGGACAAATGCGACTCGAGGCGGGTAGCCACCACTCTCTCCAGTAGCTTGCCGGCCTCGTCCAAGAGGCACACCGGCAGAAAGGCGGAAGGCGAGTCCGGAGAACGTCCTGGCTTCGGCAGCAGGACCATCTGTCCCTCCTTCCACGACACGGGGAATTCTCCCCGAGACAGGCATCCGTCGAACAGACGCATTAGTCTCGGGGCCAAGACCCCGGCGACGTCCTTCCACAGGCGGGCGGGGACTCCGTCGGGACCCGGAGCTTTCCGTGCTCCAATCCTCCCCACGGCTTCGGCCAACTCCTCTTCGGTGACCCTCGACTCAGGGCTCCAACTTCCCGCGGCGTCACGTGGCTCTTCTTCCGGCGGTTGAGGCTAATCTTGCTGCTCCCCTTCGGTGAACCTGCCGTCTTCCTCGTTCGCCGCTCCCGGGAACAGGGCGCCGACAACCTCCTCCAGGAACCGAGGGTCCATGCTCTCCGTCGCGGGAGGCGCTCATGGACGGTGTTTGTTCAACACCATCTTGTATGGGCGCCCCCAGGGATCGGAGTCGAGAGTGGCCAGGAGATCGTCCCAGGCCAGCCACTTCGCCTCCTTGATGGCTCGCTGCAGGGGCCTCCGAGCCTCGCGGTAGGCATCGTACAGAAGAGCCACCGTGGCTGCGTCCACACGCCGTTTACGGCGGGATCTGGGGTACCGGCGCCGAGCACAGATGCACGCCTCGCGGAGACGAGCGATCTCCTCGGACCACCAGTACACCGCGCCAGCGCGGCGCGGGGCTCCGGACCGGGGCATGCACGAATCGCAGATCGCGTGCATATCGCGCCTCAGCCGGATTGCTCCCGTCTCCGCGTCTTCGTCGGTCGGGGTTTCCTCCGACCAGGCGACGGCTATAGCGGTCGCCGTCATGAAGTCCTCGTCGCGGTGGGTCGCCGCCCACCGCGGGGATCTCCATCTCCTTCCCGGTGAGCCGACGGCCCCGTGCGAACCGGACGGACGGTCGCCCCTCGCGCCGCCGAAAGCCACCTCCATTACGATGTAGAGGTGGTCCGAGAGGGTCTCATCCGGGGACACCTCCCAACCGGAAACACGGCGGGATACGGCAGGGTTTGCCCACGTGAGATCCACTATGGACTCGCCCCGCCACGCCACGCACATGCTGGACGATCCCCGGTTCATAAGCCGGAGGTCGAGTGCGGCCGCCCAGTCCTGTACTGCGCGCCCCCTTCCGTCGGTCCTGCGGGAGCCCCACGTCGTAGAGTGAGCGTTGAAGTCCCCGAGCACCAGTGACGGACAGGCGCCCAAGTGCCTCGCGCAATTCGCGAGCTCGTCCAGGAAGGAGGCGTACTCCGTCCGACTGATGTTGGGCGACACGTAAACAGCCACCACGGCTATGTCGCCCCATTTCACGGCCACGAAGCCCCGTCCCCGCTCGATCACCGAGCAGGAGGGGCTTCCCGCGGTCCCGGTCCAGAATATGGCGACCGAGCCGTTCAGGTCGCCAGCGCCCCGTGAAGCGTCGGGAATGCTGTGCGGCTCGGCCACCGCTGCCAGGCCGATCCGCCGCTCCACCAGGCTCTGGAACATTAAGTCCTGAGCCCGGCGGCAGCGGTTTAGGTTGCACTGCAGAAGCAGTTGTCCTCCTCTTCCTATTCCGCCCGCGTCGGGGAAGGCTCCGTTTCCATGGCCTCCTCCGGGCCGTTCTCAAGGACGTCGGTGCGTCCGACTTCCACGCCCTCTCTTCTGGCCTCCGTGGGATAGGTTGACAGCGCAGTCTCGATGCTTACCGTCGCGCCTGCGCCGTCGCTAAGGACTGTCCTTACCTCTCGCGCGGCCCTCTTCTTACGGGCCGACGGTTTACACGCCGGTGATCCCATCCGATGGGACGCTGGCACTCCCAAGTCCGCGCACACCGGGCACTTGGGTACCCTCGCCAGGCAATCCCTGGCACGATGTCCGTCCGTACCGCAACGGTAGCAACGGTCAACGTTGACTTGCAGTCCCGACGCACGTGACCCAACTCCAGACACTTGAAGCACCGGAGTCCGCGCGCCGGGAGGGCGGAAACCCTCGCCGCTGTCCAACCTATTCGGAGCTTACCTGTTGCCGGGGCGTCTGCCCTTCCACCGGTGCTTCCGCTGATCTTCCTAGCCGCTGTCAACGGGCAGCGTATCCACACCGAGCCTAGGCGCCGAGGAGTGGAGCTTATAACGCCCACGTTGACTGTGACGTCATCGAGTCTTCCAGCCCGGTCACCCTCAATTCAGCTGTCTTCCGCGGTACCGCCATCTTGACTGGGTGTTTGCGGAGGACCTCCGCCATCCTTTCGGCCAACCGCGATGCTTTCGCATCAGCGTCCTTGCCTGCGATCTCTAAGAGTAACGCCCCCGTGACCGCTTTCTTAGGCTTAACCACCGCGATGTCGAGGTTCGCGAGGTTGATGGCTCTCTTTGCCAGTGCCATCGCCCGACTCTGAGTAAATCCCGAGCCGTCTTTCACGGTGAGCGACACCACGGCACACCGTGGGGGTCGGGGAAGGCCGACTATATCGACTCTACGCGAGTCCCGATCGCTGACGTTCCGTCCTTTCTCTACGGCGGCCGTTTTAGCTGTTACTCCGCCGCCGCTGCCCGCTCCCCTCGCGGATTCTCTCCCAGCGCGGGAGGGCGCCGGAGGCCGGGCGGCCACCTCGGCGAAAGTCCTTGTCCTCCCCCTTTCGTTGTTGCTACCGGCCGCCGCCCCGGGTGCCGAAACCCCCGTGCGCGGCGATGACGACGGCAACGACGACGACGGCAACGACGACGACGACGTGAGTCCCTTGCTTCTCGCGCCCTCGGCCGACGCGTGAGCCGTTGAAGGAGGTTGCGCCTCCGGCCCTCTCTTCTCTCTCCTATTCCTTCTTCCTCTTCTCGCGACGGTGGTGAATCCGTCCGCCTCGTCGACCGACGACTCCGCGGTCGTTCGCGAGGTGTCTCTGGCCAACCGAGACCGTGCTTGCACGGTTCTCGTAACGGCGGCAGTGTCCGTGGCCGGGGGAATTACGCCTCCAGGCGTCATCTCCAGCCACCATTGGCGTCGGAGGCGATACTTTCCGCGGACCCGGTAATCCTGCGGTACGACCGCTTGCCGAGCGCGCCCGCGACAGCCGAAGAGGAAGAGCAAGACGGCATTTCGTCGTCGAATCTCATCCTCCCGCCGCCGCCGCGCCGCGGCCGCGCGCTACCCCACGAAGATCCCGGGCCGATGGTCATAGCTTTCTGTTGCCCCGAACCCCCCCGAGACCCCCCGGTTCGCGTGACTTCTTCACCAGACGCATGAACGCGTCCGGGAGCCTGGTGATGCACCCCCGGACGGCCACGGTTGCTCAATGACGACGCAGCGGGGCCCGCTTTACAACCCGGTACTGGGGTATCCCTCCCCTGCACCGTAAACGTTATTTTCCATATTGTCCAGGCTCATGATTCTTTTCTTTTGGTTCGCCTTGTCGTCGACGGTAGTTCCAGTCCTGGTGCCACTCACTCTTTCGCACCACACACCGACCGAACCGGTGCATGGTGACAGGGAGCCCCACGAGAAGGTGAGGTGAGTGGTGTTGGCAGATATGGGCCCACCAACTTCTCCGAAATTCTCCGCACCGGATCGGCAGTCTGGAGGGTGCCAAAGGCATCGACC
>JACXIL010005351.1:0-13055 GCA_014737365.1 Bombus soroeensis
TTACAAATATTTTATATAAAAAATAGAATTGTTCATACAGTTTTATTTTCTTTTTGCGGACGTTCAATTATTGTTGTGTTAAGAATATTTTATATAAAAAATAGAATTGTTCATACAGTTTGATCTTCTTTTAGCGGAAGTTGAAATATTGTCGTGTTACAAATATTTTATATAAAAAATAGAATTGTTCATACAGTTTGATCTTCTTTTAGCGGAGGTTGAAATATTGTCGTGTTACAAATATTTTATATAAAAAATAGAATTGTTCATACAGTTTGACAATCTTAACTCTTTATCCTACTAAATTATATACAAACAATTTTTTCCACAAGGAATATTATTATCATTTACTCTGTAAAATACATTCTTCTAATTTATCTTCACAATTTAAGTTCCATTCCTAAGAGAGAAGCTATTTTTCAGGACGGTCTATAACCAGACGTCTGTGAGATCTTGATACGCACGACTGCTCAAAGTGATATCATTTTACTTCGTTTAACCGCGACAGTCGTATCAACCTCAAGGATAAATGGTCCTTGAACGCCGTCTTCTGTCTCAAAATTCGTGTCTCGCTCGAATGGGTTCCTATTCTCAAGGAATTCATTGTTCCTCCAGTTCCCACAGATTCCGTCAGTTCTTTGAAACACCGTAACGAAACAGTGAAAATCGAATGTCTTTTCGCTTTGTAATCGGACGGAACCGTGAAGCAGGAACGCTACGAAACTTGGAATTGATAAAGAACGGTAAAATGTCATTAACGGAGGAAAACATCACGAGACTAACTTCCTGTTCAGGTCCTAGCAATTAGCGTTCCGTTTTTCAGCTCGACCCGGTTATTGTCCGCAAGAAATCGTTGTATCTTTCTTAACTTTATCGGATTAACCTCTGTTTCCATGGAACGCGCGATAAATGCTCGTAATTCCTCGAAAATATCATTTAACCCATTGTAATTAAATGTTTACGGGAGGAGAAATTATAATTCATTAGAATTTTTCTTTTTAAATTTGATATTTGTAGATAGTGATAACTATTATTAAACTACAGATGTTTATAAATTTAGACGAAATTTAAATGTGCAAAGGTATATAGAACGTAGTTCATTTGAAAAAATATACAAAATATTCAAAGCATAATACAATATTTAGACAGCTAAATAAACTTCTATTTAGGTGCCATTTTTTAATTGTGTTTCTAAAAATATATATTTGTATAAATATCCCCAGTGTAGAACTGAGGATTCTCTTTGAGAAAAGAGGCACACTTTTGTGAAGAAATAAGGATTAAGAAGTAACATCTACATGCATACGTCACCTACTATTACGCGTATACAGCATTAAAATCATCCTAATGGTCATTTCTAAGTCTTTGTTAATTTGAGCCCTATAAGTAACAGTGCCATTGTGTTTCTTAGCGGACGATCGACAATTTTAAAGTCAAGGCCACATAAATATTGGAAAACCTGCGCAATGTAAATCATAGTACTGTGTAACAACATTCAAGGAAAGACATTATCTCAGTAGGCAAAGAGATGATAAATTACAAGCTCGTAACTTGTCGCTACGATCTGACTTTCAAATGCGTAACTGTACGGCCAACCGCGGGTGGATGGAGCAAAGTGAAGTTTCAACCAGGCACGTTTCTCACAGACGCGGAATCGCCGACGGCGAGGATCGTGGCAGATCGCGAGCGACCGCGAATCGCGCCAATTACCTTCCCTCTCGCGATGCGAATCCTTAGGCCATTTAAAGATTTTCCGCTGTGCCCAAGGCGACTGAAAACCTTCCAAGATTCGCCGCCCACTACCTGACGCCTGAATAACGGAATTGAAAGACGATCACTTCCCGATCTGCCCTCCAGCAACTCTTACACTCCGTCTCTCTATCATTCTCCGTTTCTTTTGCACCGACTTCATTTCACTTCGTAATTTCCGACGAAGAAGAAACTGCCGCAGTAGATTGGACCCACTACCTTCGCGCCATGGTGGTGATTTTACCTTGATGCTTCGATTCCATCGTACTTTTTCTTCTGTTGATCAGAGGAGACGAAATGTATATGTTAACGCTAACATATTCATTTACAAAATATAGAATTTAATTTTCTAAGGAAAATTGACTTATCTTTATTAACTTTTAATTGTATGATCTGGTTAATGGATTAACACGTCCGTCGCCACATCACCCATGGGGATCCCGTCACCGAAGTATGGGTGACGCTCTTGTTCGAGTTAATTAAATATAGGATATTATATATAGAATAGACAATATAACAATATTAAAAACACATTATACCATACTTTTTATTAATTTATATTCTGGATAAAATATTACATTATGCTATATCGCATGGCATTTGTTAAAACATTCCAAATTCATTTGGGCTGATTTTGGGCACTTTGAAAATAGTTGTAGACTTCGTCATCACTCCTCACTTCACTTTCAAATATATTTTCGCGCTGTTTACTGAACATTTTGAGGATGAAAAAATCACTGATGTACGTCGCACAAGTATGCTTCTGGATTAAATGAAAGATCCGAGATATCTGCCATGAGATACCTCGGAATACTCTAGCTGGGAAGCTTATTGCTTTTCCCATTTCAGATCTAAATAATCTTTTCTTTACAATGAATCGAAGGCGATAAACAATGAATTCCCGTTTGTCGCTCTATTTACTTTCTGCGTACCGATCGGATTTGGGCCCCGCAGGAAACTTAGCCGAAACACGCTGTGTGACGAACGTGTTGTATGTAGTAGTATAACTTTATTCCATTCCAGACAATTCCCAGGGGCTGATATTTTAAAGTTTCAAATTTAACTTGATTCTTAATTCTTCTAAAATAAGTAAAACTTAATTCTTCAATAGATTCTACATTTCACTGTATAAGAACAGGCGTGTATTGCATTAAACGTGAACTTTTCAGAGATTTCAAGTAATATTTTTTTAACTAGATCTCTGGGCCAAGTACTTTCCCTCTCTTATTCATTTGTTCTACTAAAAATATTAGGTCGTCCAGAAAGTTTCTTTCGTTTTATAAAGAAATAATAGACGCGCAATGTTTTTTCTTTTATATTAGTTTATTGAATTATGCACGAACATAATGATAGAGATATAACGAAATGCATCATACCTAATTCAACAAAATAATATAAAACAGAAATTGTTGTTCGTCTATTATCATCTTATGAAACGAAAGAAACTTTTCGGACAACCTAATATATCATCCAATTTTTCTCTCAACACCCGACACTTGTTGATCAGAGGAGAGTTGTTAACGCCAACATATACATTTACAAAATCTAGAATTTAATTTTCTAAGCAAAATTGACTTATCTTTATAAATCTTTAATTGTATGATCTGGTTAACGGGTTAATGTATGTAATAGTGTAACTTTACTCCATTCGAGACTAATCTCTGATTAAAAGACTATTCCCAGGGGCTGATATTTTAAAGTTTTAAATTTAACTTGATTCTTAATTCTTCTAAAATAACTAAAACTTAATTCTTCAATAGATTCTACATTTCACTGTATAAGAACAGGCGTGTATTCCATTAAACGTGAACTTTTCAGAGATTTCAAGTAATATTTTTTTAACTGGGTCTCTGGGCCAAGTACTTTCCCTCCCTTATTCATTTGTTTTACTAAAAATATTAGGTCGTCCAGAAAGTTTCTTTCGTTTTATAAAGAAATAATAGACGCACAATCTTTTGTGTTCTATATAAGTTTATTGAATTATGCACGAACATAATGATAGAGATATAACGAAATGCATCATACCTAATTCAACAAAATAATATAAAACAGAAATTGTTGTTCGTCTATTATCATCTTATGAAACGAAAGAAACTTTTCGAACAACCTAATATATCATCCAATTTTTCTCTCAACAACCGACACTTGTTGATCAGAGGAGAGTTGTTAACGCCAACATATACATTTACAAAATCTAGAATTTAATTTTCCAAGCAAAATTGACTTATCTTTATTAATTTTTAATTGTATGATCTGGTTAACGGGTTAATGTATGTAGTAGTGTAATTTTACTCCATTCGATACTAATCTCTGATTAAAAGACAATTCCCAGGGTCTGATATTTTAAAATTTTAAATTTAACTTGATTCTTAATTCTTCTAAAATAACTAAAACTTAATTCTTCAATAGATTCTACATTTAACTGTATAAGAACAGACGTGTATTACATTAAACGTGAACTTTTTAGAGATTTCAAGTAATATTTTTTTAACTGGATCTCTGGGCCAAGTACTTTCCCTTTCTTATTCATTTGTTCTACTAAATATTAGGTTGTCCAGAAAGTTTCTTTCGTTTTATAAGGAAATAATAGACGCACAATGTTTCTTGTTTTATATTAGTTTATTGAATTATGCACGAACATAATGATAGAGATATAACGAAATGCATCATACCTAATTCAACAAAATGATATAAAACAGAAATTGTTGTTCGTCTATTATCATCTTATGAAACAAAAGAAACTTTTCGGACAACCTAATATATCATCCATTTTTTCCCTCAACACCCGACACTTGTTGATCAGAGGAGAGTTGTTAACGCCAACATATACATTTACAAAATCTAGAATTTAATTTTCTAAGCAAAATTGACTTATCTTTATTAATTTTTAATTGTATGATCTGGTTAACGGGTTAATGTATGTAATAGTGTAACTTTACTCCATTCGAGACTAATCTCTGATTAAAAGACAATTCCCAGGGGCTGATATTTTAAAGTTTTAAATTTAACTTGATTCTTAATTCTTCTAAAATAACTAAAACTTAATTCTTCAATAGATTCTACATTTCACTGTATAAGAACAGGCGTGTATTCCATTAAACGTGAACTTTTCATAGATTTCAAGTAATATTTTTTTAACTGGATCTCTGGGCCAAGTACTTTCCCTCTCTTATTCATTTGTTTTACTAAAAATATTAGGTCGTCCAGAAAGTTTCTTTCGTTTTATAAAGAAATAATAGACGCGCAATGTTTTTTCTTTTATATCAGTTTATTGAATTATGCACGAACATAATGATAGAGATATAACGAAATGCATCATACCTAATTCAACAAAATAATATAAAACAGAAATTGTTGTTCGTCTATTATCATCTTATGAAACGAAAGAAACTTTTCGAACAACCTAATATATCATCCATTTTTTCCCTCACCACCCGACATGGTAATTCTTCGGACAGAAACGAGATTAATCATTTACCTGCACTTGCTCTCACCGTTCTCATAGAAACCTCTGGTATAATTGAGGTTAGCTCGGAACAACTTCAGCCAAAATGTCGATCAGTGACCGAGGTCAAAACATTGGCGTTCAGTGATAAATGCATTGCAGTCGCCCACGCTTTGTGTATCTCCTGTGCACACGTTAACTGCCACGTGATTTACGGCGACTTCTTCGAGTTCTCATGCAACAACGTTTGCCGTCTATAAATAGCTAGATACTTTTCTAGATTATTACAAATATACAAAATATAAACTGGTTTAGGAAAACATTCAAACACTTAGCTAACGAGCTTTTTGAAATTTTATAAACATTATAATGAAACACGTCTATTATCATTTTATAGTAAAATCTGAAAGTATTTCTTTTCGCTTTAAATTTAGCAGAATATTTGATCTAAGTTACAACAAGAAGTAAAGAATCAACAATAAAGAAAAATGTTCTTCAGCCACAACGTTGAAAATATATAATAACACATAACAAGATATATAACAAATATAGAACAAAAAATTCAAAATTTTGATCGAATCACGCTGGATGTCCAATTATGGACGACATTTTATTTACAATTAGTCTCTCGAGGCGGTTATCCCATGCCTAACACCTTCCGCTCCATTTAGCCGCGCCGCCAGCAAGCAAATAATAATTACGTATAGCGAACAGGATGATTCGTTCGCATAACGCAAGCAAGAAAACCATACGAAATGCCTTAACAAGACCTGGTCATGGCTTTTACCGCCTTCCCTTCCGGCGTTCTGTCGATGTGTCTACAATATATTGGTCTTAATTGCTTCCTGATTCGTAAACGCCATGTTTCTTTGGACCAGCTCAAGACGTGAAGTGGCTGTGTTGTGTGATACTTTGATAGTCATTCAAATTATATTTGATTTTTTAAGAAATAGTACAGTCGTAATAGCAGTGATAGTAGCAGTTATTTAACATTTGTGGCGGCACTCGACAAGCGACTACCACCACTCAACACCAAAGCGTGATCACATGACGATAGCGCAGTGGTTAGCGCCTTAGGTTACGAACGTGTTCAGGTCACGGGTTCGAATCCCGACGCCTGGAGTCCGACTTTTTTCTTCCACATCTCTAAATTAGGAAGAAAAAGCTGTAGTAGCCCAGCAGCGCGCTATCTACAACAGTGATGGAACATATCTCAGCCTCTACATCCAACCAGCAGCAACATCAACCATCACGGATCTACTACTATGACAGTTCCACCACAATTAAAATTGTAGTATCGTGGACGAGAGGTGTGGGAGTGTTAGTGCAGATTGTAAACAAGCGGTTGCTGAAGTGTGAATTATAAACAAGCGGTTGCTGAGTATGTGCGTAGTGAGGCTAAGACAAAAGACAAGGGGTTGCTTAGGGGTCGATAAACGAATTAACAGGAGAATGTGTTGAGAAGCCGAAGAGTGTGGATTGCGCTGTCGAGATAGTGTTGTTAGCGTTGTTGAGAGAGAGTTTGAATTTGTATTGACGAGAGTTTGTTAATTAATTAACTAGTTGTTTTTAATTATAATCCGCTGTTGCGATTAGTTCATGTTAAATAACCACTGTTTTCTGTCTAATTAACATCTGTTTAATCCTTTTATTATTAATAAACTAATTATAATAATTTACGATACTACAAAATTATAAAAAGTTCTAAGAATATGGCGTAAACTAGCTAGTTGAAAATAAAAATCTAAAATGTATAAATAGACAAGGCACGAATGTAAATAAACAAGCGAAGAGCATAAAGGAACAAGTCCAAGAGTAAACAAACGGATCAGGATTGAACGCGCAACTACTATTTAGGTCGTCCGGAAAGTTCTTTTCGCGTTCGCCGTTCGGGGCCTTGTCTCGTTCTGTTTAAATAAACAATCCACCAGATCACTCTACCGTCAATCGTGTGGTGACTAGTTATCCTCTGGTAAGGCAAGAGAACAGTTCTCGACGTTAGTAGAAAGTGTACCGAGTGTTTTTTTCGTGGTGGAAAATGGAAGACCAAAAGATACATTTTCGTCACGTTTTGTTTCTCTGCTTTAAAAAAGACAGTACGCCTAAAAACACTGCAAAAGAGATTTATGACGCTTATGGTGATCGGTCTATAACTGTTCAAACAGTCCGGAATTGGTTTAGAAGGTTTAGAGCCGGAAATTTTAATCTGAAAGATGAAGATCGCAGCGGACGTCCATCCACCACTGATACTGACCTTATCAAGGCCTACCTGGATGAAAACCCAAGGTCTAGTTTTCGTGAGATAGCAGATGCTTTAAACATCCCGCGAACAACGATTCATGAGCATCTGACAAAGCTTGGGTACGTTAATCGCTACGAAGTGTTAGTCCCCCATCAACTGACGGAGAGCGATCTTCTGAATCGAATCTCGACATGCGATTTGCTAATTCAACGCAACAAAAGGGAGCCATTTTTAAAAGAGTTGATTACTGGGGATGAAAATTGGATCTTCTACGACAACACTGCGCGCAAGCGATCTTGGTCGAGTCGAGATGAGTGTCCTCCAATGGTAACAAGACCTGGACTTCACCCGAAGAAGGTGCTGCTTTCAATTTGGTGAGACTGGAAGGGTATCCTCTACTAGGAATTACTTCCGGAAGGGCAAACGATCAACAGTGAAAAATATTGCACCCAACTCGAAAAACTTAAGGAAGCCATTATCACAAAACGTGCTGAAGTGGTGAACAGACGTGGCGTCGTGTTCCATCACGATAACGCGAGGCCACACGTTTCTTTAGCGGTGCGAACGAAACTTCTAGAGTTTGATTGGGATGTTTTACCACATTCTCCATACTCTGCAGACCTTGCACCATCGAACTATTATTTGTTCCTCTCTCTAAAGAATTTTCTTCGCAATAGAAAAATGAAATCAGTAAACGAAGTGAAAAACGGCCTCGAAGAATATTTTAAAAGTAAGCCAAGAGAATTTTGGAAGAATGGTACTATGAGGCTCCCGGAGAGGTGGCAAAAGGTGGTAGAAGAGAAAGGATCATACATTATTTAAGAAAGGTACACAGAAAGAAATATATTTTATATTTACCTTCCATTAAAAAAACGAAAAGAACTTTTTGGACAATCTAACATCATGTAAAGTAGCGTCTAATTAATCAGTTAGCCGTTACGACTTCTTTGAAAAGTGTGTGCCTAAAATGTGTCGTAAAAAGTAAGCGATGATGAGTATAGTCGTCAAACACAGAGTACGTATAGCTGTTATAATATAGAATTAAGTTGTAATATTGTAAAATGACTTTTATTTTTTCATTTTATTACTGACAGGGCTCGTGATAACACAAAATATTGCCATTTCTTCATGACGAGTATACTCATCAGAAACAGCTGACTGGTTAATTGAAATAATCATTCAGCTTATCACAGAAAGAATTCGCAAGATTGATTTCACGTGCCATGTTTTTAATCGAGATCTTTCGTTCGTGGGAAGTTGTCGATTTCCGCGAGAAGTTGCTGCGTTGCAATTAACAGCACAGGAAGGAACCTCATCCCTGCCGTTAGGAAGAGTTAACGTGTACACGCGTTTATCTCGATAACAGAAATTACATCGGTTCCGACCGCCTCATTACCACCTATATCATAGTAATCATGGTGAACGCGTGTTTATTGGAAAATAATGTCTAGAGCAAACCAATAGGAAAACCAACATTCCGGAAACATATTTTTCAACCGACCCAAATAAATTGGAATTTTCGTTAGTCGGAGATATGTCTCCATTTTATACGAACATGTAATTCCTCGAATTCCTCGAATTTTCTGCCAACCTAACTTCAATCTTAAATTCTTTTCTATCTAACCTAGTAACAAGATGGTTCTATTAATAGATAGTATCTACCAGCTTTTCACTACCACTTCGTTCATATACACAACAATCTTCTTCTTTTGCATTGCATAGCTTATGAGCTGAATGATTGTTTTATTTTTCTGTATTCGATCTACAAACACAGATCTTCGATTGTTTTATTATGCGTAGCAGCTATTTGAAGATTTCTGAACGGGGTTATACATACATCATATATCGAACACTGAAAATTAGAGTGGCGAAAGTCCAAGTTTTAAGCGTATATTAACACGTTGACTGCCATGAAACCCGTATTCGGGTGTCAGCAGTTTCCGGTAGGGCCATGAAATCCATATTTGGGGAAGGAAATAATAAAACTATTGAATTGTTATAAAAGAAATACGAAAATGGTTTATTAAAAAAATTATTTACTCGCATTACTAAAACATCGATGGGAGTACCTAGCAGAGAACGCCTGCTACTGCGGCACGCGTGGCAGTCGACGTGTTAAAATTGAGGAAGATAAAAAAATGGCTTTGATTTTGAAGAAAACAGAGAGTGAGATGTTTCAGGTAAAACAATTTGGCTATTTAGTTTTCTCCATTTAACACGCTGACTGCCATGAAACCCACATTCGGGTGTCGCTTATTTGGCTACTTGCGAAGGATCGTCGTAGCTATTTGAAAAGATATTCCAGAGGAAATAATAAAACTATTGAATTGTTATAAAAATAATACGAAAATGGTTTATTAAAAAAATTATTTACTCGCATTACTAAGATATCGATGGGAGTATCTAGCAGAGAACGTCTGCTACTGCGGCACGCGTGGCAGTCAACGTGTTAAAATTGAGGAAGATAAAAAAATGGCTTTAATTTTGAAGAAAACAGAGAGTGAGATGTTTTAGGTAAAACAATTTGGCTATTTAGTTTTCTCCATTTAACACGCTGACTGCCATGAAACCCACATTCGGGTGTCGCTTATTTGGCTACTTGCGAAGGATCGTCGTAGCTATTTGAAAAGATATTCCAGAGGAAATAATAAAACTATTGAATTGTTATAAAGGAAATACGAAAATGGTTTATTAAAAAAATTATTTACTCGCATTACTAAAACATCGATGGGAGTACCTAGCAGAGAACGCCTGCTACTGCGGCACGCGTGGCAGTCGAAGTGTTAAAATTGAGGAAGATAAAAAAATGGCTTTAATTTTGAAAAAAACAGAGAGTGAGATGTTTCAGGTAAAACAATTTGGCTATTTAGTTTTCTCCATTTAACACGTTGACTGCCATGAAACCCACATTCGGGTGTCGCTTATTTGGCTACTTGCGAAGGATCGTCGTAGGTATTTGGAAAGATATTCCAGAGGAAATAATAAAACTATTGAATTGTTATAAAGGAAATACGAAAATGGTTTATTAAAAAAATTATTTACTAGCATTACTAAAAAGTCTGACGGAGACTTCAGTGAAAACACGCGTGGCAGTCAACGTGTTAAAAGAATTATCCTTTTAATTTGACAGTAAATCAAATTACAGTTTCATTTCGCGATATATTTTATTAACTTCAAAAGATATACTCAAGCATTTTTATAATAATAATACAACAGTGCTTTATGAAAAGAATAAGCAAACTATGATTTTTAGACCCCAATATGTCCTGAATATATCAAAGGAAAACCAACAAACCACACAGGGTTAGACTCGAGTGAGATCGATGTGAAAGAAAGAGACCCGTTACATCGGCGTCGTAGAAAGGAAGTCGATGAAGTGCAACCAACCACGTAGAAGAGGTAGATGGCGAAAAACGAAGCCTGGAGAAGGAGGAAGTGATAGAACAAAAGGGAAGGAACGAATTCATCGGTTCGCTCTATGAGAACAAAAGTGACACGAATCCTAACGGGTTAACGTCTTTCCATCTCTTGTAAGATCCAGCATTGTCAAGTTCATTGCGCTATTCTCTCGTGAACATGACTCATTGATCATTCTATTTCTTCTACTCTTGTTCTGAGAACATTGGCGAGTGTCACGAGTCAAAAAGTGGTGAAACGCGTTCCGTATGCGAGACACGCGTTTGCTGACGCATCGACGAGGATTCCCTCGATCCTGCGGGCCGATTAGGCCAAGTCACGCTTGGCAATGATCCGATTATGGTTTCCCGCGATCCTATCCGTTCGTTGTCTTTCCTTATTATCGCGAATTCGCGTCGGTCCGCGGCCTGTTACCGCGTGAACAAACGTGCACGTTCCGAGTCCGCTTCACGTTCTCAGGCTACTTGGTTTACCTTGGATAATCACGGAGAACCTGGGGTTTCTTTGGCATACGTGCATAGGGAACGGTGTCTAGACTAGAAACGTGTGTGGACTGGAAATCTTCAGGTTAATCATCGAAATTATGTAGATCAAATTCTGGTTCAATATGGAAAAATTTGTTATTTTTATCTCTACCAAGAGAAAACAATAAATTTCGAAAGTTTCTTTCTGTCCAAAATGTCTGTTTTCTTCATATTTGTTAAATATTACAGATTTTTTAAATCTTTTTTATTTCCTTCACCTGTTATTTTTTTCAGAAGGATAATTACTAAATGATTTTTATAGATGTTTCACTTTGGAAGATGAACAAACAGTAGAAAATTTGAACTCGACGATAAAAGAATTAGCGGGGCGATGCAAATAGCAATATGCTAAAATGATAATATTCTTATTGCATGATTTTGTGATGTATGCTCACAGGCAATTATTAATGCCATTATATTTCAAATGCAAATGAGAAGTCAAATATCGAAGAAGCATTGCTATATTCTATATGGCAATTGAAATATAATTTATTTCTATCTTGTCTCTAACACTGCAATGGCTAAACTAATCAAGTGACATAAAAAAAAGTTGTTTCTGCAGAAAGCTTTCTGTAAAATAAGATAGAAAAGTTAATGAAGCCAAGCAACTTTGCGGCAATATTTGAAATTAGCATACCTATTCAAATATATTAACATATTCATGGCATCTAAAGTAGTTATTAGAATGCATCTAAACTGGTCATTAGAATGCATTAGAACTTGTAGACTATTAATTTGTTTATGTCATCAAATAAATAAAAGGTGCCTACGAGAATTGCACTGCTAAGCGTCCGAGTACATAATTCTAATTTTTCCTTTAATTGATTTGTATGTCTTGACGTTGGAATATGTGTAGTACATTCATCCATATTGCCTTTAGTATTATTTATTTATTTTTACTTAGCCCGTGCCTTTCGACTTTGGATAAATTTTTACATCTCGTTTCCCTATCACGCTTTTTACATTCTCTCAATCTTATGGTGTTATCACCTTATTGCCTCCTCCCTTATATCTATCTAAACTCTTTTCTTTGTCTATATCTGTCTAAACTCTTCTCTTATATATCTACCTCACCTCTTATCCATTCTATTATATTGCACTCCCTTAATTATTCTGTCTTTAAAACTATGACAACTTTTGGGCTTTTGCCTCCTTGCTGTGCTTCCTTATTGTCCTTCCTCCCCGTCTTGTACTGCCCTTCTCTTCTCCATTATTGTTTTCAATTCCATTAGTCCTTCTCTAGTCTCGTTTAGTATTTCTTCTGTGTCCTTTGGTCCTCCAGTTATTTCGCATTCTTCTATTGTGTGCCTCAGGTCTTCTTCTTTCCTTTTACATAAGCTGCATCTTTTTGTCACTCTTCTTTCCAGTATTCCCTTGCTTTGTATTTTAAGATTATATAACTTGTATCTTTTCTTAAATTTTATGACCCAAACGAAATAATAATTCTGAATAATTTAAATAATTTCTTATTCAATTTATCTCACTTTCTTTCAGTAAGTGTTCTAATACTTGTGAATAAGAGTGTGTATTTTGATGTTGTGCATATTATGATATGATATATCGTTTAGGTATAGAAAAGTTTTGGTTTCAAGTATTTAGAGCTAAAGATAATCATTTTCTATCATCCTCCTTTGAATTTGAATTTTCCTTACTGCTGATATTTTTCCTTTCCAAGTAG
>JACXIL010005352.1:0-149041 GCA_014737365.1 Bombus soroeensis
GCCTCTCCAAATTTTAATTGGTTACTATTCACATTGCGTTTAATATTTCGACAATTAGTACCATCGATTTCAGGACACAGATTTTCCTTATAACGTTCTTTCAAAGTTTCACTATAATGTATTTTGACACCAAAACAATTTTGTATTTTTGCCACTAAAGACGCATCTTTTAAATATTCTACAATTTCTGACCACATAGTTCCTATGTGTAATGTACAAGTTTCATCGCAAGAATAACATTTTATTTAGTAATTTAGTAAATTATTATTGAATATATGAATCCGACAATGATGAATTCATTAAATTGCATAAATCAAGATTAAATGCATAAAAAAAATTGCTAAAATGGAGGTGATTCAATATAAATCTATCACATAAATGTTAATTTATCGAATATTCATCGAACTATTTACAAGAAGTGTAATTCCTTTTAAATTTTTATTTACAAGTAAAAAATTAAAGGGAAGATATTTGAATAGTTCAAACGTGTTTAGATAACCGCAAAATCGATGATATTCGTACGTATCATTTTTAAACACATTTTTTACCACTCTTGTAGTACATTATCGTGCGTATATATAAGTACATATTCCATAAAGTATATACAGTTATGGAGGAAGTGCTGCAACTATACGAACTTAGATTCGCCAACTTCAAGCTCTGGACTAAACCAATGACCATAGTCGCCTAATATTTTGTGGTTGTTTTATAATAAAATCGATAGTTATATCTCGATTAAGAAATGTATCAATTTCGATATAAAGATATGTATATTAATATTTGTAACTGTTTAAAAGAAGATATGAGTTACATATACTTCAATAAGAAAAGATCTAATGAAAAAGGGATTGACTTGACTTTAGCCTTTTTATTTGATAAACTATCCTTCACCCTAATTGCAAAACTCTATATACAATAAGAAAACTTATAAAATAAAATAAATCCCATTCCCATATTTTACAATGTATGAAGTATGTAACAAGTGATACCACTTAAAAATGCAATAAAAAACATTTCGTACATTTATTATTCCTTTTTATCCATGCAAAATATATTTCAAGTAATAATTGAAACATATTTGCAAAATAAAAATTTATCACAGAAACATTTCAATTTGAATTTCATCAGTCATTCATTGTATTAATCTACGATTGAAACATTTGTCCGATAAGAGCGAAGCTTTTAACAGCTAAAGAAACATCAGAAATTTCGGAATTCGAATGAATATGTAAATCTGATGTATTAACAGCATTTATGTTAGCAATATTCTGAGAATTTATTTTTTGAATATTGTCCATATAGGTTTTGCTACTTTGTGTGTTTATGGCATTAGTATTATTTAAATAAACTTGCGGTAAAACGGTAATGATAGAGGTTGGTGAAGACGTTTCCGACTCGCAATAGGTTTGCATATTTTGTGTCGAATTGGATTGATAACTGTTATATTGCGCTTTACACTTTTTCTCATGCACGAATAAACTACCAGAATGGCTATACGCAGTGCCACAAATCTTACAAGCATATGGTTTTTCTCCCGTATGCGTGAATTTGTGTTCTTTTAAGTACTTTAGTCGCCTAAACGATTTACCGCAAGTTTTACAATGATAATTTGCTTCTCCAGTATGTGTTGTAATGTGTGCTTTAAGCGTACATGATTTGGCAAAAGCAGCACTACAAAAGTGACAAACGAACGGTCTATCACCAGTATGAGTTCTTTCATGATTGATACAATTAGAATTTGAAGTGAATCCTCTTCCACAATATTTACAAACATGAGGTTTATATCCCGTATGCGTCCTCATATGGAACATGAGACCTGTATTTTGCCTAAAGGTTTTGCTACATATGTGACATAAAAATCGTTTAAAATTTACATCTTGCTGTTCCTTAGCGCGCTCGTGGATTCTTATATGTTTTTGTAATTTAACTTCCTTTTCAAAGGATTTATTGCATTCTCCGCATCGATATGGTTTTAATCTTTCGTTTGATTTATGTTGATTCTTCTCCTTCTCATCACAGGCACACATCTTACCGCACGTTGTGCAGTTTTCTTCTTCTGTATTATGCGTACTTAATTGATGCTTTAGTAAGGATTTTTTTGTATCATATGATTTTCCACAAATTTTACAAGGAAAACCCTTTTCCTCGTTATCTGAATCAAGCTCCTCTCGGATCCAACTGTTTATTAATTTAATGGCTGATTTATCATCATTTGGTTTTTGCATTTCTAATGTTAAATTTTCATTATGTCCATATCGATTTTTATGACTATTTAATCTATCTTGGCGAAAGAATTTCATATTACATACATTGCAAACAAATCTTTTTTCAATATGAATCTGTAAATGTTTCTGAAGAGATTTTTCGTTCGCATAACGCTTGGTACAGTAGTTACATCGATAAAGTGTCTCATGATCGAAAGAATCAAAGTTTTCAGTAGATATCAGTAGTTCAGTAGGTAACGAGCTAGAATTACACTTTTTATCTTTAGATTCTAAAGTCCTTTTTTTTAGGACACTTAAAGTATTATTCTCATTAGTTGCAAATTCTTCCTCTGTTTCTTTTTTATCTTTATTATTTTCAACTTCTTTTTTTTCGGGTTCAGTTATAGTTTCCAATTTTCTTTTATCTCTAATTTCTTTCAGAATAGAAAGGACCTCCTTTGGATTAGTTCTTTTATGAACATTTAAGTGTCTTACCATAGTATCAGTTTTCCTAAAATTCCTGTTACATATTTTACACAATACCGGTTTAGGTTTTTCTTTAACAATATGTAGTTTATTATGTTGTATCAATTTATCAAGTTGAAAAAAATGTTTGTTACATTTATCACATGTGAATTTCTTTTCATCATGAGTTAATATGTGTCTATCCAAAGATCTCTTGCTGGAATAGCACCTGGTACATTTTGGGCAACTATAAGAACATTGAGAATCTGTTTTTTTAATATCTGCTGCATCATCATCCCATTTAACAGCTGTATTCTTTTTTATATATTGTCTCTGTCTTTCTTTATGATTTTTTAAATTTTCTATAGATGTTACTCTTTTAAACATTGTCATTCTTCTTGTTCGATAAACTTCTCTTCCTGTAACACTTTTTTCATATTCTGTTTGTTTACATTTAATATAGGCATTTTGTTTATTTAAGTTACTAGTAGATTGTTTATCTTCTGCGTACTTTGATTCATTAATTACTTCATGATCTTTTATGTCTTTAGTACTAGAATTAAGCATTACCATTGGATAAGAATTATAACCCATTGCAGAAAATGAATCAGCTTCAATTTTGATTAAATCAGAAGTAAATGAATAATCAGTCTGGGAATATTTATCCTGGTGAGCAATAAAGAACAAAATAATAACAATTTTGTAATTATACTTTTCTTACAAATGTAAAGTACTTACTTTTGTAGTTTTACATAAATTGATATTATATATTTTTTCCACTTTACCATACAATTCTCTTAATTGGATATCAGATTGCTGGCATTGCCTCCTTAATTCATGGGCATCATTGATCTTTAATATACATGTCGTGCAAATAGTGGAAGGTAAACCATCATTTTCCAGTACCTATTCAGTAAAAGTCGCATTATAAAAAATATAGCGAACAAACATTGAAGAAAAAAGAAACCATTGGAATTAAACTAACCTCCACACCGCTGCACAAACGAAGTTTTTCAGACAAATTAATTGTATTTTCATTAATCGAATCACTTCGTTTACTATCGAAAATGCATTGATTATTTTGATTTGTTGCAAGACAAACACGGCAAACATTGCCACAATCATTTGATGAAATTGTTGTTTTATTTTCGATTTCCATTGGACCGTAGCTAAACTAAGTGTTTAACTAAAAATATATTCACATTCAAATTCTTTAGAATATTCAACAAAAGATCATAATTTAGATATGATGCAGTGCATTTACTATCACATGCACGTTATTTCTTTTTTCTGCGAAAGTTCATCAATGCTTCTGGTAGAGTTTCTATGACAGTTGTGAAAACTCAAGGTTTCTTAAAACATCACCTTTTCAAAACAATGATCTCTCAATATTGTTGTTATTATTATTTATTATAATATATAGTTTATTTAAATCCATCTTTAAAAATAAATAAAATATTAGTAAAAGAGAGGGAATACAAATCGAGCGATGATCTGTTTATTTCACTTGTTCATGACATAAGCAAACATTACGAGAAAGTAAATACGTAAATAGTGATTTGAAATATTGACGCATTTAAAAGGTAGCGTTTTGTCAAATTATACGAAAGAACGGAGTAATTTTACTGTATTATACAATTAAGTGATGGCAAGTTTATCAGCAAAAAGAAATTACGAAGACGATGATAGTATACAGAATGTCAAAGAGAGAAAAAAACATCATACTGATTTGTACTTAACCTATGATGTTTTACGGCTTGTATTTAAATATTTGAATTGGGTAGATCTATTGAATGCTTCAATGGTTTGCAGGTGTGAATATGTTCGATATTTCATTAAATTTTTGTATCCTAAATGAAGAAAAATTTCATTACCATAAATCTATTTAATCAAAATTGAATAAACTTCAAAAGTAGACATTTGTGTGTTAAACTTTTGTAAAATGTATTAATATGTGGAGCTTTATATTTTAGGTCTTGGTTAGAAGTGGCAAATGATGAGAAACGAACTAGGGGAGGTCCTACCAGTTTAATAAACAGTGGTAAAAAATATATTAAAGTTATAGAAAAATTACGGAACAAACCAGCATTAGGATTAGTTTTTAAAGGTCTGCATAAACGAAGCATTAGGCAAGGTATTTATTTGAATTATATCTCAGATTTTTTAATTTTAAGTTAAATGTTTCCATAAAGTACATATATCACTCTGCTTTTAATCATCATGTTTGGTTCTATCAAGATTGCCTTTGTCAAGTTCTTCCACAAAGTTGTGAAATTGTAACACTGTCCACATTTGGTATACTTATTGAAAATGCAGAAATGGAAAGAGTTCTTCAGAAAAGAGTATATGCCTTTCTACCTGAAATACCTGATGTAACAATGAAAGTAATTACAATTGTTTCACAAGATGATTTTACACAGTATTATCAACAAATGAGAATAGAATTTGCCAAACATGAAACTAATAGATCTAAATGCTTTCTACTATTTTGTAATCAAGCAGGACGTGCCCTAGCACAGAGAGCTGCAAGGGTATTACAATTATGGTAAAATTCTAAATTTCATAATCTTGTATTATATTATATTATATTATAACAATATAATGCTGTTTTTACATTTAGTAATGTAAGAGTTAGACCTTCTGTGTGGGGAGGAGTAGTCAAGGATTTATACGTATGTAATTCAAAAAATCCTAGTCATGATGAGAGATGCTTTACATATGCATTTTGTGTTGGAATTACTATTGTTGGAGCAATAGATTCATGGTCTATAGTTATGGATGATAGTTGCAAAACTAAAGAACTAGTTGAACAGAAGTTGGAATCATTTAAGAACCATATTTCATTAAGAAAACATTCCATAGGTTACATGTTTGCGTGTTGTGAACGCGGAACAAATATGTTTAATGAAAGGGATGTAGAGTCTACAATTTTCAAAAAGCTGTTTCCAGAGGTACCATTGGTAGGCTGTTTCGGTGACGGAGAATTCGGAGAAACTACGATATCAAGCAGTAAATATCTTTCATTATGACCGTTATTACAACAATGGAAAGCAATGCACTTTTATTATGAATTTTTTCAGAGAGTATTAATGATACAAAAGAGTTGTGGTATCACGAAAGATCTACTGTATTTTTAATAATTACATATGGCCAGAAATTGACTTGAATCTATAACGAAGAAATCTGAACTATCAATTAAATTAATATCAGAATATATTTGGTATATGTTAAGTGACTAATTGTAATATAAAAAATCAACAATGGTGATTTAAAAATATATGTTATATAATAATGTATCTTAATATATTTTATGTTCTTAAACATTTTTTTATGTTATTTCCTAATTTATTTCCCCATAAAAATGTCTATAGCATGAAAATTTTTACTTTTTTTGTTTAAAAATGGTTGGCTTCCGGAACAAAGCAATTTAAAAATGATTACCAGTATGGAAAACAGCTTTGTTTAATATCATGTACGCGTAACTATATCAACGCGATATGGAAACACTTAGCATATCCGACAGTTAATTGGACAAAAACCTGCACCTCTTTGAATATAATTATAATGTTTAAAACATTACCAGACGCCAGACAACTACTTAACAGTATTTCCGCACGTACGATACCACGGTAAAGATAAAATAAAGGAAACTGGGCCATGAAAGAATTTATTTATGTTTAGTATGATATTGCCAGGGTTTATAAGGTTGTACTTTGAAGCTTTTTCCATCAAATTAAGTCAAGTAAGGATATATAAATATATAAAATAGGACATTGAACTCTTCACCGTGTGGGAGTCTCGTATAATTATTTTAAGATCATTTATAATTTATTTAACATATTAAATACGGTGTTTCTTTAAAGCGAAGCGATGACTATATCACTATACTCTAGTACTAAATTCTATATTCTAGTTGTGCCTGTTATTTTATTTAGTTTTACGGTTTGCCAAGCATGGAACAGCGGTTTGCAACAAAGGTACGATGGATATGGGGTAGATTGGATTTTTATGCCTGATGGGAATGATCAGCCTCAAGTTGCGGTACTGAGACACACAGAAAATGATGAACGAGGAATTTTTGATGACTCACAAGTTTCTTACGTCCTTTATACTCGGTATATTCAGAAGTTTATAAAATTTACATATTTACGAAAACATGTATTATAATCCTTTTGAAACGCAAATATATTTCAAGATCTGGTTCAGAAAATGGTACTCAATTATATACGAACGATACTAAAGGACTTCACAACTCTAATTTCGATCCGTCTCGCCAAACTAAATTTATAACACATGGATGGAAATCAAGTGCAATGAGTGCTGGCCTCATTGATATGAAAGAAGGTATTGTCATTTTAAAGATTTGAGAACGTAATTCTAAAAAGTCGGTATATTTTACCGTTTATTATAATTACGTAGCGTATTTAAAGTATAACGATTATAATGTCATTATGGTTGATTGGCAACCTCTGGCTGCAAGTACATTCTACCTTGGACCAATGCGTAATACAGAAAGGGTGGGAAGAACATCTGCTGAATTTATCGACTTCTTAGTGGCAGAAACAGAACTTAAAACCGAAAATATTCATTTTATTGGTACATTATTAATATAATGAACTTAAGATGTAGTAATTATTCCACGTTTTCTATATTTTCATTATTATTTTACGAAGGACATTCTCTTGGAGCGCATGTAGCTGGTAACACCGGAAGTTTAATAACTTCCGGACACTTAGGAAGAATAACCGGCTTAGATCCCGCTTTGCCTGGATTTCATTTGCTTACATCGGATAAAACTCGATTAGATCCTACAGACGCGATGTTTGTCGATATTATTCATTCTTGTGGTGGAGTCTTAGGCTATTTGCAACCTTTAGGAAGCGTAGATTTCTACCCAAATGGAGGAACAGCTGTTCAGCCTGGTTGCTGTTGTATTCCAGAAATAATGGGTAATATAACATTTGTATGCTTCAGCAATAAGTACATATATCTATGTTTCTTTTTCTATAGAGGCATGTAGTCATGGTCGAGCACGTGTATATTTTACCGAGAGTATTGGTTCTAAAACTGGGTTTGTGGCGAGTAAGTGTGATACATGGGATCAATTTATGCAAGGAAATTGTAATTATTCCAAAACTACACTACTAGGAGAACATGTTGATAAAATGGCGACTGGAACCTATTTTCTCACAACAAGATCTGAACCCCCTTATTCTAATCAGATGGAAATAACTGATAATACGATTTAAATAAAATATTTAGTATTTAAGAAAAGAAGGTATATACTATATATATATATATATATATATAGATAGATAGATAGCAAGCAGAATCAATCATAGAATAAAATGTATATTTAGTAAAAATGGCTTATTATATGCAAGATATCTAATGGAAAATATTTCATTTTAATAAATAATAATTACATTATTTAACATTTTAAATACAAGAAACTCTATGTTTGTCAATTTCCAAATATTTGTTTTATACATCGGTATTTCATCTTACCTACAAAATATACCTTGATTCGATGTAACTAATAATTGCCAATATCTTAGGGAATGACCGAAGGACCTTAAATTGGTTTGTATAATAAGGTTGTAACATATTTTTTACGATAACGATGCGTCGCCGATAGAACCATTACGCTATCCTTAATGCTTAAAGCATATAGATGATTTAACATAACATGATTTGGTTCTGGTAGAAGTGTTGGTTCACACTGAAATTAGTATTGGTAAAAATAATAATACATTTTGTAACAAATTAAAATGCTTGTTAATACATTTTTGTAAACTTACAGATAAGGGAGTATCTTTATTGAGAATAACTTGAAGCAAATGAGGTGGCAATATTGGTGGACCAGCTACTTTCTCCCAGGGCTTATTGGGAGGAATTTCTTGCCCGTACTCAGTCTGAGCACTACTAGTAACACCTTCGCTATCTTTTGCAAGTGCTTGAAAAACTTCAAAATCAGATTTTCTTACAGATACCAAATTATTCTTGGAACCCATTCCATTATCAACAATTTTCTATCAATAAAATATTTTTATTAAAGCACGTACAAACGAGTGGATATTTTAATATCGTTTAAAATTAGCAAAATTATTTCTTACTATATCTGGATCGTGTCTCCATTCACCATCAACAAAAAACTTATACTGATGTTCCCCCTCTGGCAAATCAATAATTGTTACAAAATCACCATGACTCTTAACCATTGGTAATGTTTTCCATCCAGTAAAAGTTCCACTGATATAAACCTGTTTACCACCTCCCTCCCATTTAAACACTGTTGGTAGCACTTTGCTATCTGCTACTTTGGTTCCTTCAGATACTGTATTAGAGCGTGGACGTTGAGAACTAAAGTCTTCTCCATCTTGCTGTGTGTTAGTCTGTTGGTAAAAAGGATGACAAAACTTTTTAAATAGATCCTTCTGCGAATTTGCAATTAATGTATTTAACATAATGAATTATTAAAAATACCTTGGCAAAATAAGGTTCTTCCTCTTCATGAGATGATTGAAAAACTAATTTTTGGCTTGGCTTCTTATCAAAAACAAAAGCTTGGCCTTCCTTCCCTGGTGAAGGTGGAGGATATTCTTTAGTATGGCGGTGTTCTCTATTTGTGCTGCTAGTGTGATGATGGCCAACTGGTTGATTACTGCCAGCGTTACCCATTATTAGGCTGCAATTTCTATTGCAAAACAGACTAAATGTAACGATCAAAGTATTTATTAATTTGATACGAATCACTAAAAAAATATAGGGGGAAGTATAGTTATATCTTCACCTTTCTTTTAAATCGCTTGTTTTGTAAACAAGAATCTAAGAATTCAACGAATTTTATTTCATTTAAATAAAATGGCAACCAAACTTTAGATCAATAGTGTTACAGATTATTTCATTTTCACTGGTAGCTTTTAATTTGTACATACCTTACTTTTAATCTATAAATCAAACACGATAAAAAATCATAACGTCAAAGAACAGTAAGTGCAATAAAAGTAATGATTCCATTAGATTTGACTAAAAATGGCTACTTCACTTATTGAAGATCTACTTATCGATAAGTTGACGATTATAATAAACACCTATATTATCAACTGCCGGAAATTCTGACTTACAAATTGTATTTGTAAATTATATCGACAGCGAATATAACAGAGAAATTGTACAATTTATCAATATTATAGCGCTAACAAGAGTGCTCGTAAAAAGAGCGTTTGCATACGTTGCGGTTTCGAAAATCGTTTTAAGCAAGTGAAGTGAAATTTATTATTTTTATATGCTCGATTCAAGTGGTCGTTTTTCCATTGTCACATTATAAATCTATAATATTACACATATCTATCAAGGTAACATTATGTATTTATAACATAATATTGGTAATAAATGAGAACTAGATGTGTGCGCGCATGTTTTGTTTTGATCTAACATGATTATAAAATATGTGCAGAGTGCTTGTCGTTTGAAATCATCATTTTCATAGATCAGGCGTTATCGAACATGATCAATTGTGTATTTCTATATTGATATCGTCGAAGCCTTTTCGAACGTTGAAGCATTCGTGGTTTTCAAGGTGAGACGAACCTTGTATAGTAAAAGCACCGAGGTGTGCGAAAGGTGATCAATAACCGTCAATATTCAGGACGACGTTTTAATAAGAGTGTAAGCCTGAGATCTTGGGGCCCAGTTTATGACTCCGCGACACAGGACGTCACTTCGACGCTCTTACTGCTTGCTCTTTATTACCACTTGTCTCTATCTCTTTCTACCCTCCCTCGCCTTCATACACTATTCTCTTGTATATGTTTCTTCCTTTTCTCCGTCCTGTCTCTATCTTTGTCTCTCACGCGGTGTTCTCACGCGAATTTATTATTTATAAAGCCAAAGGAGCTTGTATCTCCTCGGGCGTATTCTAACTTGCCCGTCTGACTTTCAGCTTTGCAACAAAACTCTTAAGCCTTAGTCGACTCATTTCATGATTCTTGATCATTTTTTCGCCAAAAAATGTCCACTCTCTCGTGTCTTTCTTATCCTGTTTTCAATTTCACGAGTGCATGCAATGTCTTAAGCTAGATGTCACTCTGAGAGGTTTGGAAATCGTATTTGCGCGCTTCGAATGCGCAACATTCATCGTAACGGACAGATGTATCCCAGTGAAGAGTCGTTTTATCTTTGAAAGCTTGGGTCGAAATTCATTTAACGGAACCGCAGATTTGATCGATCATGTTAAATGTATTTCTCGTTCCGTGATGCTGATTAGATTATTGTAAAAGCTTTGGATTATCTGAAGTGGCAACATATGTCGGACATTTCCGGGAGTTCAAGTGGCTTGCACGCGGCCTGCTATATGGATGTTAATTTTTATCGGCAACTTCGATAGACCGGCCGGCTCGAGTAACTCGCGTAACGAGAGAAGTTAAACGGGAGTACAACAACGCGTTCTTGTAAACGTATGCATTCACCAGGAAGTCGAGGCCGCTAGGATGCGCCTGTGTCGACTACGCCAAGTAAACCCAAAGTCCCGGCTTTCTGTTCCGGTAAACAACGTTTTAATCCTATCGAGATTGCTCGTTACAGGGCGCGAGACAATATCCAAGTTTCAGCCAGCAATCATCGCCCGAGTACAAAGCATCTCAGCTCTCTGTCGACGCAAAGTGTTTGCTTCTTGCGTACGATCGAGAATTTGTCACTCGATCTCTCGTATCAATCGAATCGTCTTTTATCCTTTAAATCTGAAACCGTTGGCTGTTTTAGGCGCGTGAGACGGGTGAGGGGTAAGAAAGCGGAGGAGAGTTTTGGCACGAGCCAGATGTCGAGCGGATCCGTAACGAAACCGAGAAAAGAACGGAAGGAAAAGAAAATAGGAGGAAAATCGTGACGAACAGAGAATCGAGGTAACGTGCATGCGTTTAATCGATAATCACCGGCAAGTGGTTTCGTCCGAAAAGGGTGTGGAGGTTACATCTGCGAGGTATCATCAGTGGCGGCCTACGAAACGGCGATCCATCATCTCTCGGCAGTCCAAATCCGAAATTGCTCGGCCATTTCCTCGGACTACGCGTGCGGCTATAATAGGGATTAAGGCTGGTGTAAATAAATTTCGAATCGCAAGTAATCCTATCTCTTTAAGCTTTGCGGCGTTCGCGGAGTCGAAAGCCCCGGAGGAACGCGACCGATCCTGTACTTCTCCTTTCGTAGAACTCGTTCAGGATAATTCCATGTTAAAGAGAGGCAAAGAGTACGAACTATTTCAACGAGTTATTCGCGATACCGAATCTTCTGTTGTACGTCTAGAAGAAAAAGAACGGCTACCGCCTACGACATACTTGTCCTTTTTGGTTGTCCTTTTTTCTTTCTTTTTTTTTTTTTTTTTTTTTAGATGCAAAGGGGCTCGCGACATGAGCTGATAACGAGCAACGAGAAGTGACAGGAAGGTGGTTCGTTACCGTTGCACGTCGGTAACAGACCAGTCGATCCGTTCGTCGGTTGTCTTCTTGCGCGCGGTTGCTGAAATAGTATTGTTACGCTGTTCATTGAGCACGAGGCACGTTAGATTGTCAGCAGCAGATAGAGGGACACCCGTTGCCGGATAATAATAGATATGTTGTCAGCAGGATGTTTCGACATTCGATCGCAAACTCTTGCCTCTTACCTGGCTAAGGAAGTTGACGATCGAATGGAGAGTTGCTGTCGCCGAGGGAAGAGGCATATTCGGGGATGACGCGGACTTAGGCCGTGTCGGCGAAAGTCCGGAGAGGCGGTGCGGCAGCGGGAGAACAAAAAAGGACGCGGAGGAAGATGGAAAGGATTACGGTGCGTCAGAAGCGATGACTGAACGGCCGGTAATCGCCGTTGCCGCTCTAATATTTCGAATAGTTCGCATTTACAATGGGCTTTATTGGCGGGAAAACTGAGGGGGGTATTTTGAGCAGCCGGGACATCCATCACCGGGTGTCAACGTGATTGTCTTGTGTCGCGTTCACCGTGGAAAAGTATTGACACGGAGAGAGTAACCAAGCCGCGCGATTACCAACCCATACCGCTTGCGAATCGAACGACGTTTCCCATTTAGCGTTAGCGAAACTAGCAATATTGCTAGTCATCTCGTGATCTGCTAATCAGTTTGTTGGTGAGTAGAAGAACGCAAAGAATTTTCATAACATTCGATCGGCATTTTTGGACAGCATTATTTCAACCGACGAATGATATCGCGCAACCGCGGACCGCTCGTGCTCGGCATTGTGTCGTATTTAAATGAGCTTTCTAATGCGTTTAGTTTGAATATCATGGCGGGCCAACGCGTCATCCTGTCCTCGGAAAGGTATTAGTCATTTTGTTGAATCTAGGTATCGATTTTAATTATATACAGTGGCTGTTTGATTCTATGGGGTGAGGGGAAACACGAGGGATTTTCAATTTCAAATTTAAATTCAAAAGTGAAAAATGTTTATTTGAAAATTCGAAAACTGTTATCCGGAATTCTAATTTAAAAGATATCAGCATTTTTGTTGTTGTCGCTTTTCTTAGTAGTTTTCCCCTGTGAAACACGTGCTCGTTTCGTCGAGCAGATTCAAAGGGAGTGGAATCGAGAGCGTCGTAACGAATAAAAGTGATCGGCGTTGTCGTCAGCGTGCGGATTAAAGTCGACGAGAAATAAAAGCTGGTCGTTCGTTGGGAAAACAGTACGGGTGGTCAGAGAGTAGGTACATACGCTCACGGGAGGCGTCGATGCATAATCGGAGCGCACCCTCCCGTGGCTATCCGTTTTATTTATCCGATAACACGCCATTATGGGCGAATCGCGGATGCGGCTGTGTCGGTAACGATTGGCTATTTATAATAACACGTGGCATATGGGTAATTAGTTGCGCGTAAGCCGCGCTGAAAAACCGAACGGTGGCGTACGTGTCCAGAAAAATTACCGTCGTTTTTCATCCCTCCTCAAAATCCATTATTTTAGCTCTTGATTTTTCTCTCGTGTCGGCCTCTATACCAAGCCGCGCTGTATATAAACCGCGCGCAATTAACGTTTTGTAAAATCCCGCTCTTTCGTGACTCTCGATCGACTTTGACGCTTGTTTTGCCGCGACGCGCACGTATCTCGCACGAACAAGTAATTACGTTAATTCGATCGATGTTTTCTTTTGCCTTTGATATACGGACGACGAATCGACGGTCGTAGAAAGCCTGCTGGTAAATTTGAAGAGAATGGAAAGACGATCGCGAGCATCGAACCGGAAACACGTCGAGCAGAGGGAATCGAAGCGGCAGACGACAAGGTGGCAATTGCAAAGGAGACGATCGGGAGTAGCAGCCAGTCTGATAAACGCTCTACTCTATTAACTCTTCCCTCTGTATTCTCTTCTTTCTTTCTTTTTTTTTTTTCCTTTTTTTCTTTTGCACAGGTTAACGCGACTAATGGCGATAGGATAACGGAGGCAAAAAACCTGGACAAAAATTCGTGTCGTGGGTACGGTAAACGGAACGTCGGACAAAGAAACGGAGAAGAGCGACGCTTCCGGTGCAGTGGAGTCCTTCTGACGCGTGTCCGGTTGGTTGGTGCGGAATACCTTCCTTCTATGCATGCTCTTTCGACAAAAATTCGCGCTTTTTTCCCTCTCTTATCCAACGTTACACGTTACCCTCCTTTTTGCCGTACGCTCTGTTACAGTTCTGTGACGACGACGCGCAAACAATGACGAGGGTTACGTAACAGCTATGCACGAGAGAGGCAGCGTTCTCTGCTTGCGCTTCGCGCAATTCTCCCGTGCAGGGTGGCCAATGAGCAGTAACAGGAACGCCGCTAGCGAACCGCAGTCCCGTGAACGCTCAAACAATGCGTATCATACTCAGTCGACTTGCCTGAAAATCCGTCTGTTGTCGATCGGTTCACCTTCTCTTGTCCAACAGATTTTACCGCCTACGAAATATCAGACAAGTTTGGATTCAACTTGGAAGGCAAACTAACACGATATAGAGGAATTTACAGGGTGCTCGAAGTAGCAATTTTCTGTAAATAGTATCTTTTGTCTCTTTTTCACACAAGGTTAGAAACTTGGTTGGTGTATAGAGAGCAAACAACGTCGTGAACGAAATTGTTTTCTGGTGGCCGGACAGAAAGACACGAACACCGTTAGCCAGGGCACGTTCAAAGTCGTAATCT
This sequence comes from Bombus soroeensis, assembly GCA_014737365.1. NCBI lineage: Eukaryota > Metazoa > Arthropoda > Insecta > Hymenoptera > Apidae > Bombus > Bombus soroeensis. The sequence continues at coordinate 14,842 of JACXIL010005352.1, forward strand.
CGTGGGTTCCAGATATTTTCTCGTGACCGCAAAACAAGAGGAGGCAGCGGTTGCTTGGACGAGCGAATGCATCGGGCTGCTCGGTCCAACCGACGGGATTGTCCTTCATTACGCACGAAGGAAAGTGCAGTCATCGACGTGCATACCCGTAGGTATGCACACAGAGGCATTAGCTCCCCCAAAGCCAACCGGTATTAATTCCACTAATTGGACGTGGTTTGGTTCGTGGCAAACATCGGTCCCCTACCGATCCTCGACCTTCCTCGGACGAGGGACTTGGATCTCGCGATCGATCGCCTTTTCGCCGCAAACAATGTCTTTATCGTCGATGAAAACGAATACCCTATATCGAGGATGTTACCTTTTCTTCGCGATGAACCGCGTGTTTCGTTCTTACAAGCGATATTAACAATATGCTATTTGGCTGAATCCAGGCCGAGTGAAAAACTTGAGGACCAACTACTGCGATTTCAAAGGATGTTTGGTATCTAAAAGATGAGATCTCGAAGCAAAGACATTTGGAGAAGCTTTCGTGGAGAAAGATTCAGGATGATCGAACCCCACTCGAACGAGTCGCGATGGTCAATGAACGTTAGGCCCAGGGGGTCTCGTTTCATTTGGGGTTGCACGAGGTCAAGGGATCAGCTGCGGTGGAGGAATACGTGTGCGAAGCCTATTACCTATATACGTGTATATACTATATACTCGTAACAAACGCAGAGGGTCTTTCCTCGTAGATCTGGGTCACCGGACTGATGAGAACTGATCGGGGGTTCACCGTTGGAAAAAGGCTAAACGATGGTTTTTCCCACTTGCTTCTTTCTCACCCATCTCCACAGCCTTTGAACTCTCGCCTATGACAAGTTAATCGAGCGCAGTGAGTCTTTCCTCCGATCTTAATTTTTTATTTCGCTTCGATAGATACTAAGATCTACCATCGAGTCAATTGGTTTCCTTCGTTTCAGAAAGAACACGCAGGATGAAAAAAGGAATGGAAACGGGAGCAACCGCTAATCGCGGATAGTGAAGCCAGAAGGTTTTTGTACGACGAAGTAGAATGAGCGGTGGCGGCGGCAGCGGCGGCGGCGGCGGCAGCGGCGGCGGAAATTAGCGACAGACGGGAGATGTTACGCGCGGAGAGCCTCCAGGGAAAGTTCGGACGTAAGAAGCATCGACGAATACGGACGCTTTAGGTATGGTACAAAGATATTAAGCACTCATACTCGGAGCTTACAGAGAGCCGCGAAGAGTGTCGGGTATGGTATATCGCGTATGCCGCGGGAGGAGGAGCAGAGAAAAGGTGGTAGCAATACTTGGCTTGACGGGGGAGGGGAGGGGAGGGGAGGGGAGGCGAGGGGACGGACAGGCGGGCGAAGGAAGGGCAGAAAGGGGCGAAAGAGGGTGGTCGAGGAGCAGAGAGAGATCGCGAGGAAGCGGAGTTACCTACAGAAGAAATAAGTGCGCTCGTGTAATGCTGATGGCGAATATGGTAGAGGAGATCCGAGGGAACGGCGAAGAAGAAGGTGGCAGGGAGGATAGGCTCTTTCTGCGGGGCAGGAGAGGATGCAAGTAACGGAAGGGGGACCCCCCGCGCGCGCGGAGACCGACCGATCGATTCGAACGCCGGCGACATTCTTCGTCGTACGGACAGAGAACCGAGGAACAGGGAGAAACCGACAGAGACGGTTGGGTATGATGGAACAGAGGGAGAAACGAGGTGGAGGCTACCGCTGGTCGCGCGAGAGAGCGCGAGTTCGAGAGAGCGTATAACGTATAAGCCATAGGCCAAGGTAGGAGGAGAAGCTGGAAGAAGAAGTGGGAGGCATCTACGAAGAGGCAGACAGAGCGAGTAGGAGAGAGGTCGTGCATTCGTTCGAGATAAAGAGAGCGCGAGTGCGTGCGAAGAGAGAAAAAGGGAAAGCGAGCGAGCGAGAGGTAGGGAGGAAGAGGGAGGTGGTAGACAGGTGAAGAAGAGAGCAAAAGAAGAAAGGTAGCGAATAGGAGAGTTTGGGCGCACGGGGTGGCGAAGGAAAGAGAAAGGAACAGAGGGAAAGAAGGCGAGCGAGAAACACAGATAGCAAACGAAAAGAGTGGAAGGAAAGCGACGAAGGGGTTGGTAAACGGAAAAGTCGTGAACGAAAGAGAAAAGGAAACTGGCGAGGGGTACCGCGCGGAAGAAAGCAAAAAAGGGAAGAGAAGAAAGGAGAAAGAAGGAGGAGGAGAAGGTGGAGGAGGAGGAGGAGGAGGGAAGACCCGAAACGCGACAGAAGCACGGTGGGGTGGGTCGGTGTTAGGGGGAGGTTAGGTTTAGGTGAGGCGAGGTAAAGAGTAACGCGGGCTACGAGGGGCAGCGAGGAGAGGCGAGCCGAGAGAGCAAAGGGTGGTGTGGAGGGAGAGGTCGCGAGGAAAAAGAAGAAATCCCCACTCGTAGCGCGTAGATCGGCGGTAGGTTCGAATCGTACTGTCTTGTCGAGACTCGCGTCTGCGTCTGGATGTCTCCGTGTGTTAGTCGCCCCCGGAATCGTCCCGGTCGGCATCGTCGGTGCGCGTCGTCGGTGGCAGAGGTTGCCTCGTAGTGGGGAATACTCGCTCGTCCCGCCACCAGCCGAGGGAAGGTTCGAAAGGCGTCAACGGTACGAGGTTACCGTCCAATAGGGAGAACTGCCACCCCGGTGGCTCCGCCAACCGGATAGTCGGTTGCGCGCACAGAACGCCCATCCTCCCCGTTCCTCGAGCTCCCACTGATGTTTTTATTTATTACATCTGTGACTGGGTAGGGAAATACTCCCGACTCGACCGAGAGAGCGTTTGCCACTTTGAGAACGAGCGACGCGCGTCCCTGCGAGTTACCGCCGCAGCCGCAGCCGCTTTCGTCGTCGTCGTCGTCGTCGTCGTCGCCGCCGCCGCCGCCGCCGCTGCTGTCGCCGTCGTCGTCGTCGTCGTCGTCGTCGTCGTCATCGTCATCGTCGTCGTCGTCGTCGTCGTCGTCATCGTCATCGTCGCCGTCGTCGTCGTTGTGTTCGTGTCATCATCGCCGTTCTCGCGGTTGCTATCACGCGCGACAGTACCTTCGTCGTTCTCGTTTGCGTTCGCGGTGTACGTCGCTGTCGTTCGCGTCGCGCGTCCCCCGTCTATGCGTCAGTCCTGCCCTACCGGTCGTCCTCGACCCAACGACGACGGTTCGTTGTCCACGCGTTTCTCAAAGGCAAGATATATCGTCGCGCGACATCGCGTCATCTAGTCGTCTACTCTCGTGTGAACCAGTTTCCTCAGTGAGAAGAAAAACACCTACGCGTCGCGAAGGAAAACTCGTGGTTGGTGAATCGTTGAACGAGGGGCAGCTTGGCTGCTCCTCGAGCGAAGCCGACCAGCATCACGCGGAACACGGACCTGTCCGCAACGAGAACGAAGTCGACGTCGAGGCCCGTATCGAGTGACAACGGTCGATTGTCATGGACACGATTGTTCCAGTGGTTGTGCACAGTGAAATTGTTACCTACGTACACGGTCCAACGTACTCCGTGAGACGCGACAGTTTACCCGAGTGACAGTGACGCTTGCGAGGAGCTGAGATACCCGTGGCTGACCCTGGATCGACGGCAGCTTCCTCGTCGGCTGGTGTTGGCAGCCGAACGAGCCAGAATCGGTACGAAAAGAAGAAGAGATCGGTCTAGTATGCGTTGATTCGTGCCGGTATCCCGAGTTCCTCGTATCTCGTGGTGTCCACGTGGCGAGAACTGCGGCGAGGAGAGAGGGAGAGCGAAGAAACGACATCTTCGAGGAACGGTCGTGAAGGAGTTCCCATCGAGAAGGCAAAAGAATAAATCCTAAGGAACGTGGTCGACAAGAGAAAGACACGTGTCCTTTAGAGAGTCGATGGATCACGGAGCGATGGATAGCGCTTCCGATCACAGCAGCCGCGCCAGTCCCGTAACCGGCAGTCCCAAACATCCGCACAGCCCGTCGGCTCAACAAAGTCAGCAACAGCTTCACGGGTCGCAGCATCAACCGCCACCGTCGCATCAACAACCTCATCCGCGGGACCAGATTCGCGAGCAACAATCGCAACAGCAACAGCATCGCGGCGTTCCCACGCCGGGATCGCCAACCAGAGGTTCGCCACCTCAGGGACTTCCGTTGAGTCCGCCGCCTCTTTCCGCCGGAGGAGCACCCGGTGCACCGCCAGGCATGGTGCCCCGTATGCCAGGCCTACCACCACCGGGATTGGGCCTGTTGGGACAACTCGGCGGCATGCTCAGCGGTCATCATGGCTCGCCGCTCGAGCTGATGGCCGCCCATCACGCTGTTCTGCCTCCGAGATCGTACAACAGCCCGCCGCCGATCAGTACCAGCGATCCCACAGCGAACGAGTGCAAACTGGTCGATTATCGTGGCCAGAAGGTGGCTGCGTTCATCATCGCCGGGGACACGATGCTCTGCCTGCCGCAGGCGTTCGAGCTCTTCCTCAAGCACCTCGTCGGTGGCTTGCACACCGTCTACACAAAGCTCAAGAGGCTCGATATAGTGCCGTTGGTGTGCAATGTCGAACAAGTTAGGATTCTGCGTGGACTCGGAGCCATCCAGCCAGGCGTCAATCGATGCAAGCTGCTTAGCTGCAAGGACTTCGACATACTCTACAGGGACTGCACCACGGCCAGGTAAGCGGAAATAGATCGGTGCTATTTAGAGTAGCAACTATCTCCTCGTCTAGGTTAAAAAGGTGAAACGGAAGGGCTAACGATCGAACGAACCTTTCTAAAGCTTGCACATGGCTTCGTATGAAATTACCCTGAACTGCCGATGATTCGCGACGATAACAACGATCGTAGGTATAGAGCCACCTACGGTTGTTCGTGCGCTTTTTGTAGCTTCTGTTGCCGAGAACGGAAGCTACCATCCTCGTGTGTATTAATAACGCCCGGTGTCGCCTCTGGGCAGCACTTTATCTTCGGCCAGCTACGTTCCTTACCGAGCTACCGGTCGACCAAAAAATATTTTAATCACGCGTTCCCTTCTTCTCGACACGCGTTTCGTTTCCTCCTAACCGAGTTTACAGAGAACTCCTTTCTTATCGTCTATAGTCCGACTATGCTCTATCCATCGAATCGTACCTACAAATTTCATCTCTTCGACCGATTACTCTTCGATTACTCTACTTTTACCATCGACTCTGGCATTTCGTTTCGATTTAATCTCCATCGCAAGTCCTATCTACGGAAAAGGAGGCTGTGCTAAAGGCACGTGCCCTTGTATCTGGAATTGTCAACGGGCCTCCGTGCCAACAGGTGTCCCTTTCACGGCAGTTTCTCTGAATGAATCGTCCCCACCGACGAGACAGAGAGAAGTGGCTGTAGTACAAGCTTACCCCACCCACGAGTCAGACGGCAGACGAAACGGAATGGTAAACGGAACGAGGGGATCCGGTGTTATCGGGGAAATATTGTCCCAGACTTTAGAGTCTTCCTACGCGTTCTATGTTCCAACCATTTCCTCCTTTAACTCGGTCCGCTGTTGCTTCTTTATCTCGCCAAATCGTCGTGCTTCGTAAACGAGAATCGCCGAAAGGGCAAAGCGCGAGTAGAGTGGACTCGGTGGCGAGGCGGTGACGTCGGTGGACAATAGTATCGCGGCGAGCAGCGCGCAGTGGCAGTCGCAACGGAAACGGATTCAGCGCGACACAGAGAGGGCGAAGGAGAAAGAGGTCCGAGGGATAGCGAACGGAGGGAACAGAGACGGAAAAGAGAACAGGGAGAGAAAGAGAAAGCGGGAGGAAAGAGAAAGCTATAGGGATAGGGATCCAAATAATCCGAGTCGTAGTCACAGAGCAGAGTTGGCCGAGCCGTCGGCTCGTGCGCGGGCTCTTCTTCACGCGCTCCTTCTCCTCTCTAGGGACCAGCGATCTCGTCGAAATACCGACTAAACGTTTCGTAGGTTGTTCTGTCGGAGAACACTTAACCCGCTCCTCGTGCTTCGAATGGAATGCCGAAGGTATCGCGTGTAATTGATCTACGATGTATGGAACAACGCGGAATTAACGCGGTTCGTTATCTCGGTGAATACGAGAGTGTGCTGGCCAAAAATCGATTGGAAAAATGAGAGGGGCAGGATCAAGCGGGGGTGAAAGGGGCGGGAGAAGCGGCGAGGGAGTATCGCCAGGAAAAATCGGATGATTAAGAGACCGCGGTATGGTTCTCGTGTGTGCGGTCCGGCCTCGTCGCGTGTACCGCTGACGTCGTTACATTCTGATAATGCACGGCAGTGGTAACAGCGGCAACGACTACACACCGATGTTCCATCCATGGACCGTTGGTCCGCGCACACAGTTACACGGTCGTCCGACCGTGGCCAGCGCGCTTCTATCGCCATCGATGCAACAGCATGCACCGAGAACCGCACCGATAATTCAGGGGGATTTTTCTTGCGGTTTATAGCGTGGCACCGGCTGCACTGCAACGCTCGCTTCCTCGTGTCCAACCACCACGTTCTCCCCTGGACCCAATCCGCGCTCATCGTCCCTCGGATCAAGGATCGAAAGTACGGTTTGACTATCGCCTACGCGAGAATCGTCGCCGCGCTGTGTCCTCGATTCCCCGTGCGTCGAGGCTAGTTCGCTACTCTTTTCTTCTCGAATATGCCTAATTGATGCCATATACGCTCGCTAACGAGACGAGGCAATTATCCTCGTCAATTTGCTGGATTCTGACCGAGCGGTGTGGATCGCCGCGAAACGTCCGCGTGTCCCGATAGCGTTTCGTCGAAAGACGCCAGAAGACGAAAAGAGAATGAAGAAGCGCGCGAGCGAGTGAACGAATAAGCGGTAGATCGCGATAAGAAACCGCGCACACGAACGAGATTTCCTCGTTTCTATCTTCTTCCTTTCCTTCTTCCTTCCCTTAAATGTCTTTCTCGGCGCGTATACGTAACCCACGAACGCAGCAGGATACGTGGGAGTGCGCGCGGCCCTGGACTATAATTCTATGCGCTATTAGCCGTTTAATTATAAAATTGTGCATAGATTAATTGGCTCCCGTAATGGCCCTAACAATGCACAGACGCGCACTCGGAGACTAACGGAGAGAGAGAAAGAAAGACGGAAGGCGGCATGGCAGGAGGGCGGGCGGGGGTTGGGAGGGAAAGGAACGAGAGTCTGGTTGCACCGGGGGAAGAAATGCGCGAGTGGGAGGTTGAGAGGAGGAGAGATCGAAAGAATATGCGCGTGAAGGAGAAAGAGAGGACAGGGGGAGGGTCACGGGGAGAGGAAGCATCGTTATTAATATTTATTTCCTTGGCTCGTTCCTCCCAACTCCTCTTTCGTTGTTGCCGTGTGCTTATGCACAATCGCGTCTCGAGTCTAGCTGCGCGATTAAACGAGTACGCGCTTTCGAGTTAAGCGCGCGTACACGCGTGAGCTATGCTCGCGGAACGCTTCGTATGGAAAGTAGTACGATTTCCAAATCGAAGCAGAAAGGAAAGGAGGTAGAGGCGGCAGTACCAACGATAGGCGAACAACAAGCAGAAGCAGAGAAAAGATCGTTCGTGAAATCGTGTTTTCCCAGCGAGCAATTATTCCCTGACTCGAGTACCAAGTTCTCGTGGTTGTTCGCGACGATCGAACCCCGATGCTTCCATTTATCTTCCGCAGAGAACTTATCCGTTCGGCGATTGTATCGAATACGGCAGCTGGCTCGGCCGCTGCGCGTTTTTTCTCCTTTTTTCTTTTTCGGTTTCATAACCCACGCGCGCCCAACCAGCCCGCTAGGCAGCTTTACGTTTTTAAGGGCTTCTATTATTGTCCGGGGGCCGCTTTTGACACAGATACGCGTACATTTTGTTGCAACGACGTGGCCAGGCTCATCACGGCTTTCGTCTATCAGCGTTCTCTACCGATGTTTTTCTGTTTTCACGTTGCATCCTGCACCCGGTTACAGCACGCTTTTATCATATGCATCACTCCATTGTTGTCGACCAGAATTTCGTGCACAGGTTCGCGTTTCCCGTTAACGAAGACGCGCGCGATTCTCCTTCTCTACCAGTTCACGACGACCGAAAACACGTCATTCCTTCGAAAAGAAATCGATCCGATGCCCTTACTATAAATCTCATACCGAGCTTTCCTTCGAACGCTCTCACTACCCTTCACGAAGTCGAGCCCCAGCCGAGCACCGGGACGGTAATTCTCGGTAATTAATAATCTGCAATAAGTAATAATCGAGCCGGTAATCCGCCGGCCGGTGCGCCGCGACAAGCAGCGTTCTTAATTCTAGATAATTAACGTAAAGACAAACAAGAAGGATTAACCGAACCTTCTGCGTCTTTCTTTATTTTTGTACCATTCCTCATTATCGTCTTCTTCTTCCGTCTTTCGGACAATTTCTCTTGCTTTTAATCCAACTTTCCTTCTTCTGTCTCTTTCTCTCTCTCTCTCTCTCTCTCTCTCTCTGCCTTCTTCGTTTTCTCCTTTGGTTTGCTCTTGTTGCGAGAGCTGCTAGATCTTCCAATAATTACTTAATTTTTTCTCGAGAAAGCGATCCTCCGAGAAAAGTATTCGATTTCGCCTCTCCTCGTGGAAAAATTCTCGCAAGCCGCGAACTCGGTAGCGCCGAGTACGGAATCTAATAATAAACGCGGTAGACGATGAAATCGTTGCTCGCGAACTACGTGAATTCATAGAAGACAGACAGATGAGGAGAGGGAAGGGAAAAGTAAGGAGGAAGTCGAACGAAAGCGCCTGTGGCTAGGATCGCCGATTCCTCTCCTCGTGCAGCTCGATATGGATGCAAGTCATCTCGGGGTCGGCATTGTATCGTAACGGCGCCAGGCTCCCGTTCCCTGACTCCTTGTCTTTCTTCTGTTCGTGCCACCGATTATCCACGATATTTCCATTTATCGGTTCCTACACTTTTATCCATCCAGTTGTAACATCACGGGATCTCGGCCGACTTGCTTTTTGGAACGCCATTGATGACGCTGAACGATTCCTTATCTGAAATATGCGCGTACGATCTGGAAATTCCGCTCGTTACAAATGCGCGCGTAACATCGCTTCGAGCGAAACAATACGAATTCTTTCGTCGCATTTAAATGCAATATACGCGTCATGTGAAATATTATTACGTATCGACTTTGTTGCACTATATATAGAACGGAGTCGTTTATACATACAATAAAATAGCGACCATAGAAAAGTAATCAAAGAGATGGTGAATAGGTGTGACGCGGTATTAATTGCTGTTACGAAGGCAAGTAACGAAAGAAATGTTTCATTTCACTTAAAATAGCTTAATTAAAAATAGGTCTAATGGGAAGGGAAAAGAAAAATGAATGGCAGGAGAGCGAGAGGGAAAGAGGGAAAGAATCAGTGGAACTAGTTCGAAGGAAGCGAACGAGGAATCGCGTATCGGCTGGTGTCGAATCGAAGCGATAGCAGCAAGTTCGATGTTTGGTAATACGATCAGAATTAAATTGTCTTTAATGAACTCTAGAGGTAAATATAGAGGAATTTCAGGGGCGACACGATTATGCGTCTATACGTTTGTAAAAGCGATGCTTATAATTACAAGGATGCCGAAAAGACGCTGCAAATTAATTGCATAAGACGACTGAAAGAGCCATTTCGTCTCCCTTCCGTTGCATTAAATTGTTCGCTTTAAACCGTGGACACGAGAATTCCATAAATGGAAGGTATAACTCCTGTTCTACTCTTGACTTTTTTATCGGGTCAGTGAGTTTGTTGGAACTTGGTGTTCTTAGAGCGATGCGAGTTACGCCTCCTACATAAATATGTATTTGCCATGTGCGCGTAGCCGAGTTTATATCTTGCAGCAATGTGTGCACACTAGGGTTGTTCAGTTCGAGTAAACAACCACGAGGCGTCTTTTTCTCCGTGAAACTAGGCAAACCTTTAGCCCCGCGACTTTTCGCTCCACCATCTTCTCTCCAATCGGGGCACAAAGGGGGTTCGAGTATCGTCCAAATCGCAACATCGACACCGACCATCTGTTTCGCGCGACCCGTTACTTTTCCACATTGTTCGCGCCAGCATAAATCATAGCGTAACACGGGCCGATGGAATATTTAGCGTCAGATCGCCGGCTTCTATCAACGTTTCCCGATGTTATCGCGATTACGTAGATCGTATCGATGGTAGCTCGACGAAAAGTGGACGAACGTTCGGGTGATCGATCGAGGGTGCGATCCTGCGGACGCTTCGATCGCAAACGACGACGTTCGTCGAACCAGCTGGCCTGGAACGTTACGGCAGCTTGTCGGTAATGTCTCGAGGTTTCGGCGAATGGAAGAAGAGACGAAGAATGTAGAATTCGCAGTTAGACGGAAATCGATCGTTTTGTAGGAACTGGTGACCCACATTAAAACAGCTGACTACAGGCAGACCCTTGGGTATCACGTTGTTTCCCCTGGTCCTCCACCCTCGTCGTATCAACTAGGCCTACCCTTCTAGTCGACCCTTTCCTAAAAGACAACCTCCTACCGTCGCGACGTTCCTCTCGACATTTTTGTCGTACTTAACACTCGACCCTCTGTTTCTTCGGTGCCAAGATTTATCTAGCTTGAAACCTTCTACCTTCGTACGCTACGCGACTCTTCGGAGCGGAGAAAAAATAATCCAGGTAACAACGTGGCCTGCGACCGCTACTGCGTACATTTGTACGGGGGATACCTCCCCTTTGGTCGGTTTTGTAATTGCACCGATTATCTGGCGGATTGAAACGGTGCTACGTACGAGTAGAAAAGGTGGCCGGTTGGATAAGGCGGAGCGAGGGGTGGCGGCGTTGCTGGCCGAGACAGGAGGAAGGCTGCCAAGGGGTGGTATAGAAAGAGGGAATGGGTGTGAGTCGCAACGGTACTCGGTAATTTCGAGTGATTCGTGGACGACGTCAGCGAGCATATCGCACCCCTTTCTCGAGAGGGGTTTCGTGCGCACGGCAGGCCACTCGAACTTGTTACACACGGTAATTAAACGACGCACGAGACCTCCCTGGTAGACGTTCGTTCGGTATTTTAAGCTACTGTTACAACGAACCATACAAGAATTCCCCGTTATCGTCGACCATGAAATATATTCTCGTATAGAGAGAATGCGACGTGAGGGATTCGCGCGATACTACGACCGATATCCGATCAGCCAACGAACCAGGATCCTCGTTCATCGTGAGACAGAAATTCCATTTCCAATCGAAAAACAGGAGTAAATCCGCGTATACGAGCAGAAATGCCTTCGAGACTGGAATCGAAGGGTCGAGAAATTGTCGAGAAGCAATCGGAATTTCCATAGCGCACGGCGGTTTCTCGGCCGTCTAGCTCGAAGCTACTCATTCGGAGCAACGTTCGAGCCGGTAACATCTCGACGGACAACTGTAATCTAGTAATCTGGTAGCAGGCAGAGGATAGTCGGCCCTATAATCGGCACGGTTTCGCGTAGTACGTACCGCACGCTGGGATTCGCGACTCGCGGATGGAAGGATCATGTCCGTGCGGATCAGTCCCTGCCCCTTCGGGTCTCTATCTCCACTCGTAGTCGGCGGGTTTGTTTGCCAGTTACCGAGGCGAAATCGCTACCAATCGAGGCCGTTTGCTTGGCTCGCGTGCCGTCGAGTTTGGCGTAACGTCGCGCGTCAATCAACGCTAGCCCTCTCACGGACTCCCACGAGTAACGATCCCTGTACTCGACGTCGGCCCGATCTTCCGTACATGGACGCCCGTCGTGATAGGCCCCGACATACGTACAGCTTTTGAAGGGAAGCCTCGTTTCGAGTCGACACACAGTCTGCGAGTGCAAGTCGAACTCCAAGTCGGAGTCGTAGTTAGAGTCGAAGTCGGCGTTTGCCGGCTCGTCAGACACCGTCTGGAGGAACCATCTTTACACGCGTGCGGTCAGCTCGCGTGTTGCACGCACGCCTCCGTTTCTCGTTCCGCCTCCTCTTCTTCTCTATTCTCGATGCTTTCTTCGCGCAAATCTAACTTCGTTCCATCTATGTCTACACGGTTTTTCGTCGCACGAATCGATCACGATTTTCATATTCGAACGCGTAAGATATCGATCGACGTTGAATCACTGAGAATTGCGCGAATTTCGAGCAGTCTACTTTTTCGCAAGAGATTACGAAGCTCGCGCGGAACGGAGATCCCGACACGGCTATTCTATGATACGAGCAATCGAGATAATCGCCAGCGATGTGTAATTATATCATTGTGCCAAATTACCCGGCGGCGTTCACGGTCGTCGTTACGGTTGCGGACCCCCGAAGAACGAGGCTACGAGGTGTTATTAAGTGCCGACGTTGATACATCTAGTGCCGGTTCGCAACGGCACGGGATACGTCTCGTATCGACGGCAACGTCCTTCTTTTCTTACTCGAGCCGAGGGGAAAATGAATCTGAGAGAATCGTCCGACTATGCGAAACTTCAGTAAAAGAGTATAACATCGATCTGTAATGAGAAAATTCCTGTACAAAATATTCGTTCGGCATTCAAGTTAAAGAATAGCGTATTTAATAAAAAATAAAAGTTCGATGGTCGCAGTTATTGGATTATTTACCGATCGCCAGGCGTCTGTTACGAGAGGTGCGATCGGCAGTGGGCATAGACGTGTAATTACGAAGGGTTCGAGTTCTCGATGCGGTCCGCTATTTATCAACGTCGCTCATTACCGCGTCCCCGAGCTCTCTTCCGTTTAACCGAAAGAAATTGCGGCCGATCTACGTTCGAGGCCGGCCGAATTTCGCATCGCGAAATATCACGTCCAATTCAAGATTTCACGGTGCTCCGTTCCCGAGTTTGAAATTCGTCTCCATAAACGTTCCGTTCGATCGACGTTTCGAGCGAAATCTCAGTGATGTACGCGTACACGTAGGTGCGTACCGCGATCCTTGAATTATGGACGAACGGTGTTTGGTACGTAAAGAATATCGTTGTTTCGAACGCAAGTATGTAACAACTCGGGGACAGGCGAGAACAAGAAAGAGAGCGATGGAACGAGAGAGATCCTTACGGCGATCGCTATCGGCTGACACGAGCCATAAAGTACATTTTAATTCGAGCGCAGTGCGATAGATAAAGCACGAACGGGCTAGGTGAACCGCGTATGTAAGCCCACGGATCGCACGTACGGACAATCAGACTTGCAAAAGCGGAACTTAATTGGCCTCTTAACCGCGCGGGACGATGATTAATTGGCGCGGAACCGGCCACGAGACTCTAGGCACGAACTCTCCTTATCCGATTCTCGCGACGACTTGGCCGAATCTTCGCGAGATAACCGGGTCGATGCGATTCGTTGGAAACGAGCGCGAACGCCTGTTCGTAATCGTGCATTAAATCGCCGTGAACTATCCGCAGGAGAGAGCGATCAAGTAAAATACCGAGGCGCGCGACTCGTATGCTCTCTATACAGTCTCCGAGGCTCGGTCCATTCTCTGTTCTCCGTTTGCTCCAACGATTTTCACCAGGCTGTGGACAAAGGGGCAAGGCAGTGCCGACTCGGTCGATCGTTTTCTACCACGATAATTCCTGAAAATTTCTACCTTTCGACGCGGCCGGCAAACCGAACCTTCTTACACTTACGATGTTACGCGAGAAGGAAAAAGCAGTCCTCGAGCGGTTTCATCGGCGTCCTTGGCTTTATTCGTATTCGCGCCGACGATTCTTCTCTGGTCGTCCGTTGTGAAACTACCTCGTGGAAAAAAGCTCGTAACCAGACCGAACGAGAACGACGCCTTCCTTCGCCTCGAGATACTCGCTCTCTCGTTTCTCGACGTTCTTTCGCGTTTTCGTCCACTGTCGCGTCGAAAAACCCTCGTTTCGGTTAATCGTTGGCTATACTAGGAGAAACCAAACAACGGAACACGAATACAAGCGGCGGCAACGACGACGGAAACCACGTCGAGGGCTAAGACGACGACGAGGGCACGCGTATTCTTGCTTCCTTAGAGAGTTCGCAAACGAGCTGCCGTTAATGAGGCGATATTTCAGTTTTTGAATAACTGACCTAGCCTGGACCAGACACACGTCGAACCGGTTTCAACAAGAGTCTCAGCTCTGTCTACCAGTAGAAACATATGTCCCGGCAACCTTCTTTCCTCTTTTGCCTATTCATTTTGCGCTGCTTCTTCCCAATTTTATCGGCCAAGAGAACCATTTACGGTTCCTACACCCTCGTTTCCGTTTCCTTCGTCGTCGTGTTCGAATATTTCACGTTCTCGATCAACGTGTCGACGTCTATCTCTCAATTAGTTGCTTCGTTGTGTCATCGGAGTGGGAATCGATGGACCGGGGATGAAAGTCGCGATCCAGCGATGAAAGATGGGAGAATTGTGGGCATAAGAGGAGGAGTAGAAACGGAGAGCTGGGGATGGGGAAGAGATACAACAAGAGGATCGAATACATCGACGAATCGAAATGAAAACCAAACAAGTCCCCTCCTCCCTTGGCTCGCGTCTATTCGTTTCTCGCTAATAATTGATAGAATAAATTAAATCATTTGTCTTGGCGGGAAATTAAAAAGGTAATTTATATACGGCGAGGGTCGGGGCGTACCTGGCCGAGTCCGAGGACTGAGAGCGCGAGAGAGAGTGTGGCGAGACGAGAGACAGAGAGACGGCTGCGTACACCTACACGCGCTGACTTGTTTTCTACCGAGGAATTGGACACGAAGAACGTGTGGAAACGGGTCCCAGGATGCATCGGAACATCGTGCACGGGATTACCACCGTGTGGACGACGGAAGGGACGAAACGAACGATGAACCTTTCCACGGAGGAAAGACCCGAGGATGGAAGGGATTGAGAACAGAGACGCAAGGGGGTGAGACGCGAAGAAGAAACGAAATGTACGCGCGGCGCGGTGGCTCGTTTTGTTTTTGGTCCGTCTTTCGATTTATTCCACGCTGATGAATCAGGTGTGGCGCTCGCCTTCTCCGTCTCTCTTTTACCTTCAACGTGGAGCGCGGGGTCGAGATTACTTTTGTGGGCGGGACGCTTTCTGTCAGTGCCTCCGAGGGTATATTCAGGTATAGAAACTCTTCTCGTACGTTCCACTCGGCCGTGCATACCTTCTGCTCCCGTGACTCGTTCAGGGACCCGGAGCGCACACGTTCCCTCTTTCGTTCTTCTCGGACGTTCCGCCCGTTTAAATTGGAACACGAAACGCAAACGTCTGGCGACAAGCAGCGGCGGTACGCCGTCGAGCGTCTCCGTCGTTCACGGCGCCGGCAAACCTCGATGCGCGGCTCTCCCACGTGTTTGAAATCGCGATAAATATCAGGCAGGACGATCGGAAACGATGTTTTGACAGATGAAGCGGCGCGTCGCGTGACGGGGACCCACAGCTTCTCCCGGACCACTCGTAATCGCGGCCATACTTTCGCCATGACGGGAACCGACCAGTGCCCGATCGACTTGCACCAACATCCCAGGCGCCACTAACGATATTGGCTTAGCCGTTTCGTTCCTCGGACCATAACCGATAAATAACGCCGTGTTCTAGATACGCGTTCATTCCGTTCGCATCGCCCAGACGGAGAGGAACTCGGTAGCTTCGGCAACTTAACGTGAAACGAGCGAAGAATAGATGGCAAAGGAGGGAGTGACATGGAGGGAGGTCAGTCTGACGGACTAGCCATTCTCTTGTAGCTGCTTGAGAAAACAGAGAACGCACCGATGGAATCCTAGTTTCTCGAATTTCCCGATCGTGCTTCTTTTCTTTTAAATCGAAATTGAAACGGGGAATCGAATTGGAAAACCTGGCGCTTCGATGATTCTCCGAGAAAAGGCCGCGTCTATGGTCGGTGGTCGAAACAAACAGCGGAGAGCGAGGGGAATCGGAAAGCGGAGAAGAGAAAGAAGAAACAAAGCTCGGTCTCTCGGCGGCAGCGACGGACGATTTGTTCGCGCCGCGGGAGTTCGACTTAACGAAAATAAGCGAACTTCTCACATAACTCACTGGGGACTTGGCTCTGGGGCCTGGTATACCCTCCGTCTTCGCGTTAAACGAACCAACAAACGAATACAAATAGAAATCATTAATGGTTTTGTTTCATGGGCCTAGGCTCTCCGAGAAGAGCACGATAATGATTCGTTAATGATTCCTCGGGTTTGCTGGTCTCGGATGGAAGTTCGGTTTCTCCTTGGTATGGGAACGTTCTTTTTATTCGTTCAACCCATATCGGTGCAACGCGTTTCGATGGAACGAACGAGATTTCACGCGGGACTGGTAAACGATTCGTTGAAACAGTGGAACAGCGGGAGCGATTTAGAAAGGAAATCGGCAGGTAGCCGATTCATCGAGCGGTGATTTCCACGTTTGCTCGATCGTCGCTCCGTTCGAATCTCTGAACACAATCGGACGGAAAAAAAGGAACGTGGAAAGGAAAGAAGGTCGATATTTAACGCGTGACATCGAACGAACGTGGTCGGTTTTAGGTACGGCGGGGTTTTCCCACTGAAAGGCTAAAGCGGGAAAGCGGCATCGTATCGATCAATGACACGAACGTTTCGAACAATGCAACCCCGTTTCTCTATTACGGTCATCAGTCATTCGGTATAAATATTAAATTCGCTAAAAAACTGGTCGGCGTTGGGGTCGAAGTTGCATCGTCAGCCGAGTATACAATAGGCGGGGCCAGCTGATCGACATCGTCGATCGAAGGGTCCCGATCACGGGAGGATCTCTGCGTTCCTAGAATCGATTTCGTGCGATTCTCTGCCGGTCGCGTCGCCTCGATACGCTGGACTTCTTCGACGGCGTATGGGCGCGTATAGGCCTCTGCCGATTTCGTTCTTCCACTCAACATTGCGTCGTAGCAACAGCTTTTTTGTTTCTGTTCCATCTTAAACATCTGCCTCTCCCCATGGATCTCCCCAACGAAAAGCAGATTCTTCTGGCTGTTTCGTTCTGCGCCGCGCGTTCCTTCGCTCTTGATCGACAATGAGCGAGGAATCGTGGCTGCGTTTTTCCTTCGACCAGCAGCCGATGACCAAAGACGGGCCTCATTGTCGCCGTAACGGGGAACAAAACTAATTTCGCCAAAGAGGTCTTTGCCAAAGGGAGGTATTGTGGGTCCGGAGAAACGGCCGTTTAGCGCTCGATAATGAAGCGTATCTCGGCTCGGACAGGAAGATCGAGCGCGTCCGCGCTGTGCACACCGAGCACTCTTCTCGAGTGCAGGTTCGAGGGCACTCGAGTCGGAGAATCGAACCGAGGACCAGTCGAGAAGAAACGCACCGGTCCCCTTCTATCCATGGACAATGCGTTTGATCATTGTAACGCGTCGCAATTACGTGGTAGCGAGCACGGATCAAAAGGGAAGAATTTATCGGCACTCGAGAGAGAGAGAGAAAGAGAGAGAGAGAGAGAGAGAGAGAGAGAGAGACCGCGTACTCCTTTTCGTTTCTTCTCTCACGGCCTCTACGGCTCTTTCTTTTCCCTTTGATCCTCTCTCGTACTCGGTAGAGGATGGTTCCTCCCGTGACGGAAAGGAAAACAGGAAGCCAGATGGAGGATCGAAGCGCGTTAGCGTCTAACACGTTGGCGGTAGTCGGCGAATAATCGCTTTTGCAGGTATACGCGAGCACAATGAGACTCGGCATTAATTAACGAGGAAATTAGCATTGCCGGGGTTAGCGAACGGCAGTGATTACGTTTTAATGATACTAACCATCAGTGCGGTAGTAACAGTAGCAGGCGGCAGACACCAGATAACTACGCGACTACGATTCCTCGGGTTGTTGGCTCCATGTCGAGCAACTCGGATCTATCTAACATCTACTCCTATTTTTCGCGCTCTACCTTCTTCTTTCGCTTTGCCTCTCGTCTTACCTCTACTTCTCTGAATCGTGCGATTCCTGCAATTACCACTTGCTCCTTTTTCTTTCTTTCTTTTTACTTTTTGTTCTTTGCATAATTCCTTTCTTCGATGGCACAGAGAACTTGGTAAAACGTTGATATTCGTACGTCAGAAATTTTCCAGGCTATTTATTACGTTGGCAACTAGGGTCGGTCCTGTCTTTTCGAAAATTCCTTTGGCAACGTCGAGAAGATCAGGAACGTTGCGAAAGATCAGGAGTACAGTTTGGCACGTGCGCGTCAGAAAAATGCGACACGAGAAGGCAGCGTCGAAAGGGATCGAATGGGGCAAGTGGGGACGATACCGGACGAGAAAAATCACGCGCTATCAGCTGGATGGTCGAACAGAGAAATCTCGCGGTGTTCTTAATTAGCTTCCTTGGCTAAAGGGGAACGTAGTAGCGCGTCTCGCTTCGTGTTGCCTCGTGCGCTCATTAATATACGAGAACGCCAGCCGGGAATACGTTAACACCGCGTTAACGCGTACGCGGTTACACGCTCGAGTCTGTTCCCGTCTACCGAAAAATCGAGCCTCTTTCTTATACTTGGAGCTTTTTTGCAATTTGCATGCCGGGTAATCGTTGATCGCTCGTCAGAACTATGATTGCACGTTGTTAGGCTTTTTATTTCCTGATTTGTAACGAGCCGAATGAAATGTTGAAGGAAATTGAAGCGCCACATAATTAACGGACACGTCACTCCGGCGTGGGTATACCTAGCCATTTCAGCTAAAATAGTCGGCAATCAGTGGAGATTGCCTATTGCTTCGTCGACTATTTAATTAAACCAGGTCATGGTGACTCGCGTTTTGTCCGCGTTCCTCCTCGACTCACCGTAATTCGGCAAATAAGTACAGAACAACCTTTTCCCTCGCGTTAACCTACGTGTCTTGTATTTCCCCGATGCGATCGATGTTGGAATTGGTAAGGCGCCGTTTTTCCTCGATATCTATCTCGATTGCTTCGATTGTCACGGCACGAGAACAAACTGGAACGATCGTAAAGCGGAGGAGGAACGGCAAACAAATTAAACAATGGACGCCGTGTTTGGATCTCACGGCAGAATAGTGTCGCTGAGGACCGTTACGCATGGTGTGCTCCCGATCGAGACTCCGATCCTGTTACTTCTCTGTTTTCCTAGCGCCTTCGTACACGTACAATTCGTTCCGCGTGTTTTTCAGCCCGCGAGATAATCGTTACCCGGTAATTAGCGATTACGCTGTCCCGCTCCCGTACACTTTGTCTCGGTTAGGCCGAGTACGGCACGGTCGAAGATTTTCCGCTCAAGCCGCAAGACGGAACGCGCAAGGAGTCATGCGTAACGAATCGCATGCTGGAAACCTGTTTGTCACCGTGTCGTAGAAGGATGCGTCCGCGGAGAAGGCCGGAACCGCGTGTCACGGATACACCACGCTTCGCATACATTATGTATGAGCGTCCTCTGCCTTCTCCTCTTCCTCCTCCTCTTTTTCTCTCCCCCCCCCCCTCTCTCTCTCTCTCTCTCTCTCTCTCTCTATTTCTGCCTCGCCTTTTACCGGTCGTTGTCTATATCGTCAGCTCGTCTACCGGCTTACGCGTCGACCAATTTTCCATCGTCTTTCCGTGCGGACGCCTGTGTTCGATATTCCCGAAGCGGCTCGCGTACGCCCGCTTTAATCCGATAGTTGTTCCGCTCTTGCGTCCCCGGCACACGGAACTTCTCCTTTTTTTTTACGGCTCATACCACGCTCCAGCGTACCTGAAAGATCGCGTCGCATAATCGCGCCGCGGGTGCCGTTCCGCATCCCTCTTGAACGAGAGGTGCCCAATTTCTCGCCCCCGTCGATCGCGCGACGGGTGGTAGATTCTTTGCTTCGCAACAAACGTTACCGCCACCGGCAAATGGTGGACAAAATGCACCCTAAATGTCCCATGAGCGTCTCTCATTCTCTCCCCGCTCTTCTTTTCCTCGCTCTCCACCCCTAAGGTCTCTCGCCCTGCGAAATCGCTTACGCCCCGATTATCGCGGCAAATAGAGCCAGCCTGGATTTTACGCATCCCCGAATTATTTCAGACACGTTTGCACGACTAAAAGAGACGCGTCGAGCGTCGTTGCCCTTCTCCCCTTGTTTCCCTGTTTCCCGAGGAGAGCTCGTCGCGAAAACGATACGAACCCCCTTTTGCGCGTCACCCCGCCATACCTCGCCCCGCCTCTCTACCGATCCTCATAATCACGGTGCTCACAATTTTCAGGCTCTCGAGCTTTCTCGCGAGAGTCCGCATACCGTTCTTTTTTTTGTTCGCTTCGGGAAACGAAATGGAAATGCAATAAAAAGTTGTAATCGAGCTGGGTCGCAGGCCGACGAAACGATATCCGTTTCACGGTGAAACGGAGAACGTACTAAGTCGTCGTCGCTTTCCATCGCGAATTCTCATTACTCGAACCCGAGAAACGCTTCGCTCGCTTAAAAGAGATGGAATTTAAAGCGAGTTAAGCACCGTGGAGCGACGCTCGTTTCGTTTCCTAGTTCCCCGATTTCTTCCGCGTTACGTAACACGTTTCGAATTCCAGTATACGCTCGCACATGAAACTGGTCGAGTCGAATCGGGTCCGCCGATTATTTAACGCGCTCGAATTAGAGGCTATATAGGAGAGACAGGCGTGAAATACTCGAAACGTTTGCCGCGTTTCATCGCGTCGACAATTGGAACGATAGGTTCGAAATACGTGGGGAACGCGTGATCGAACGTGGCCCGGTTCGTTCCCCGGATCGACACGTTCCTCGGCCTAGTAAGGACGTCGTTACGTTATAATGCGACGTTACACCAACGAGCTGGCGTTTTCGTCGGGTTGTAATTTATTCGAGGCCACCCTGTAATTAGCGGGTAGCCCCAGAGCGTAATATCCCCACTCTGGTCGCGTTCTCTGGATTCCATTTATCACAAATCAGCAGCTGCCTCTGCAAACTCGTGGTTCGGCCTCTGCGTGGCAACCTCTGCTCCGCATCTCCCGTTGGTATTTACGCTTCCAAGTTGGAGACCACGGGACAGGATGACGCGTTCCGTTTTCATACCCGTTTTAATATTCCCCTCGTTCCCCTAAGATAGTTTCGCGTCAACTTTTCGATTTTGAGGTCGTGGAAAATATGTCGCCCAGACCTCTCTGCTCGTCGCTGGCTGAAATCAAAAGGGAGTAAATCGTCCGACGAATTCGGACGACGCTAGTCGGGCGCGCGACGATCGTCGGCGAAGGCAATCGAGCGAATGCCTCCAATTTCCTCTCCGTTCTTTTGTCCCCATTCGTTTCTCTGTTTCTCTCTTTGACGTGGTTGCAGAGGGCGCAACGCAGCAACAGGTGTCCGCGGGGACATTCGCAGAAACGCAGAGGGTGCGAGAGACGGTGGAACGGCGTAGAGGGTGAAGGCCAAAGGGTGGTTCGAGAGCAGGGCGAGAGAATTCCTCCTCTTTATTTATGAGCTTTTTTATTCGACTTGTTGAACGCCTTCCTGCTCTCTTTTTCCCTTTATCTCGCTTCATTTCCTGCTTTTCCCCGTTCTGTCTCCGTTTTATTCGCGGCCCTCGGTTCGCCTGCTAATTCCACGAAAGTCACAGCTCCGACTCAGTGCCATGGCAGGGAAAAAATCCTCCTCGTCGCTCGCTCCGGACATACAAGTACTTTGTAACAGTAGCCAGAGATATTTCAGGCTATGCTTCAGGTAGACGCTGCTCCAAAGAGACGTAAGGAGCGGATAGATACGATTTGGGCGTAATCCGTCAAAGAGTTCTTTCAACGTCCGTCGGAACGATTTATCTACGATCTCCATTAAAGTTCAGTTAACGCCCTCTTGCTTCTCTTCTTTCGCCTTCTCGTTCCTTTCTTCTCCTGCTCCCGCTGCTTTTTTTCTCTCGCGCGCGACCACTCGGCCGATCTGCTTCCGCGGCATCGGAGAAACCTCTCGCACCGTCTTTAGTCAGCGATCCGAATCCGACACTGAAACGGATCTCCCCTTTTTTCTCTCGGCTTTTCGGATTTGTCCGGAGCCCCCGAGACCAGACCTTTGGAGGAAAAGTGTCAATTATCTTTGCGCTTCCGTTACTTCGGTCAAAGATCATCGGATCGCGGTTCCAAGTTTCTCGACTGTTTCGTCGCGTTTCACGCAACGAAGAGCCTCATTTTCCGCGGGTGACGGACCGTTTTAACACCGACTAACCTCCGGGCGCTATTCTTTCCCTCTCTTTTTCATTTTGGTCGTTTCGATCGATCTCACGACAAGTTTTTCGACACGAAAGCGCAGCTACTAGCGCAACGTCCGAGCGATCCTTTTCCAGATAGCAAAGAAGCGCGCGTTCGCGCATATCGTGTAACGTTACGTTCATTAAAGATGGACGAGGCTGCGTATATGTTCGTAGCTCTGAGCTGGGGATACGTTTCTCACAACCCTTCGGTCTTACGTTAGACGTAAGCCCCCTCGAAAGCCTCATCGTCTCCCCTTTCTCTTCACCGCCGTACTCGTTCTGCGTCACCCTTTCTACCCGCCTACTCGGAAAGGTATCGAGTTACTCCCAACATAATTCCGTTAATTATGATTTCGTAGGACGATTTTCCCTCGGCGCTCGAACTCGCGTTCCTACGAGTTTCACGTCTGTTCCGCGAAATTCTCGTTTCACGCTGCCATGGAGATCAGGGACGGCCGATCTCAAACGTGTTCGCGTCTGTGGAGCTTCCATGGTCGAACGTTCCATCGTCTACGTTCTTCGTAACGAAATGGACCGCCCCTTCCGTCATTCTCGTCGAAAGGACCGATTCTCGTACTCCGAAGGGTGGAACGCGAGGCACAAAGTCTGCCCGACGCGAGGTGATACCAATAAGACGGTAGGTGGTAGCAATTTAAACCTCATAAATGCAAAATCGCGCGATGATTGCATTCATAAAGGTCGGGGCGCGTAGGCAGAGGCGAACGTTTTCTCGGTCTCCTTCGCTGCTGGCATCTAGCGCGCGGAGGTAATTTACATTGATATTTATGCCGTGTCATAACCGGGGCTTCGCCGCTCGCCACGGAACGGATTGGTATCGCTAATCCCCCGTCGTGCCGGGGGGTTGTTTTAATTGAAATCTTACTCGCTACCTCGACTCGCCTCGACGATTCGCGTCGGGGATAAGAAGGGAAGGACGCATGTTGCTCGTATTCGCGGTACACCAAGGGGTTAACGAGGGAACGTTACACGTGTCTCGGGGTTCTTCGCGGTACTTCTTCGGCTGAAATATCCGTGAACTTACGAAACATCCCATTTCGTCTGTTAATGGAAATGAAAGAAAGGGGACAAATCTTATTGTCCCGGTGTCTAGAGGAATCCCTCGGGTGGCGCTAAGAATCGACGTACGATGAATCTCGGATAGGCGTACGCAGGCGCGTACATACGTAATTCACGATGCTCCCGGCTAATATTATTCTGCTTGGGGTTGCTCCGGCCGGCTGCGCGTTTTTCGGAACGACGAAAGTTGCGTAATTTCGCGAGATCGTCGCGCGAGCCGAAATGTCAACCGCGAGACCACTAAAACGAGAGAAACTTTTAATTTGTTCATTTCGCCGGGCTCAAAGGGTCGGCGAATGAGGCTTATTAAAATTTATACGAGCCCTCAGCCTCTTTCTGCCACCTTATCTCATTCCCCTTTCTCTTCGTCCTTTTCTACCCTTTTCCACCGGTACGGAACAACACGAGATTTTTTTTTCCTTTTACGATACCACCGTTAAACGTTTTCATTTCGCTTGTTAGGCTGTACGAGCGTACGAAACCAACCGTAACATCGGAGAATCCGAGCTTTAGCTTCAAGAAACATTTTGATTGTTAATCCACTGTCTCCGTGGATATTACACGGCAGGAGAAAAAAGATTGCGAGGGGGAAGTACAAGACCGTGGTTTGTTCTCGAAACGAGAGGCGTTCGCCCTTTAATCCTTGAGACAATAGCCAGACGCGCAGCAAGAAAGAGAGAGAGGAAGCTTTTCTCTTGGCAAAGGGTTGCAAGTTCGCATCGACCCCCGAGGTCCGTCTCGTCCGTCGTTCTCTTCTTTCTCTCCCGCCACTCTTCCCGGGCGTGCTAATATTTTTCGAAGGGTTGAAATCTAATTTTTTTCAACCCCCGACAAAATTCTCGGCCGCGGTTCACGTTCGTTTTCCTCCTGCTTGATGCCCCGTCTCGTCTTACCCCGTTCCGCACCAGCAGGGAAGATGAGTCGACGAAGGAGGGAGTAGCTTCGCTCCCAATAGACATAATAAAAACGCCATCTGAAATATGCATCCCTTAATAAAACTGTCCAATTAGGCGAAAATGGAATTAAGTATTTAGGGGGTGTCGGAGAAGACTTTTCCGCTGGGTTCTCAGGTGCTCCCGGAAACCCTTTTACGAAAAGATTAGGTTCTTAGACCTTCCCTTTGACCGCTTGACGAAGAAACGAACCGTCGGAGAGGGTTGGGAGGAGGGTCGGAGAATGGTGAGCAAGAAAAAGAAGGAAAGAAGAAGGTCGACTAACCAAAAGGAGCAAGGAGGAGGACGCGATGGAAGGGGATCGCGCCAGGTTCGCCGTCGGACGGGGCTTGAATTATTTATGGAAACGAAATTCTTTCGTCGCTTTTCCTCGTGTTTCTGTCCACGACTTCGATTTATCGTCGCAGTTTCCTTCGCTTTATTCGCTGCAGGCACGTCGACTAATTTGCCCGGTGATGCGGCGGTGTTCGCGGTGAAACGCTTCGCAACTCCGCAACGACCGGGTTCCGGTCGACTTTCGGGAAGGATCTCGAGGTTGGTCGTACGTCCGAGATTCGGCGTGTATTCGTTTCGATCCGTCTGCGAGAGCGAGAGCCGCGCGAAAGTACAAGGGGCAAGATCGATGGAGTGGCGGGTCCGAGGGCTCGTGGCAGGGACAGCTTGGTCATTTATAAAATTAAATCCCTCGAATATTTCAGTCGTACAAATCCCTGGGCTGGCAACGGCGGAAGGGCTGGCAGTCAGGCAATCGTAAAAATTCCACGAGGTCTGGACGCATTGGAAATCCGCGTAATTAACCGAAGGAATTCCAGGGTATACGCCGGGGGGTCGATTAAAAACGCGAGCAACGCCTACAATGAAACGGGAGGGAAGTTCTTTCTCGCTCGTGCCGCCACGTGTACTTCCTCCGTGCGTCCCACTCTTTCCTCGGCTTCTTCATTTTTTTCGCGTTTCCACCTTTCGTTCGAATGGTTCCGCAACGATGCGCGTTCCCCGATGCTGGATCCCCGGTTGGAAAATATTTTCAATCCCGGTTTGTAGTCGAGTGGTGGATCGACCAAAATCCTGCCTAACGTTTCTCTCGTTTCTCCGCGCTTTGCCTTCATTTCGTCCCGATCGTTTCTGGTCGTTACGATCGACACGGTCCCGCTCTTGCGATTTCCTAGCCCAATAGCCAAAGTTTACTAGTATACGTAGACTGGAGGGACACGTTTGTAGTATATACGACAGAACACGATCTCGATGGAACGTTGCCCATTAATTTCAGGCTATAGGATAGTTCCGGAGGTGAGCGTAATTAATACTGATCATTGGCATACCGTCTGCGTGTCCGTGGAACCGCGAAGAAAACGCACCAGCCACGAAGAAGAGCAACAACGCGACGAAGGAAAGAGGGTTCGGAAACGGTGTTGTGTCCGTGGCGTGGCGTGGCGTGGCGAGAACGAATCTAACGTCGTTGCTGGGTAAATTTATACGACTAATACACGGGACTCGGGGGTCTTAATATCCAACGGGCGTACGATGAAAGCAGGCGAGTTTAAAAAGTGCAATATCACGGAATACATAAATGCGAGATGAGGCGATTTGAATGAAAACCAAATAAATTTCGCCAGCGACTCGTTCTCTGCCCGTCCGTGTATCCAATTTCGCTTTCGCGCTGGTTTCATTTATTTTATCCCGGCCGTCACGCGTCTTCTTTTTCCACCAAGATTTCCTCCGTCTTAATTGCCGCGTACAAGCGCGCTAACCCATATCTCCGCGAGCTGAGCTAGCGGACTTCGATAGCGGCCACGAGCCGGAAACGAAACGACGTTCCGATCCTCGCGGCGGAGGTCGTTAACGCGATTCTTCCTCTCTTTTTTTTCTTCTTCTTTCCCTTTCTCTGTCTTTCCTTGCAGCGCGAGTCATCTCCATGTGCTAGCCGCGTACGCCAGACGTGTGCGCGGACCGAGGCTGACGTCTCGAAGATAGGAAAGAGGGAGGAGGAGGGCCAGAGAGCATTTCGTTGGATTCGCAAGATTCCGCGTTACGTTCGTCGAACCCCTCTGGGATCGCGCGAGCGTGCTACTTTCGATGGATGCTCACTCGATACGACGAGATACGAGTATTGCGGGGATCGAGATAAAAGAACCGAGTGGGTAGAACGTGACGAGACAATGGATCACCGGTCCACTAGCCATAATACAATCGCATCAGCATTTAGCCGTATTGTTTGCCTTGCTTTGATATCAGCCCGGAGCTCTCGATTCCTTTCCCGACGCTCGTGCTCTCCTTCTTTCTCTCCGACGCCTCTCCCTCCTTCCTTCGTTCGATTGTCGACAGCCGACAGCTAAGAGAGTCGATATCCGACAGCTAGACTTCGTTCCCGTTCCTCTTTCACGTTCTCACCTACTCTAATCCCCGCGATACTCTTTCAATCGACACGACGTTGGAACGTTTTCGAAATTTCACCCTGGCCTTGTTCGCGCTCTCGGTTCGTCAGCGATTTTTTTTCCTCCCATTCGATCAC
Organism: Bombus soroeensis; assembly: GCA_014737365.1. Classification (NCBI taxonomy): domain Eukaryota; kingdom Metazoa; phylum Arthropoda; class Insecta; order Hymenoptera; family Apidae; genus Bombus; species Bombus soroeensis. The sequence continues at coordinate 41,455 of JACXIL010005352.1, forward strand.
ACGACCGAGAAGGCGGGAGAAACGAATAGCGAGAAGCGAGCAGATAGCGATAATAACGGAACAGAGGTGTCGCGGCGGAAATTCGCAAGAAAGAAGCGCAACGAAATGGAAAGGGAGAAGCAGTTAGTTAACTCGAGTTCTCGCCGAGTTCGTATAGATAATAAGCCATGATAAATTCGTAACGTAACCGTGCAAGTATCCGCGATGTGGGCGGGCCGGCTTCGGGACTGGCGCGGAAGGAGTACGGACCGTGGTTCGATTTAAAAAGTCTGTCTATCGTAAATAGTCTTAGTCGCATTTACCTTCGATTCGCGTATACTTTCGTTTTTCTTCCACCGACGGGAAGCGAGTCGATCAAGGTCAATCTCTCGAGACACTCGATACTCGCCAGAACGAGTTTATCGAACTCATTTGTGCGAGACAAGGATCGTTGATCGATATCGCGCACTCCATTTTTCATATTTCATCGGACGATCGATCGATCGATTCGGCGGCGAATTTGATTTGCCCCGGAGCAACCAAATTTTCAAGAAAATTAGGGGAGTTGGAAGAGATCAAACGACCGAAGAAAGGCTCGTTTCTCACGGTAGGCTGCTTCCTATCGCGGTTGCCTTGCGACTTCGCGATCGACTCTCTTTCTCCTTCTCTGCCCGTCTCTCTACGTACGTTCCACTCCCTTTGGATCGAAAAGGAACAGCTCCGTCAGAGATTAAACGATAGAATTCCGTGGCTCCCTTCCAGCGACGTTTTCGCGAGATCGCTGGTGGCTCTCGACAAATTAGTACAATTAGAATCCCTCAAAGAAAATTGATAAATTCCTTCGGAACAATTTCTCGACTCATTTCACCCGGTGCACCCTTCGACGTTCCACGGATATCCTCCGTATCGTCGAAGTTACTCGCGCGAAAACTTCTCTTCGTCGAGCCAGCTGCGCCGAACGAAGGTCGATCTCGAGTAGGAAGAAGTTGTTTTCTATCCTGTGTTTTCGTATTTACGTACACGAAATCTGAATTCTCGGGAACCACGCGACGCAGAACGCGTCGAACGTTCCGGTGATTAATAAGAAACGATGCGACTATTAATTTGATTTACGATCTGGCCTGGGTCTGGTGTGGCGAGAGGAAAGGCTTTAATTTGTTGCTCGCCAGACAGAAGTCAGTCGTGTTCCACGCTTGACACGCCGCGTTTCGAGGCTGCGTCGCGTCGCGTCGACCCTTCGCTTTGTTTTGTTTTGTTTTGTTTTGTTTCGTTTCGTTGGCCAGTTCTTTTCCACCAGTGTTGCGCGCGTGTATTCTTTCAAATCCATGTTACCACGGACATCGGTGCTAGTATCTGTGATGCACGACCGCGTTCTCGATAGGCGTACACGGCTGTCGACGATATTCTATTCGTGCAGCTGTCGAAGAATTCAAGGTAAGAGAAGGAAACGCATTCTCCCGTCATATTTTCGTCGATCCTTTGAATAAAGGCGTCAGATTCCTCTTAATTACAAGTACGATTGTACTCTTCTGGTTGCATACGAGTCGGGAAACAAAGGTCTTTGTTCCACCCAGCGAGAAAGTTTCTTTATCGCGGTATCGCGATTTACACGGCTCGACGAGTATCACGGCGAAGCATTCGGTAGCAAATTCGCGAGTTTCTCGATAATCGATGGGAGCAGCCTGAAAAAATCGTGCCTCGTTTCCTCCACTCGTCTACGAAGAATGTATATGCATCCACCGGTGAAGATTCGCAGGTTCGCACCCGCGGGATTCACGGCGATTAATTGTAATACCGTTTCCGAGAGCGTGCGAAGTAACGAGTTCTTTGCCTACCGTGCGAATGCACCGTAATGCAGCAGACTCTTATCCAAACGAGATCGTCGGCCACGAGAGCGGGGGAAATGGGAATTAAAAGAAACATCCGACGCACAATCGTCCTCGTTTGCGAGTGTGCACGCATTCGTATCTCTTTTCTCGCGGAATACGGCCGACCACGGAGAACGCCACTCCTTAAAACTAGCCTCGTTAGCACCGTAGTAAATCGTCTGCATTCGTAGAAAAGTTTCGGGGCGTTTCTTTCAATGAACGACCGTTTTCTCGGTGGCGTGGGAACGTCTTTGCGAAACTGGTCCAAATTGCCAGGCAAACGAAGGAAAGCCTGCCACGCGTTCTGCCCTCGGCCCCTTCGGGAACCCTTCTCTCCTTCTGTCGGGTTTCTCCCGTTGCTCCTCCACACTTCCGTGGCTTTCTTCGCTCCGCTTTTACCCCTTTCTCTCTCTCTCTCTCTCTCTCTCTCTCTCTCTCTCTCGGTCACTCGCACGCTCTCTCTCCTTCTTCTTCGCTCTGACTCGTCTCGCTGTTCGCCCAACCTCGCTTCCGCGAGCCACCAGCAAGCATTAAGAGCTCCTAGATTTATTTATAACTACATTTACGCGCATGCCACGCTCGCTCAACCCTTTCGAGCACTGCGAATTATTACGTTTATGCGAACGGGATGGGGAGGCCCGCCCTCGTATTCTCAACTCGTTTCCCCTTCCCCTTGTAAAGAACTCATCGAAGAAGCCCGTCGAGAATAACTCTGACGAACTTTCAGCGTTTCCCCGACGTTCTCTTTTTCGTCTCCGCTTATCGTCTTACTCGTGGTTTCTCGTCGAATCGTATATCGAACAGGTTCGTTCACATACGGGCAAATAGCAAAGGAAAAACGCGTTCCCCGCTGGCGCTGTTCTCTCAAAGCGTGGTCGCGTTTTAACGCTCGAACACCGAGCGGTGGTTACCGGTACAAGGCGAACGCCGTGTGTACGCTGTCTCGCGGAGCGGATGAACGTTAAACAACGTTACCTTTACCGCGTCACGTATATTTGCTCGAATAAACTTTCCACTTGACAAACTGTGGCTCACCGTTGATATATACGTACGCGTACGTGCGTTCCTCGTTCGTGGAATCAGCCTGCCCTCGGCTGCGTCTCGCGCACCCACGGCATACCATCCTTTCGTCGAGAATTATTCGGGCTTTACGTCAAGCCTTACGACGTCCCTCGAGCTAAGGAATCTAATTTGAGCGATGTACGACTATACCAGCGCGATACGAACCTAACGCACCTTCCTAAGCTCTTTCTCTCCCTCGTATTCCACCTTTCTCCTCCTCTTTCGGGATGTGCATGCTTGTATCTCGAATGTCGTGCGAAGTATTTCAGTCGAAGACATCGTTTTCACGAAACTTGGTTAAGAGAATGACGGGGGGTGTTTGCGAATTGCGTTTAATGTCGCGAACAATATCATTTTGGCTTTGTGAATCGTACAATGTTCTCTGCAATATGTGATCTTACTTCTTCGATGATCTTTCTAATACCAATTTTATATGGGTTAGATGGAAAATATTTTACAATTGATTTTCATCGACTCTCGCGCGACTATCGCGTATCCCAAGCTATGCACACACTTTGAAGCACCGCGATTTCCAATCGAGAATTGAATATTCTGCGTACAGGGAAACGTCGGAGGGAATTCCGCATCGCGAAAACTAGCAAAGATTCGCGTACTTCGGTCGACGCTCGTGAACAGCGGAAGGTAGCGGCGCTCTTCTCGCAAGACGGCTGAATCGAATTTGCAAACTTGCAGATTGGATTCCAACTTGCCTATTATAGGGTGCGTCTGTTCCGGTTAAAAGCAGGGGGCAAGGGAATTAATGTCGATACGCCAAGGAAGGCCGGAGGATTACTCCAAAGGCCCGTATCTCATTGTCTTAGATGTTGCTCCCTGCTCTCTAACCTTCGCTCTACTATCTCCACCCCCCGGGAACTCTCCTTCCATATCGCTGTTCCAGCTTCGCTTTACGTCCCGTTACAGACACGTTTCTCGTCCATCGTCATAGTTGGACGAGTTTGGTTTCGATCTCGGAAACGAAGCTTCCAAACATTACCACGTCAGCGGGATTAATTCTTCCCTGTGCTTGCTTCCAGCTCGATTGCCTATTTTACAAGTGACACACTAGGGCGAGATTTTATTCCAACAAATCGTAACGAGATCGCCGCTATTCAAACATCCTCCGACCATTGTCGACGATTCGATTACGACGATCGTATTCGCGGGACACGCGCCCGGTTTCCTCTCTTAGCAGAATAGAATTCCACCCTTCCAAGAGATCGCGAAGGCTTTGCCTTTTCCGGCTCTTTTTCTCCTCTGTTTCGAGTGTTCTCGGGGCTGATACGCTTGCAAGCGTAGCCACCGTCTGGATGCTCCTTCCCGGTCGAGCGTCTCTCTCTTCGAGGCTCGGCAACTTTGTAATGCATTTTATTTATTCACAAAGGCAAATACTCATTTACCGTAGCGGCACGGGTAAATGTCCGCGAGAGCGAAGCACAGTGGCGCGGTCGTTCCCTTTTTCCAGCTTTCCGGCTATGCTTCTCGTGCGACTGGTGCGTACAACCCGGAAAGAGAGATGGCCACCCTCTTGCCCGTCGTCGCCACAGCGTCATTAGCTTTCGTCGCCACTTCACCCTTGGCCGCGGCAGAGTCGCGGCGCCTCCGGAGTTCCAGCTGGTGAACTTTGAAGAGCGCAACGCCACGCGAGATCCCTTTGATGGAGTTTCTGTAAATGGGGCGGCGACGAGATCGGTTCGCGAGACCCAAGGGTGAGCCAGAGCCCCGACTCACCCTCTCCGACCCTTCTTCCCCTCGTCGACTTTGAAACGCCACGGAACCTTTCAAAACCGCGGGCATTTTTAATTTTCGAGGATTACCGTGGAGGATAGAGAAGCAGCGGCGATTCCAGCCGTGCGTCCACTGGATGGTTCTCGTCCTTTCTTCCTAGTCTATTTGCGACTCGACTTTTCTGCCTCTCAATACACCTACGCTTCCCTCCCCCCAGGGACTTCTCATCTCTCCGCCAAATTTCTTTCTTTCGGAACAGTCCGTGCATCACGTTTTACGAGAACGGACAAGGGTACGCGTTTTGCTACTAACCAAAACCATCGTGTCTAACTAATAGACCTTTCGACGAATAGATAGATCAGTGGCAGTTGAGAGACACTGGCGCGGTCTCGGCGGTAGCCTTTCATCGGGTCTTCGTTAGGCCGTGGTAAATGTATTATGACTTCTGATTGAGTGCCGCCACAGCGTTACGCGCGTCGGTATGGGCTCGCACACGCTCCATTTCGTCCATGGGGGCGTACGAGCGATACCATTTGCGCGCCACCGTCCAAACGGACCTTGTGCTCTCTGCAACGAGAAAGCATTCGTTCTCTCTTTTGGCAGGAATCGTCGCGCGATACGATTCCGTGGGCGCTTTTCGTGGCTAGTCTGGCGGGCAGCGATCGATCGTAAATGAAATAAAGCGGAAGCGTAGGTGGCCGAGCTTTTGCGGCTGGATTCACCACGGAAAGGGAAACCGTTCGGCTTGGGGATAGCCGAATTTTTCTCGACGGCGCGGAAATCGCGGTTTTGCGATATTTTTTGGTCGGGAAATCCGCCAGCGTGGAAGGGGGGGGGGCAATCGTAGTGGCGAAATTCATGGAGGGGGAGAGTATCATTGACACACGCTATACGAACGTATATAATAATTAATGGTGCTCTCGCGTAGGTGTGGGAGCAGCATATGCCGGCATCGAGAGAGAGAACGCGACGTATATCTGCACGGGCAAAGATGCGTAATTGCGTTACCCATCGAATTCAGTTATACCGGCATGGCGAGTCTGATGCATAAAATGACGGGGCCAAATTCAGTTATAGTTCGCTTCACAAAGCGAATACGGTCGCGTCGTTAATATCGCGCCGTTCCGAACCAGTGTGATATCGTTACGACGGAATTTCCGTCATCGACGACCGGGACAGGGAGCGGAAAAGTCATTAAGAGAAACATCGCGTGCCAACGCATTCGGTTCCTTCCGATCGCCAGTGCGGTAGCGTAGATGGAACGTCGCGGACGCTTCGTGGAAATCGCTTGCTGAGAAGAAGTTGCTCCGGTCTCCGGCATCCCTCGAGCAGATATGTCTCGAGGAGATTTTTTTCTTGGCTCGCTGGAATACGGCTTTTTTTTCGTTCATATCCAAGTTATAGAGGATAGAGAGAGCGAGCGAAGAACGAGCCGGCAGGGAGACGTAGGAGAGAGCGTGGTAACGGCGGGAGGGTGAGACACAGGTCGAGCGAGGAAGAGAGAGAAGGATCGATTCGCTTTTACTCTTATTTTTCCCGGAGCTCGCGACTTAATTAATCGCATAACACCGGGCCTAATGAAATCAGAACTCCCACCCCATCTCCGAGTCTATTCTCGCCCCCTCGTTGGCCGCCATGGCTGCCGCGCTACCAGCGAAAAAACGGAAATATTTGCCGGGAATACTTTTCCGCCTCCTCCACTTCTTGCCGCTTATTTTAGCCATCGGCGAGCCCCGAGGGTCCGCGATGCTTCCGAGAAACTGCCGCGCGCCACGATGCTTCGAAAATCGATTCTTCGTTTCCAGGAATATTTTCCTTCGACGACCGGGAAACGAACTTCCATCACCGGATCGTCGAAGATGGCCTGCTGCTGCTGTAGATTCGTCTCGCGTTCGATCGCGGTTCCGCGATGGAACTTAATCACGGAGGCAACCCTTGGTTTTCGGATCGCGAGAGATCCACATGGAAGTCGAGGAATGCCGGTTACTCGCTGAAGCGTGCACGAGGAGCGAAAGCAGCAGCGGCAGCCAGAATGTCTCGAGTTCCTTCGGGAATCGAGGGGGTTCCCGATTCGTTTGCCGATTGCCTCGCTGCTTCGCGGCTTCTCCATATCGAGGGCAAAGTAATTTCTTCGACGAGAAAGTCCGGATTGCTGAGCGGGATACTTGCCTTCCCCCTCCACCTCTTTCCCTCTCTTTCCCTCTCTTTCTCTCTCGAGGATTAATTAAAATCTCGAGCGTGCCGCCGATTAATCAACGCTGCTCGATGCGCCGAACAGCTTCGTAACAGCGATTAATAATGTATACCATACCGCGTGGCTTGCTCGTGCGAGAGATCGATTTCTTCTCCTGGAGCTCTTTGTCGCTGAAACCGTCGTTCCTTCTGCCGGTCGATTCAAAACTTGCCGCGAACGTAGAAACGTTTACGCGACAAACGCGTGGAAAAGAAATACGACAACGAACGCCACGACTTTGGAATCGATCGATCTACCAGTCCCATCAGTGCGGGTCCGTGTCGTTCCCAATGAAACCGCCTAATCACGAAATTCATTAAGGGCTCGAGACGATCGGGAGCCGGTTAGGAAAGGCGAGGTTGCCGATTGGCTGCTCGTAATTCGGGACGACACGGTTTCCGACCACCTGACCGATTCACACGACGCGTTTAACACTCGGTATTCATTTAACACCTACCGACAGCCTATTCTACTCGTGGTTCCCGCGTAAAATAATAAACGTGCCGGCAGCAGGCGTCGGTGAAACGTACCGATAGCCTTCGAGAACTATCGAACCGGTGCAGCGTTGCACCATGCGATCTATTTCTCCGACCCTTCCTGGATTTAGGGCTTTACCCAACTCGCGACCTTCGGCTAGGATACGATCCTCATGGCTATTTCCGATCGATCGATCCGCCTACCGTGTCGCTGACGACTCACGATCGGTTTGTACCCAGAGATCCTACGGGCTCGACGGATTTGAACGCTTCGATTCACAAAGATGAAATGGTCGCGTGCGGAAATAGAAGCGCGGTAAAGCGAACGCTTTATCGATCGAACGATTCGGCCAGTGGCACATTGCATTACCGATGGTCATTACATCGGCGATAATTCGACTTATCTGCAGATTTGTTAACGCGATATATCCCGTGCATAGTTGTGGCTGGTTACAGGTGTCGCGGAAGATCGACAACAGGTGATAGGGGCTGTATTGCGATGCAACTGCGAGCAAAAGCTATATATCTTGTCGTAAATATATTCTGACTCGTTTCTCGTGTTCGCCGGTTTCAAACTCGACCGATTAGCGACCGATAAAACGCGCTTTCAAGTGTTTGCGTTCGTCCTGGCCGAGCCACGTCGATTGATTTCAGTCGAATAATAACCGACGATAAGGAGCCCCCTCGTTACCCGTTCTACCAGGCCCGTTGTTCACACCTGGACGTTCGCATCGACTTTTTTCGCCGATTGCTCGAAACAGCGTTCTTGCAACAGTGACAATATTGCGTTTGCCGCTTATATCTAGCTCATTATTAATTTCGCTGAACGCCACAGGCTCGCGATTGCCGGCAAAATTGCCCGTTGTAATGCCCCTATTATTTATTGAAAATGGTACGTCGCTTGGGCGAATGAGTTGGAAATGGAGGAGGGTAGGAAATTTGTTTGGTCGAATCTATCTAAAAACTGTATCCGGAGTGAATGAGGTAATCTATAGAATTTCAAAGTTCTATCGTTTAATGGGAGAATCGCGTGAGCTAGTACTTAATAATTCTTTAAAAAACTTCGCAAATGAACAGAGGAGTAGAAAATACTTGATGAATTCCATTCAAGTTTTTCTCTCCTATTTTCTGCATTACTTCGAGGTACACGTATGTCTTTCAAAACACTTTCAGATAATTTATCGTCGCTATTCGTTGATAGTTGCTAGAGTTTTGATATTTGGCTTTTCTAAAAAAATTCTTCCTGATAAATGTGACTCTCTATCTCCTGTTTTCCATCTCCTGCATCATTTCATAATCCATATACATGTTTGGTATCAAACAAATAACACGGTTTTGTGCTCTTTCGGGACTATCTGTGACCTTGATGCGTAGTACAATTACCGTCCACTTTCCTTTAACGATCGCTATTTGCATGTTGTTGCAACAGCGAATAAGCTTCTAGGCTTTGTACTTAGGTTTAGTAAACAGTTGAAGAATCCTTACGCTCTCCTAAAGTTTTACGCGTCTCATTGGTGTTGTCCTACCTGGAATATGTCACGGTTATCTGGTAGTAGTAAGGTTAACAAATTTTGTAATCTTTTAGAGAGAGTTCAACATCGTTCCTTGAGAACCCTTGCCTACAAAACTGGCTGTCCTGTTGCAAATGATCATCATAGATCATGTCTTATCTCTCAATTATCTCTCAATTATGACTACTTTTACTACAAAACTTTTAGAGCAGCGATGGACTATTATCACAATATTATAAATAACAAAATCAATAGCTGGCGTTCATTAGGCTTGGTCAACTTTAACATCCTACTCTATCAGACACGTACCCTTACTTTACTTGCCTGATTTTAAGTTAAGATTCGGTCACACTGATACGTTTGCCAGAATATCTAGCACTGCGGATAAGTAACGGATCAAGCAAACTTATTCTTGCATTCTCTGCTGTAATAAGAAAATATCATCGAATATAGTGTAAACGTATGTAAATTATACCTATATGTCGATGTTCATAACGAGGCTTAGTATTATTCTCGTCTCAATATCAATGTTATTTCGTATTGTGCATTACTTTGCATGTAAAGGATCCAGGACCGCAAATGAAACAAAATAAAATAAAATAAAATTTTATAGTAATCTGGAATGGAATTCATCGTTATTTTCTACGTTGTTTCGTCATTCGTTTTTTCCTAGCATCGTCAATCGATCATTTTGATTGTTTAGTCATAAAAAGAAGAAGCGAACTCGGTTCTAAGTCTTTGCGGAGTGAAACGATGTGAATCGAAGACGAGAATGGGACTTAAGGACGCGCGGGATTCGAGTAGCCGTCTATTTAAAAGTGCCTACATGCGCTCGTTCATCGTGCACGCGTCCCGACTATGCGCGCGAGTGCGTACGTGCGTGTCTGGCCGTTAGGGCTGGTTGACTCCTGTTTCTCCGTTCGCACCGAACTCGCGCGCACCGGGAATGACATTTCGCCGCGCGTTGCATGCGTACGCTTTCGCGTAATCGCACCTGCCTTACCCGCTTTTCTTCGGTTTCGAGCGTGCTCGATGCCACGCGGCGTTCCTCCTCCTCGCTCGGGCTCATCGTGCAAGGTCAACGCTGCTACAAAGCAGGGCCGGAAGGACGCTCGGAGGACGAAACGTCCACGAGGAGAGTGAGGTCGAAAAATCGATAACTCGCGAACTTCGATACTCGATGAAACTTGTTAATTTATCAGAGACGCGCGTTTCAATTAAAATACATTATACGGGGATTGATATTTCGAACTCCCTGCGGTCCCGAATGTGGACTACTTATTTCTTTCTTTGTCTCGAGAGCAACGGTCTCTTTCTAGGCAAGCTTGTTTCGTCGACTGGTTAACTCGTATAGACATTTCATTTTGCAATGCATCGCTGGTTTGGTATAAGTTAAGTCGACATTCGAGCGTGTAGATTTTATTTAAGGAACACCTTCGGCATTTGACGAGGGCGCTATAGGAACGATCGAACCGCGAGTAATTTCGTCACTTAACAACCCAGGAAATACATTCGATCGGTCTATTTTCATCGCGCGCCGCCAGAGTATTACGAGGGCGCGTTAATCCGGTATTCTGACAGGACTCGCGCGGCCGCGGACGCGGAGCCTTTTCCAATCCCGACACACTGATTGTTCGGATTCAATGCGCAGTGGCATTTGGCAGTTGGCAGTTCAGGAGGTGGGCAGACCGGTGGAATAAGCTGTCAGAGTGTTGCACACCCGATGAAAACTCTCTGCCAGCGAGAAAACGCTCCGCCGATTCCCTCTCTCGATTCTACCCTCGACTCTTTCTCCCTCGCATCCGCTGTCTCGGGACTCGTGCTTTCTCTTTTCCTCTTCGTCCGTCCCCACCACGCTTCTCATTGCTTGTTCGTCGCTTTTTTTTGTTTTATTTTCATCTGGATTCGTTTTGACGCACTTTTATTGGGCGACACGTCAGCGGTAGAGGGAATAATAAGCGCGAGTTCGACGAGAACACGGCTGTCAGGTGCGACACGCGGCAAGGCAATTTTTCATCGAGCCCTCAAACTCCAAGATCTTTGGTGCGAATACACGTGAATGCGACGCCGCGCCGCGCCGCGCCGCGCCACCTAATATGTACGTGATCTCGAAGCGACGCCACGGTTCTCGAATATCCTGTAAATAGGACGGAGCCGGTCTAACGTAGCTACCCATGTAACGAGCTTCCACTTTTCCCATGGTGGAGAAAGAAAAGCAATCGAGCCTAGGATTATCGGGCTAACGGTCAGAGGAGACACAGGGACGGGGGATCGTCAGACACACGAGCTACCGGAGAAGTTTAATTACCGCACTTGAGTAAAGTAATTACAATCAGACACCCTTGTACGGGGTCGAAGCGGCGCGCGGGCTCGGCGCGGGTGGACAGCAACGCGCGAGAGGAAAGAGGAGTCGAGTGCCAAGGGAACCGGGATTCGTGGTCTATGATTAGCCAGAGGTGACCAACGGAAACGAGCAGCGCCGCGTCCGTTCTCTGTTGTACGGTAACGTGGACACTATCCAAGAGGAGGGCTCTTTCGATTAATTACCTGTCGTCGCGTTAGTTAACTCGAGATTCATCGAGAGCCCCGCGCGAAGAACCCGATAGTTAAGCGGAATTCGGAGAAGGGACGCGATTACATAGCGTTACGCTGTAACGTTGTTACCAAGGCTTGCGGCCGTGTCCAGACCGATACTCGGGTCGGTCGATAACGATTCACGCTCTCGACGAAAGCGGCAACGCGAAACTGCTGCCGAGTCGAGAATTACGGAGCTTCTTCGTGCACGTTTCTCAGAATTTCAACGTAGACGAGCAACGTGCATCTACCGCTTGTTCCGGGTCTACATAGCGTCTTAGTTCATATAAGAAAATACAATAACGTTGCGCTGTACAAACGATATTACAAAAATAAGCGACGGAGGAAAGTGGCGGGAGAAGATAGAACGGGACGATGCGTTAATTACGCCAATTTCGATCGTGGCGACCGCGAATTTTCGCAATTACCGGCGTTTCGCCGGCACCCAGCAGCCGGCTTCGTTCGGAACGAGTCCCGTCGGAAATCATAAAAAATGAAACTAATGGATGCGCTGGCTTTTTGTTGCGGCTTTCCGCGTCGCGCGTTCCCTCAAGTACCCAGGCGTAATTATTATCGTGGCCCGGCGTTCGGCACGAGCGCGAACACGACCGCAGATCGGATAGATACAGCGCTCCTCCTGCCCGTCCTCCTCCCAACCCCATTCTACCCCACCTTCCGCACCCTTTATCTCTCTTTTTCCCTCCACGCCTTTACGTCTTTTTTCCCCTCGCTCTCGTCCTTCCCGTTGGACGCGAGACCGCGCGCACACTTTCGCTTTTATTACCAAGTAGCCGGAGTATTCGCAGTCCGCAATTCCAAGGGGTATATCGCTCGTCGTAAACGACGCAGCTAACGCTGCCGGCTATTCCACACCGAGGAAACTTTGCAAAGACCCGGGACTTTATCGCGGACGCCTGGTGTCGTCTTTTATAGGACTAATTGCGCGCGCGCGATTTTCCGCGATCAGCCACATTTTCTTGGTCGTTTAGACGAAATCTCGAAGATAGTTTCGCGTTCTGGCACTTGACGCTGACGATTCGATCGATCGACGCGCGGTGCAGCGTGGCAATAAAGTCGTCGGTGTTATATTATTATTAGCGTAAAACGACTCGGCTTACAGGTAATTTAAATCCCATCGAGAAATAAAGGCTCGCCACGTACGTAGGTACGTATGTACGTACGATCAGATTACCGAGCGAAGCGAGGCTGTATTTGCATAAGTCAGCTTGTCAGTCAGACTGCGTGGCAACTGCACGACCCTCTTGCCCTCTCTTGCCCCTGAAACAACCCCGTGCGCCAGCCGCGCTCCGCGTGGACAGGAAACCGCTCGAACACGCTCCGTTGTGCTTTCCAACGAATCCCTCGAATTTATTCGCTTTTTGCTCGCCTGTAAGGCTAATCGAAATCTCGGTGAATAAACAACGTTACAATCGGAGAAACCTGCGCCAGAAGATTTCCAAAACTGCTCGTTACTCATCGCGAAGATATATATATAATTTCGTTGATATATCGAACGCGTCAATTCCGGCAAATTATCTCGAAATACATCGGACAGATATCGAAGGGCCAATTTATTCGTCTGAACGAAAAGAGTGACGAGTCTGGTGTACTAGAAGAGAAGAGGGGTAGAGAAGCCCGTGAAAACGAGAGGCAAGCACGGTCGATTAATCATACTTTCGTAGGAATTACCCTTGTATATGCGGCGGCGTCCGCGAGGTCGAAGGGCAGTCTCGGTTCCCTTTCCCCTCCGTGTGAGTCGGCCGATCCTCAGCTTGCCCCTGTGTAACTCTTATAGTCGAGCCTTGGTTCTCGTACACGCGAGCACGCTCTTGCCAGACATGTGAATTACGTAAGGGGGCCCGCGAACGTGTACAGTCCGGAGATTACGATATTCTCCGATTGGAGTGGCTTGACACGAGTTCAAGAGGCACCGCTGACGGCAGGCACGCACGCATGCACGCACCTGAGCCCGCGCGATTCTGCTCGCCTCGCGGCTATCTGACTTCGCGCCGTACCGTGTTCTCCTTTACTCTCTCACCTTGCCGACGTCCAGCCGTAGCTATGCTCCAGTCACGCGGTTGCTCGCAGGTTAAACTTGGTTCCAAGGTTTCCGTGCGTCCAGGGGACGTCTGCACAAGCTTTGGCCACAAGATCAATATCGGTTTAGTGAAGAAAAAAACGAGTCGATAGGGAAATAGATGCAGTTTCTGCATTTCGTCTATTTCGCGCATCGTTCCAATCGGAATCTTAGTCACGTACACTTAACGTTTGATTGATACATGGAGCGCGCGACTAAGTGCGGGGACGATGAAGGAAGAAAGTGCGGCGTTGCGAACCGGAATCGTCGAGGCCGTTTCTGCGGTAAACGTTTCCTCGTTCCCGCCGGTTTCCACACTGTTTGAACACGAAATGGACAACATATGTAACAGCCGTGTGCGCGGCTGACCGATCGCCACAGGGGCTTCTCTCTCCCTCTCTCACCCTCTCTCGCCCTCCCCCTTTCTCTCGATGGAGAGAAAATAAAACGCGGCCGAGAAGGGACGCGGAGATGTTTGCCGAGCCATCCGCGTGATTGCACGCTCGACGAGCTTCGATCGACTCTCTGCCTTCTCCTCGCGCTGGCTCGATTCGTTCCATTCTTTCCTCTCGATTTCCCGTCCTCGTCTCTTGTTCCTATCCAACCTGGCCGCGGTGCAACGATCGAGGAAGCTTCTCGCGAATGGAATTCGTGCAGTTCAACGAAGAAGAGACTCGATCAACGACAGCGGTTTTGCGGTCAAAACCTCGGAATCGTTCTAGTGTACACGAGCGAATGGTTTTACGCGGCCCTCGGCCGTCCTTCGAACGATCGAAGCTTCGCGTACACAGCTTCGTTTCTCGGAGTAAATTCCGGCTCGCCCTAAATTTCAAGCTTTATCCAAGCCGGGCAGTTACGCCAAGTGGTCGGTGATTCGATGGTGGAAACGGTGCGAATATAGGTATAGCGTGACGGTGGAAAAAGGATGCGAGGAGATTGAGAAAGGGAGAAACGAGCAGACACCCATGGTAGGGTGAGTGAAGACGAAGGGTGCGCGAAATCCGGCAAAGCTACCCCGAGATACGACACCAATAACAAAAATCATAAACACTCGGACCGTTGATTAAGTCCTTCCGCGAGGATCTTCGAAGCTCTTTCCTCCGTCGAGATGAGGATCGTATCGTAGCGAGGCTAGCGGCGGACCATCTTCCCGGCTTCATTTCGCGTAATACTCCCGGGACACGAGTGGCATGAGTATATAGGAACGGTTGTCGAGTCTCGCGCGTATCGCCGTGCGAACGTCCATCGCGGCTTTACGTCGCTTCGATTGCCTGTCTGTAATTCCAGCGTTACGAGCTCGATCGCGTTAATACACCTACTCTTCTTTCTCTTATCTCCTGTATCTCGCGCCCGCACACCATTTTCTACGCTTGTTGCTGGTGGACGAGCGACCAGTCGAGTCAGGCGTATAGCCGTCTAGTCGGTATCGATCGGTGAACAAGCTAGCGATGAGAGAGCGAGCTTTCGAAATCTCGCTTAGTCCGGCCGCAAGTCTCTCGGCGATTCTCTCGGCGAGCGAGTGACGATGGTGTACGAGTCTCCCGGGGCCAGGCTACACGCCAGAAACACTCGAGCTTCTGTAGAGAGGCAGACTCTTCGGAGTAGGTAGGCTACAACGCGGAAACAACGGAGTACATTGTCGCGTGTACCGGCCTGTGCGTAACAACGACACGCTGCCAAGAGGACTCTCGTCCATGCTTTTCCGTATTCGGTTCTCATGTCGCGGCGGCTTTGCCGACCGTGACGAGATAGATAGGACGGGGACGATGGACAAACTTGGAAATATTTGCGACAGGGAGCTGTCTCTTTCTTCGTTGATAGTGTGTGTGCGTTGTAGGTTCGTCGAGTTAGGCCGCAGCTCGAGCTACGATACACCGCGGCCGAGCGCAACGACGCGTTCCGCTGGCCGAGCCTCGTAGACGCGTATATGCGAACGCACGCGCATAACGAATGCAACGTACGGTACCGCGTGTCGGGGATAATTACATCGGTCGAAAGAATGATACGGAATTGCGCGGCGCCCCGATCCCACCGGCCAGATAACCACCGCGATGAATTTGTTACCGTGGAAAAATGCTGAGCCATGGCATCTTGTTTTTTTTTTCGTACAAAGAGTTCGCGCTTCTGTATCGCGTGAAATCGTTCTCATACGCGGTAGCCGGAGAGAGGAACAAAGAGAGCGGGGCTTGATAGCTTTCCGCTTTGAAGCTTCTGTCTCTCGCTAGCTAGGTTATTCAAACGCGAGTTCTGCGTGAACGCGTTCCTGGCCCCGAAAAGCCTGGTCCCTCTGTAAAGGATATTCTTATCGCGAAGGGCCTGCATCATTTTCAAACGAGTGACAGCCTCGAGTCTCCAGACTAGAGGCTCGAGTGGCGCCGACCTCTTTCGACCAGAAGTCCTCTCGTTGCGCTGTCTTTCGAGGACGAAAAGCAGATACCAAGGGAACCGGCGGTCGGTTTCGGAATGGTTCTACGACTGCGAGGCGGCATAGATAGAAAATAACTTTTACTTCTCCCTTCTTTTCTTTCTAATTCATCGAACGATTAGACGCCGTCTTATTTTGAAACGGCGTCGCCGCCACTCGAGATCGATCGGTACGAGCTGAAACGCGATTTGGAATCGCGAGCTTGTGAGAAGGCGAGCGATATTCCATTTTTAAAAGCGGCACGATGGCTTTTCCGGTAGACGGAGCAACGGGGCCCGCCGCGCGTCTCTGCTCGCTACTCGTTTGCATAGCCATCGCCGCGAATAATAAATAACAAGCGAAGCAGGATAAAAATAAAGAGAGAAATAAAGGCAGGCAGAGGGAAAAGCGGAGGGAAAGAGAGGATCCTTGTTGAGTGTATGCGTGCGATTTAACCGCGTGTGAGTGTGCCAGACTACAAAGCCATCTCACAATGGTGGGAGCACCGTGCGATATCCCGACTGTGTTTCCGTTCAAATAGACCTCCGCGTGGCTCGAGTTGGTTCTCAAGGCGCAGGTGTCAACCCTGCCGTGTTTCCGGACCAGATTTGTGCCATTCCTTTCGAGAACGAATGTCAGCTAGCACAGGTAGGTGGGGCAGGTGCGTCCGTTTCCTCGAAACTTCTTCGCGAAACAGATAAAAGGCTGGTTCTCCAGGGAGACAACGATAAGGAAATCGTTCGATTCCGACGATCCAGATACTCGCATGTTATGAAACTTGTTCGTTAATTAAATCGTAGTAATCGTGGAAGTAACCGCGGAGCGTAACAGGATCATAATGGACCACCAGGAACGCCATCGGAAAAAGAAAAAGGAAGAAAAAGAAAAAAAAAATAGATAACCGACGATGGGGTGTTCAGGTGAAGAGGAGCTCGCGTAATTCTGGAAATTGAGTGAAGGACCTGGATTCTGGAAACGCACGGGAAAAAAATGGGAGAAGAACATCTTCTTCCATGCTCGTCCTTGCGACCGCTGTTCCTCGAGGAAGCGGTAGTTCTCGAGAAGCCACGATTCCCCTGCTCGACTCGAGTGGTCGGATCCGAGGTATATACATACGAGTAGCAGGCAGAGAGCACAGTGTCAATACTATCCTCCGGAGAGCGAGTTAACACCGTGGCTTTTAACCTTCCCTGAAGTGAGTCCGGCTCGATTGCCGATCTAGCTTTTACGATTCATAACTCAAATATAGCTAGGCGAGCGAAGAGCGGAATCGAGGAGAGGAAGGATCGCCCAGACCCCGAGTATAAACCGTTTATTTATATGTTCTACATAATGTTCGTTCGTTCGTTCGCCACCCTACGGAATTTATTTATTACGGCTGTTCGGTAGCGATGGGCTCGAGCGATCTCAAACGTGATCAACACGGTCCGGGTCGTTTAACGTCGCCCAAATACTTTGCTGCTGGCCTTCTATGTCCGCTAAAATTAGAAATTTTACAGTACGCACGAAAGGCGAAAGACGGTCAGGTACATCACGAGGAACGACAATTTGCGCGATGGACAGGAGAGGAACTGATCGATCGGACTAAGCATTGTCCTCGGGACGAGCAACTCGAACGAGGACGTCGAGGTGATTGGGAACGAGGCGCGCGCGGGTTCGCTAGGTAGCATTACGCAATGAAATCTAGTTGTCCAGCCAATGGATCCGCATCCTCTGCCGGAGCAGAGCGCAGATTCACGCATCGAAGCTGGTTGCTCGCGTGATTCGACCTAACCACTCTAACGTCTGTCACCGACGGCTAACCGTCTCCTCTCTGTTAACGACGTCCACTTAACGCTAATAATTATTTTCATTGGGGGCCTCGTGCACACGGGACTCCCCCATCCTACGGGGCCAACTTCCTGTACGAACGGATATAAAAATAGAGCTCGTACCGCTCGGACATTCTGTAACAGGGCAGACACTTCAAACGATTTGTTTTGCCGAGCGCTGGTACGCTTTTGTCTTCGAGATCAGCGTCGATCTCGAGGAATTCGTCGCGTTAACGTTGATCAACCGCGTTACGATCACGGTTAATCGTGGAAAGGCAGCAGACGCGCCAGTGGATTTCCTCGAATTCGTGGAAATGACACGAAACGATGACGCGGCGTGGACGAAGCTGGACGTGGGGGAGGAAAAGAGAAGGCGAGATAGGATCGTAAATTATTTAGTAGCTCGGGCCGAGGTGTCGACGCTCGTCGCCTCGATTGGTCCACGCTGCCCAATCCGGGAGAAAATTAAATAACAACAAAACGATAAAAGACAATTGTTTCTAAGTTTTATGACCCTGGTTCTCGCGGCCTCTCCGACAGCTCGACGAGACGAAGGGCGTTTTATTGCCGCTCGGGGTCTTTCGGTCCAGGCACCGGCCACCCCTGATCCATGGTCACTTTATTTAGGAGGAAAACGATGGGGTGACTTGGCTAGGCTGGTTGGACTTTTTCCCTTTCTTTTTTTTTTTGTCGTTTTTCTTCACACGCGTTTCCGTTGCGCGCCGGCTATCACGATTCAACGATCGACGAAATCGACGTCACGATGGCGATTCGCAAGAAATCTCGATTACCAGATGCATAAAAGTTTTAGAAAGATATACGCGAACGATCGATCTTTCGTTCGATGAAAAACGACAGAGCGAAACGAAAGAAGCGAAGGACCAGTTTTTCGCCTCTTCCCTTCGCTTCGTTTTTCCACGTTTTTTCCTACATGCTGGTTCGTGTGCGAGCACGGAATACGCGGCCGAGTCTCTCTATCATCGCAGCCGTGGCAATAAGAGAGGGCTTACGGTTCTCGCCATATATTGCGGCCACATTTTTATTTTGACACTAATAGCCACGTGGTATCGACCGCGAGCATGACTTGAGTCCGTCCGATCGTGCTAATCCCGACTCGATATTGCCCGTATAAATCCCCGAGACTCGCAGGACGTACACACATACACACACGCACTCGCTTCACCTTGGTGAAGAAGAAGGGCCCAGGGGGAGGCGGCAGAAAAGAGATCGCGGGTCCAATACGAAGTGGCGCCTAATGCTATCCTGATTTATCGATCCAACCACGCTACCATCGCGCGCTTCTCGAGCTGAGAGGCGAGGAAGAGTTGGAATTAGAAGAACCTGTTCCACAAATCAACGCCCTTTCTTCTTCCCTCGTCCCATTGTTTCTTTTCTTTCGAGCTATCCTCGCGCGTGCTGCTCCCTTTTGCGCTCGACCACGATGACGACGACGACGACCGGTCGGGCCTCCTTTTCCATTCCATTTCCGATCGTAAGTCTTACGGACGACTGATAACTATAATATCGCTTCATAAACTATCTTACGTCACACGCTTAACCATCGTTCTCGTTTTTCTGTTGCAGGTATGTATCGGATTGGATTCGACGGTGTTCTCAGTCGGAAGGCGACGTTTCGAGAACGCATGGTTCGCGTCCTCCACCACCACAAGGAGATCGGCAAACGTTTGTCAGTCACGCGATTGCACGGCAAGTGGTTTTCTCGAATTCCACGTTTCGATGCTTCCGTACGATCGTTTGATTTTGTAACGAACATCGAATTGAACAAGCGGGCAGACTCGATATCGTCGAGTGTATCGCGAGCTCGAAAAGTTGAAACGATACACAACGGGAGAAATAGAAACGGGAGAACGTCCGGCGGGAGAAATAGATAGATAGGCTAGGAATGATCGACTGGACGCGAAAGTAAAGCGCGTCCCTCGCATCCAATCATCGAAATTATTTCATAAGACGAAAGCCGGGTCTCGGATTGCTCGTGTACGAGGGACAAACGGTAGAGAATCGAAGACAAGTAGAGTGGAACGGAAAGAGACGGAGTTTACTGCTTCATAACTCGAGCCGAGCACGGACAATCGGCCGTTGTGATTTCGGTTGCTATTTTGACTGCTCCGATCGTGGTGGGTGGCCCACCGACAACAGAACACTACCAGAAATATGCTACCTCGTAAACGAACGACCCTGCGTCGTGGCCGCGTTGCTAGCACGCGGTGTCTTTCTTCTCTTCGGTGTTTCCCCGTGTCCCTGCGTGCCAACGTTCCACGCGATTTCGACGAAATGGATCCTATGGATGTCCTATCGTGGCACGAGTGCTTCCTCCAGGAAAAATCGTCGTCCGTACACATGTATACACGGAGCGTTGTCTCGATTAGTTTCGTAGCCTGTGCGCTACGTCGATCGATGGACACGTTCCCCGGAGAATACCACACTTCTCTCCCTCCGGCTCCGTAATAAATTTGTTCGAAGCAGTCTCGAAATCGTTGCGTAATAGCTATCGATCTTTCGTGCGGCGAATGTCGTTGTCACCGAACACTGGACACGGTTGCCTTTTGTCTCGACAGCAATCAGACCGATGGACGAAGAAGCTCGTGCCACGAAAGAATGCCGGCCCCTTAACTAGCGAATACTTTCTGCTCGATACAAGAGTGCTATGCTAAGCGAGCGCCGATTTTGCTTCGTTAACTGACCGTTGCTATCCCTATAGTTTCTTAAAATTAAATGCAATCAACGTGCATGGATCGTGTTAGGGTAACTTTGTTTTAATTTTCCGCGAACATTGCTTAAATCGACTTAACGGATGGGGGAAACATTTTTCATCAAGAATATCGAGACTATAATTCTCGTAACTATGTGAGACGCCCTTTATCGTCGACCCACGCGACGCCAATCCGAAAGGGACGAACTGCTGGTCAACACGGACGTTCAACCTCGCTTGTCAATTTTCCAACGTAACGTGTGCGCGTTTAAGCGCGTTAAGTCGTAGCGGCGGGGCAACGACGCGACGCTGGGATCCGCGCGTACACCACGCGCCGTTAAATCATCGGTTAACGCTCGCGCGTAATGCCGCCGCGAGAGCCAGTGACACGCCTCGACCATAAAGGGCGACCCACGAACTGGACCAACAGCCTGCTAACGCCTCGCGATGACCAGCTTCGCGAGAATCCATTTTTACGACGATTCAGACGTTCATTTCGCTTCCTCTAATCGTTGGGACCGATTAAAGAACAACGTTCTTAAAGGGTGTATTTTTAAAATGATCTTTCAAAGAATTCGATCGCTAAAGGTTAAGAAGTCAAGAAGCAAAACGAGAGTAGGCTCGTAACGTGACATATTTGTATATCGTATCGCGAAAGAAACTTTGGTTCTCTCTCGAGAAAGTCAAGAAGGTCCTCTCGCGCGACGACGTTAAGCGAAATTGCACGCTGGAGACGCTGTGCCGGAGGAACGACCTGCAGCGTTCGAGTTTGCTCGCGTCTAGATAGCTGATACGTGGCCGGAGGTGGAACGCGGGGGCTCGTAAAATGTGGAAAGAAGCAGGAAAAGGGTGTGTCGCGAGCTACTCGACGAACGTGGGAAGGGGTACCAAGTTCGACCGATACCCGGAGGAGGAAGCGGGAAATAATATTAACATAAGCTTTATCTAAATGTTAATACGAGGCGTTCGTAACGTCGAGCGTCACGCACGGAATTCCCAGAGTGTCGCGAGAGAATAGGGCCGCGTCGTTGACTGTTCCTCGTTTTCCATCTCTCTCTCTCTCTCTCTCTCTCTCTCTCTCCCTCTTGCTCTCTCTCTTTCTCTCAGCCCCCTTCACCCCATGGTTGTTCGTTTGTCGTTGGCCAGGGGATGGTTGGTGCCGCGGGCTCGAAAACGAACGCTTAAAAATGTAATAGCGAGGAGCCCCAGAATCGTCGGACGCGAAAACGACGACGCCGAGCCTCTTTATTTTCCCCATTATTCAAATATAAATGTAAATGTTGATACAAACGGATAGGTAAATGGAAAGAGAGAATTCAATTGTTCGACACTGAACGCGCCGACAGCAGGGAGGCGCTCGACACGAAATTAGTTTATAAGGAAGCGAGCGGCGAGACGGGGGTAAAAAATATACGGTCAAAGAGAAAGAGGGATAGAGAGGTAGAGAGGGGTGGGGGCAGGGCGGAGGGAAAGAGGAAGGCAGGCAGACAGAGGGAACGGACGGGAGGTCGACGGGGATGCCGTCGTCGAGGTCCTCGCGAGAGGATTCCCCCGGGCGCCACTCCGGTCCTCTCGGCTATTCGAATTTCCGTTTTTTCCAGCGTTTATAACGCGACCGAGTATAATCGTTCGTCGTGCTAGTTGGTCGGAACAGTGGTAGGAGAGGAATGTCCATCGGCGTCTGTTTCGTCGCGTCAGAAAAAAACTGGATAGAGGGTGATAGATATTTCTATTCATTCGCCGTCGTATCTGTACAGCCCCCGTGCTAATTGAGGAACGACGGTTAAAACAACAGGGTTTACAGGATAGGGTGTGTATCGGAAGAAAACAAGGCGCAATGCTATCGGTAGCTCGTCGACGCATTCCACGAGATTCTTGGCAGGAAAGAGGGTCCCGGTAATATCATCGGGTGTACACGGGGTTCTCCTGTTTCCCCCGACGTACATTGTTCTCGCCCCTCGACCCAGCATTGTGCCACGACGGTAGCGTAGTTCGTGGAACAGACCGAGTCGGGGTTGCAGCTATGCAGGGTGCATATGCGCTGATAGCTCGTAATGCCATCTCTAATTCCATGCAAGAGCCGATTTGATTTTGGTATTAAGATAAAGCGAGTCTCTTTTGCTCACTGCCGCCCCATCGCTGTCCCTCTGCCTCCGCCGACTCATTCCGGCTCCCCCGATTTACTCTCCGTTTCTATACCGACGATCACTTTCGGAACTCCAAATAATACGAGGGATGAATCCGAAACTTGAAACGCGATATCGATGGTTGCAATAACCACGTTACCGCTTAACCCCATCGGGACTAGAGAGAGTGCCGTTTCGCGATACACGCGCGTTTCGATACGAGCCAAAGATAAATGCGACTCGATTCGTTGCTCTAGCACTCGACGAAAGGAAACAAACAAACGCTCCAAGGACCGTCAGCCGGTGTTTCGTCGACGACGAGGGAATAGAGATGGATCGAGGGTATGAACAAAGGGAGAACATGGAAGATAGCGCGAAATCTTGCCGAGCGATCGAAGAAAAAGAACAAGCGTACAAGTCGGTGTTTCGTCGTGTGGAACGGCGATCGTGTCGACGACTCGTCTCGAACGATGACGAAGTGTTCGGCTAATCCTGTTCGATCGCGTGCCATAAGAGGGCGCGAAAATCCTCCGTGCGATCGCGCTTCGAACGACCCTCTCTTCCGCTTGGTCTGCGCTGGACGCAACGCTGCTCCTCGCGCGATCAACCGCGAACGAATCTCGCGCGCGACGGCCGGTCCGATTCTTTCGTCGATCGAACGCCTCTGCGTCCTCGCGGCTGAACCCGATCTCGACCTGTGTTTCGTTGCCGCGTCGCGACGAAACTGGTCGATCGTTGCGATCTTTTCAGAAACCGCCCGACTATACCGTGAATTCTAGGGATCCTTGTCCGATCAGTTCGTAGATGATCGGAGGTGGAAGGGAAGAAGAAAACGACGGATTCTTAGAGGTCGCGTCGACATCGTTATTGGCGATGTGGTAGCCCGGGTGTGCCGGCGTGGCCGCGACCGCAGAGGTATCGGAGTGCGGCATGGCACGGGTCAACCGCAAACCGACAACGTCCACGCGCTCTCTCAGTCCTCTCTCTTGGTCGTCCGCGTTCTGTGGCTCCTTCGATAGAGGCAGGAGGCCGCACACCCTCACGCACACGATGCCTTCGACACGATGCGACCGATGCACGCGCGTACTTACTTGCCGCTGCTCGCGGCTGTCTGATCCGAGTACCCTACTGTACTACTCGATAATTAGGGAATCTCGCGAATCAAAGGATACCCGAGTAAGACGAGGCACGTGCATAGCTTGGTAATTCGGTTTCGGTGGCGAGTTGTGAACACGGATCTATAGGAACGGGGCTGAACCGGTTTACGTAGACCGAAATTCGTTGACCGACACGGCGTTCAGGGCGGAAACGGGCGCGGCAGGTGCAACCCAGTAATTGCAAACGTTTGATATTTAATTATAATTTAACCGTGCGGCGCGGTGCGACGGGGTCTGTCCTCGGCGAATAACCCTCGTCGCAGCGTCGGTTCGATGGGATCTCCAGATCCTCTTGGAAACAAAATAATTCCCTAATTATTCTTGCCGCGGCTGGGCCACCGCGCCGCGTTCGCGTTGAGTTACGACCTCGGCTTAATTACATTATTAATTAGTCCTTGTCGCGGAACGACAACGGTGTGTCCAAAGTTTCCTCGTTCTTCGTAGAGGCTTGTCTCTCGACCCGGTTTCGATACGAAGAAATAAGAAGACACGACGATCGACTTTGTCGATCGTTCATGACGACATCCGGTGCATGCGGCAAACTCCTTTTTCCTTTCCTGTTTTTAACCGCTCGACAAGACGATCGCGAACAAAGTGATTCCCGAGAAGTGACCGTGACAAAACTCTCACGGGAGAAGGCTCGAGTCGTATGTCGGCGTGAGTTTATGTATCGCGCGCAGGGGTATCCCGAGCGAGCTGCTGTCCTGCTTATTATTTCGATCTGGACATGGTTTCGTTCGGACGCGTTAGGACTGCAGCGTGCTCGTAAAAGCCGCACTAGCCGCTCCGAACAGCCGGGAGTAAAAGAAACTGTTCGCGAGGGATACGTACGGCGGCTTTGTTATTTATTCCGTCGTAAGTCGTAAACGGGCCCGGGTGCGGATTTATCGTAGAAATATTAAAATGAGAGACACTGCTTTCGGCGTTTTCTCGGACACAGTCGGAGCCCTGTTGTTCGCCTTCATCGACAAAAAATTGACCACCGCCGACGCTTTACGAGTCGACGTATTTTATTCGAGCCGAGCGGCGGTTAAGGTTCCTCGTCTTTTGCTAGCTTTTGCCAGAGGAGATAGAAACGATAGATAGGAGATAGAGACGAACGCGTCAACGCCGAGACGTCCGACATCTTTGGTTGGAAGAAATTCGCGAGAACGACGCCGACTTGGAGTTTCGCGATCGAGCGCGTTCAGGATGTTACAATCCTCTCTCCCTCTTCTTGTTGGATAATCCGCGGTCCAAATTGGCAGGATTACTCGTTCCGAAGACTGGGCCACGTCCTCGAGATTGCCGGGATTACGCGGCTGTAACGCACGTCGAGCGTGCTCTGCGTTTCGCCTGCCACGCGCAAATACAGGTATTATCGGGTATTACAGCGAGTACGTATCGCGTGCGTGAAGGAATGTCGCGCCGTCTCGGCAGGATCTTTGTCACGCCATGCGAGAACCGTCTTTCGTTCGGCGCCACCGAGATACGTCTCAGGTGAAACCCGTTAAAAATCGTGCCTGCCGTTCATTCGTATTTATCTAACTACTAAAACGAGAAGATCCCGAGTTGGTATTTGATCGGTATCGCGTGCTCGAGCTAGAGCAGAACGCCACCGGTAATAAACTCGCTCGGTACCTTTACGAGGGTCCCGAAATTGAAACTGGCGCACGAGCCAAGCGCGAACAGCTTCGGAAAAAATATTGCCCATCCTGGACGAGCCCTCGAGACATCTGCCTCGCGCGCTTACACGCTTCGTATTCGGATTAATCGCGCATCTGCACGGTCGAGTTCTCCTCGCCTTTGTCTTTCCGTTCGTCGATCCGATGAGACGATAATCATCGAGCAGTCGGACAAGGTTGCCGGAAGTCTGAGTCTCTTGGCGCGAGTCAGGTGTCGCGACGATTTCGGTAATTTTCTTAGCACCCCCGGTGCGACTCCTCCGACGAACTAGCAAGCTAATAAGCGGCCTACCTAGCCTCGCAACATAAATAAACGAGCCACGCTGAAATCGTAATGTTCCCCAACGCGGCGTGGCATCGAAATTAAAATTAGCCTGGAAGATGGGTCGGCAGGGCGTGAGGGGGGAACCGGAAGGAGGAACGAGGAGAATGATCGCGAACAAGGGGGAGAAACAGAGAGGTCCGCCCCCGAGACGAATATTATGCAAAGCCGCGAGCAATAAAAATAACGTATTGCGACCGAGAGAAGCATAAGTTTTAATCCAATATTACTAAGATAAGTCTACCGAAGCCCACCCTCAGGTCGGAAGAGAAAGATTTCTTTTGTGTGTAACGCACCCCAACTTTACATCGTGGTTATTAGAAAATGCTCTCTCTCGATGCTGGCTCATCGCGTGAGGGGAGTTTTTCTTTCTCCTATCTCTCTCTCCGCCTCTTAATAGCCGCTCGTAAAGATCGCGGGATACGCGCTGTTACTCGGGAAATTTGCTCGGGCGCCACAGCGAGAAGAACTTTTCGAAATTTTTCCGCGTTGTTCGTTCGATGAAAGTCGATTCGGAGGAAACAACCGCGATACGTGTTTGTCTACAGCACCTTTCTCTTCCCTTACTTTCCTACAAATTGCTAACATTTTTCAAACAGGTTCGTACGCTTTCTCGATCGGTATTCGATGCCACCGCGTTCTTACGATTTTCCTCCTACTATTTCGTTCTCGGGAAAACGCGACGAATACCGGGGAACGAACGTCAGTCCAAAGTTATGATCCATGGCGGCGCTTTGACATTCTTATTACTCTATTTCACGCAACTTTCTCGATGGACTGTATTACTCCCGTTCGACCCGGCCCGAGGAAGGAAGCACTAAACCGGCTGATGCTTTGTTTCTCGCTCGAGGAACGAGAACGAGCGTGAAAAGGAATAATATCTAGGGTGGTTGTGAGATACAGAGAGCGAGTGTGAGAGCGAGGGGACGTGCGGTGAAGAGAGAGGGAAACGACCGCGCGCATCCAGACCCTCGCACGTTCTTTTCCACTCCGGGCGCGAAATCGGACAAATCCAATCTGACTGACGGGATTGCCGCGATCTATGGAGGAAGGGAGAATGAAGCGCGGGGTTCGGCCCGGTGGAAAGGAAATAATAGAGAGAAAGAGAGAAACTCTCGCGTCGAGCACTGTGGCTGTGTCGACTCGACGCCCGTACGAGCCCTCGTAAAAATTTATAATTTGGAAAATACCACTCGCCGTTCTCGGATTTCAGCCAGGCAATCGAGTTTATAAAGCGAGAAATCGAAGGAACCCGGTCGATCTCGAAGCAGAGACGAAAAAAAAAAAGGAAGAGAAAATCGAGGGAAGGGACGTCGACGACGTCGACGATAACGTCGAAAGACTTTTGACGAAAATTGAAGTCGTTGTTATGACGGGAATTGCCCGCGACGACGCTTTACGAGAGGGACGCACCGGTCGACGCTCGCAACTTTTCGAAAAAGATTCGGGGGATGAGAATCACGCTTTGTGCGTCCGCGCTTGTGTACCCGCGTATGTGTGCGTACGTGCGTCGTGAGGGAGAGAGACGCAGGAGAAAGAGGAGGAACGGTCGGACGATTACGGTCACCAATGGCCAGAAAACCAGGGAAACGCGTAAAGGCGAAACTGACAATTAGAAGCCGAGCCACGAACGCTCGTATTATTCGTTATATCGTTTTACGACTTCGCGTTCGCTGCAAGCCGCGCGGCGTTAAGCGGTTTATAGTTTTTTTAATTGCCGAAGGGTGTTCCGTGTTACAAGTATGTAGAATCTCGCGCGACCATACAAGAAATCTGGATTATTCCGCTGGCTTGGCGACGTTCAGATATATAAATCGGCTATGGATGCGTCAGACGTTGGATCAAATTAGCGCGTGTAACGACGCCGTTGATGCTACTCGTGCGAGCAATCGTAAAAGCCTCGTTACAGTCGTAGACGTAATATATTTTGTTTCGACCATGAAATCTTTCCCACACTATCCTGTGTCGGGCCTAAGCACGTTATAACGGCGTTACTTAAAATTCTTCGAGTAGGCATTGTCCGGTAGGGGAAGTACTTGATATCGAAGCAGTGTGCGGGGCGATTGATGCAAATGTTGCGGGTATCAGTTAAACGCACGTCCGCGTAACGAGAGCTCATCTAGGGACATCCTTTAGTGGTTCGCAGAAAGACAATAGGAGAAACGCGAGTAACGCTGTACACAACGCGCACGCTCTGCGCTGACTGTGGAACACAGAAACCATGTAAAAAGATCTCACGGCAAAGAATGCAGCGTTTAAAGTATGGTACGAGCCGCTAGCACGGTTCGTTCTCGTTTCTCCTCGGCTATGGCCTCAGGTTCCCGCGTTTTCGGGGAGAGTGTTTGAACGGCGCAGAACGGTAGCAGGATGCGATAACGCTCGAGCATCGTAATTCAAAGATAGCGCGTTGTTTAACAAGCAACAGTGGCTCCTTTGTCGAGTCGAGCGGTGCTGAGATCGGTGAAACGACCTGGCCTACGAATTCCACGCTACGATACAGCGAACGCGAGGAAAATCCGGAAGTGAAATAGCCGGGGCGGGAATGGAAGGGTATAGAGGGGGGGGGGTAAGAGGGATAGAGGGGAAAAGGGTGGAAGGGAGGAGGAGGGAGCGAGAGCCGCTGGCCGTTTGGCCTGGAATCGTGTTCCGGTCGCGGTCGAGGCTCGATCCTCGCGAGCTTAACCCACATGCGACCGCGTGTATACACGCGTCGACAACTGCTGGCTGCAGCGCAACATCAGAGACCGTTTAATCCCGGAATGCCGAATACGAGAGAGCAGATCGTCGGCCCCGAGCGATAGATTTGGCCAGTACGCGAAAACGGGGTTGCAACCCTCCGCTCGAGAGTGCACCCTATCCCTCGCCGGGCCATTAATAATATACCCATATTGGACACAATTCACCTTGAAATTAACCGGCAGCCGATTGGTAAGCCCGGGCAAATTGACTTCGAAATTGACAATTTATAGTCGCTCGATTCCGGCCTCGCCTCTCCTCCTGCTGCTGCTGCTGCTCCTCCTCCTCCTCCCTCCTTGTTTGTAATTCTCTCTCGTTTCTCGCACATCTTATTTTCCTTTCTCGCGAAGATCGATCGTGATCGCCGCCAGGGACGACGTACTCTCGAATTTCAACCATTACGAGTGATCGAGAGTCGTGCCGATGATTCGACGAGTCGCGGCAATTTTCTCTTGTTCTTTCCTTTTTCTCTTGCGAGACGCCAGATGGATAAGTTTGCAACGAATGCGAAACGAATTCCGAACACACGTTTATCGGCGAGATCGAGAAACACGAAAGGCGAGAGTCTAGCTTTGCCTCGGTGATCCAAGGGACCAGGTCGTTCGATCCTTAAACGGCCCATCACGTAAGAATGGGTTGCAACTGTTCCTCGCGGATTGGGATTGGCTTTCTTTGTATATCTCCGTGCTTTTTCAGCCTCGGCGGATTCTTTTCTGTGCGTTCTCGTTTCTCGTCTCACCGGACGGTCGGACGAGGAGCCGCTTCTGCGGTGCAACGATCATTAAGGCGGGGAATGATCGGATCAAAGCATAGCACCTGGCGCGATCATCGCGAATCCCACACGCGATACACGACCGGACGCGAATCGAGCGCAACGCGAACGTAACTTCTATCTAATCGATCGATCTGGATCGATTATCTGGCAGGTTCCATCGAGGAGGATCCCGAAGTAAGTCGTAGGTGTATTTCTTTCGATCAGTAACCTATACAGTGCATTCCAAGTATACGTATAAGAACTCTTAAGAATCAGACATTTTACTTGTTCAGGATGCTTACGTGCCTATTCAGCTGCCAAATCGCCCAACGATAAAGATAGATTCCGTCAATTTCATCTACCGACAAGTACCGATAATCTTACAGTAGCCGTTCCACTCTACTGACCGTTAATTAGAATTTCCACGAATTCAAATTAACCGGAGAGTGGTTCTTGACGCAATCGCTACGACGATTATGCATCTCGAGGAATTTCTACGTTTCCAGTAGTTTTTATCGCGTGTGAGGCAGTTGAATGCTTGCTTGCAGTCTGTCAGCGATATCTATCTAGATTTTTCAACCGCACGCAGGAAAAAGTTGGCGCCAAGAGGCGTAATCAATGCGTTAAGGTATCCTGCGCTTCGTATCCCGGTAGGGGAATTAATTCCGCCGAGCCGAAACGAAATCTAGTAGCTACGGGGCTTCGTGGTTGTCGCAATAAGGCCGATTACTATCGATCTCCTTCTCTTTCTCGATCTCTTGGCCAACGATAGGTCACGATCACCTTATCCCCGCGAAATCATGCAACATCGGTTTCGCAAACACCTTTCCTCGATATCCGGTCGATTGTTTCAGACGAACCGTTTCTTCCATGTCCGATACTTTCATCGTACGGACACACCTGGCTTCTTATTAAGGCGTATTTAATTAATCGCGTGTTTATTAAATCAGCCGAATTTGGGCCACGTATATCGAACCTTTTACAGATAAATCAGAGTCGTTACGCGAAGAAAGGATGGAACGCGATCGCTCGTTCATTTCGACGCGACGTTTTTCTTATTTCGCCGGTAGATTCGTACGCAAACAAGTACGCGTTATACAGGCCTAAGCGTTCGAGAGTGCGTTCTTGTTTTCGGTGTAACCCGAAGCTAAGCGGTTTAAGAGATCAACGCCGTATAAACCGGCCGTCTGAGAATCGTCTGGAGATCTCGTGCGTGAGAGCTGGCAGAGAGACAGAGAGGGGCCAAACGGCGAGAAGGAGAGAAGAGCACGATAAACGAGAACGAACTACGAAGAATGAAGAACGAAAGAGGACGAGTCGGAGAGTGGGAGGGCGCCAGGGAAACGAACAACGAAGATCGAGAGATCGAGTGCCTGTGGATGAAGAGAGCGGAAAAAGCACCCCGTAGGAGCGATAGAGGAGGGGGTGTAGAGTCGAACGCAGAACGAGGACGAGGAAGACCGTGGGCAACGCGAAGAGGTAAAGCGAGAGGGCAGGCAGAAAGACGGGATGAAAAATTAGATTTACAAATCTGTCCTGACTACTATGAGATTGCTCGCTTACCAAGCAGAGATTCTCAACCCGGCCGAGCTTTTCGTAGCGTCTCTGTCACCGGGTATAAATATCGAGAGGACTGGCCCTCTTCCTCCTCCGCCGTGCTTCAATTTTCGTTCCTTCTCTTTGCTTCATTTTCGTCGCCACGTTGCTACCCGCCCTCCACTTGTCAACGACGCGACGCTTTCGTCGAACGAAATCGTTTACGCTTCGCTGCCAATGGCTGCATCCTACAAAGGGCGCCGTCGGCCCAGCAAGATTATCGGTTAAATTTGAAACGGATTCTGGAATGAAACTGACGCGAGTCGTCCGTAGGAACAAAGTCGGCCGCAGTCGTGGTTGAGTACCACTGAAAGAATATAGCCGCTATATCGGGAACGGAGGAAAGGATCCTGCCACGGTAACAACGAGTCGCAGTCTCAGTCTCAGACCCGGCGAAAGCAAAAGCTCGAATCACGCGTGTACGCGTATGTACACTTTGCGCGGCATGTGTCCGTGGCTGGTGTGTATATGAAAGCGCCTCTCCGGCGCCTGCCGCCTATGAAAAATGAACGTTTCTGCCAGCCGCGGTATCTACTCCGAACCATCCTGTGAGATCGTTCCGCGTCAGATGCTTTTGCGCGCAATTCGCGACACGCTGCTTGCGGCTAGTCGCCTCTATCGTCGACTCGACCGTCGCCGATTTTCCGATCGTTGGCGAGAATCGGTGTATATAGATGCGGAATATTCCCGCGACCCCTCTTTGAAACCGCGTCCAAGGAGAATAATCGAGTCTTCGAGACACGATAAGTTACGCAAATGCAGGCTGTTTGGCCCGTTCCGTCGCCTCTCGCACACCTTTATCTTCCCCTCTGCTAGATTTATCGCGGCAAACGTCACTACGTATTAACCGGTGGTATCTCGTGACTCGTAGCCACGCTCGCTCGCGACCACGCGCTGTCCCGCACAGATCGCGAGAAGGTGAACTTCATTCGGCTGCAGTCGGCCGAGAACCAGTTCTCGAAACGTAGCGGCGTTCTAGATACAGTCTAATCGACACTTGTAGCGACCAGAGCTTGGTCATCGAGTTTCATTCGAGCGTTTCCTCTCTTCCTTCGAGATCGATGAGTCTCGAGATCGGAGCCGGGGGACCGGCCGAAGAGTCATCGTTTCGCGAGAAAAGACGCACTCATTTTGTTCGCATGAAAAGCGTGCGCGTTATTTGTCGTACTAACATTCGTCGTATTCATGATCCAGTATCGGATATATTATACTAGAAACGTCTTTTCTCGTGACGTAATCGAACAACTTACGACGAGAGTCGTAAGCTCGACGATCGGGGTAAGACATTACCTCGATGACAGGTGTCTCTAACCACAGTAACTCTCTACCACTGTACAGCTCCAGGCCAGGAAGACCACCGAAGAGAGCTTCCGTCGGTCTGAGTCTCGCAGCCAGCCACCTGGCCGCCGCGACTGGTCACCACCCCCAACATTCTCTCAAGAAGCACCGAATGGACAACGGCGATTACTACGAGAACGGGCATTTGGGTAAGTCTCGTTACACTTCCTTTTGTTCAAACAGCCGCTCGTAAGCGTCACCGATGCTCGATCGATAGGCCCGCTCGACGGCTGCTTACGATTCTGGTTACGACCGTGCGAACGACTTTTTAGCCATTGGAGGCCTGTCCCGTGTCTCGGGTCTTCGAGACGTTCGTATTTCACGCCGCGTGTCGCGTCCTTTCTCTCGATAACGCCACGTTTTATGGAGACGCCGCGGATTTAGCGACAACATTGTGCCACGATGTTGTCGGCTGGCTAGTCGACCATTCGAACGTTATTCAACGACCGTGAACAACGAGACGCGTTGCAACGCTGCAAATGATTGAAGGGGAAACTTTAACAATGTGGAAAACGGGCATTTTTGGATTAATCGAGTTCATTAGTGCGCGAGAGTCATATAGAAGATGACATCGTCGCAACGATCAATGTCGAAAGCGCGGAAAGAAGGAACGAAATCGTGGAATAGGCAAGCCATCCGTAGGTAAAGCGGTACAATCGCGTAGATACGTAGTCCTGGTACCAGGGGCACGCACTTGATTACTGCCATCCGTATACGCGCCGGGCCACGGTGACCCTACCGATCAATTAATTAGGGGAATCAAACACACTTGGAGTGAGCAAATTAACTGCAACTGCACCGTCGTGTTGCGGCCTGTGGTGGCGGTTGCCGATGTCGATATTGCATCGATGTATTCGTACCTCCAGCAGCTTCTCCTCGCCGTCCCTAAATCTTCTTATTGTTTAGATGCATCACCTCTCCGCTCGATCCTTGTCCTCTGCCTTTTCCACGATAATAGCAAAATGCTGTAGCGCACGACGCTAATTAACGTTCTTAAATTATCGTGGCGTTTCGCAAGAGCGGTTATTTGGTCTTCGAAAGCGGTAAACTCTAGGCAAAGTCGGATCGTAAAATCGCGTCGAACCGCGTCGACGATCGCCGTTCGGAAATTGGTTAAGCAAATAATCGCGAATACGCCGGCCGTTCAATTTTACGGGCAAATACGTTTGACGGTGCAACGTTAATGAATTAATGCCACGCGGACGAGCGCAAGCACGAACGCAGTTGCAGAACTGTACGATCGCAGGCGGGGTAAACGTTGAAACGGCGAGCAATTAATTACGAGCCCGCGGTAATTGTATAATTGTTTTACGATTGGATCCCCTTTCTGCGTACGATTGATCGCCGCGGCTGCCGCGACCCGTTTCCTTTTAACTTTGTCGCCGCGCTCGTACCAAGGATGCGGCCCCCGCTTCGGACCGACACAACGCCGGACGATTCGCTTGTTACACGGCAGCCTCGTAAAATGGGAATCGTAAACATCCGTGTGCCGCGTATTCGTCGCGAGTCTTTAATCTCCGCGTGCTGTAAAAAGTTACGTAGTTTTTCTGCCGTTCAAGGAACTTGGATCCTTTCATTCCTGAATGTCCCAATCAACCACGGTTCGTTCTTTTTTTCCTTGTAGAAACGCCGATAAAAAGCGCCAGGAACGTAGATACATTTACATGGTACAGTAAAAGTTACAAAAGTGTACGCGTTTAATCATCGAATAAATGGAAGGTTATCGGAGACGCGATTGCACACCCAGAAGCACGCGTTCGTGCGACTTTTGAGCCGAGGATTATCTTCCGTTAACCATCCCTTATGATATCAATTTACCGCGAGAGCAGCGAGGATCCGACGCAACGGACTTCTACGGTATCGGCGCCCCTTCGGCTCATCAGGAAGAACGAAGGTCGCGAGTAAACCTGAAAAAACAAAGAAACGAGAAGAGGAGAGAGCGTAAAAAAAGGTGGAAGCAAAGAGTATGGAGAAGGACGCAGGAAGAGAGAGTGCGAGGCGAAAGCAACACGTACCGGGAGAGCGGCGTGGCTCGCGTACAGCGGATTTTTTTCAATTTGGACCGGTAGGCGAGCGCCACTTGCCATAACGCAATTAATAAACTCAACGAGCGAGATCCGATCCCGATAGCGGCGGCGTAACATCCATTCGGGACGTAGCGGGCACAATGGCCGGCACAATGGCCGTGTATACGTGCATCCAACGCTCGGTACAGCCAGGACGGCCGATACGCATCTATGTTGTCTCTACAAAATTAAAACCCATGAGAAAAATAAATAGCCGGTAGGGGAGAGCAGGGTAGGAAGCGAGGAGTTTGAGATGCAGAGAGAGAGAGAGAGAGAGAGAGAGAGAGAGAGATGAGAAGAGAAAGAGAGCAAAGCGGTAACGCGAGCGGGGGTTGCTTGGCTTAGGTTAACGACGTGTGCGCGCCGCGTGTGCAGGAGAGAGCCTCTCTTTCTCCCTTCGAATGGATGGGAAGCCGCGTAGCTCGCGCCTTCTGGCCGGATTCGCGGCTTACGGTAGCTCGCTCTCCATTTGCCACGATCGTTTTTCGATGAAACTATTCCCGGAGCTGGAACTATTAGGCTAGGCTGCGTAATAAACTAATGACTATCGGCTAACGTGGAGCCGTTCGTGTGCGTTTCTGCCCTCGGTAATTATTTAATGCATCGATTACCGAAATAGCATTAATCAAATTGGCCGGCCGCTATTTATATTATATGACCTAATGCACGGCGAATCGTATATTAATGCGCAAACTAAGTAAATTATCCAAGCATCCGCGTTTACGCGCGAACGTGAATTTCCCTTCTTCCACCTCGAGAGACCCTGAGTGATTCTGGTCGCGTGTGTGCGAACGACCGGCACGGATCGGTGTTGCACGGATCGACCGATTCCAGAGAGGGAACATATCGGTGGCACTTGGAAACGGTGAATCGTCGATAATCGGTGGCGAAACACCGCGAACAGACGAGACGCGAATGGGTGCGAATCGGTGGAGGCAAGGGCGAACAGAGAGGAAGAGCGGTGGGTGTCCGGGCGGATACAAGAGAGGGGCGACGCCGTGTGGGTGGCTGGGGTGGTTCGGCCGGTCGCGGCTGCAACGACGCTGTACTGGCGAGCGAATGCTCATAAAAGCATTGATTAACTGTTGCCGGTCGTAGGTCAGCCAACGCGGCTGGCTCGTGTACCAATAAAACCCGGTTAATAGGGGGTCGACGTCGCTTCGATATCGCGCCATCGACCGTTCTATTCCGTTCCATTCCGTTCGCAGGCCTCCTCTCGCAGCGACGATTTTCACACTCTGAAAATCGAGCCCAGTCGAAGGCTAGTCTCGGAAAGCCACGAATTTGCGGTCGAAATACCGAGTCGGATCGCGTATCGGCGCAAAGTAATTAACGAGTACGGAGTAAGGGAATCTCTGGCGGAAAGGCGGACGATGGCTAGCGTCGCCTGATCAGAGGTTCTCGCGGGGCAACGATTCGGCTTTAAAGATACAAATGGTCGGGGGTGGATGTTGCCGTACCAGCGACGAGAACCACTGGCTTAGGTGGAATTTTCAGGCTGCGGTTAGAAATTACGCGCGGGGCAGAGGGTCGTGGCTACGAGGGACGCGAAACCGAAGCCAAAACCGAGCGGTCCGGAGATTCGACACGAAAGTGAAATAATCCTCGCGATTAAAGCGATAATAACGCTCCGCGAGATTATTACACGGTCCGAGTTTCAACGATACGAGGGGAGACGCGATACGATATTTTCGTTTCACAGGCCGTTATGATTTTCTGCCCCCCACGATATTTTATGCCGTGTATTTTCTCGTCCATCGAGGACGATCATTCTCGCGCGAAGCGGAGGTGAGATTCGGGACGGAGACAAGGACGAAATGGTGGGAGAAGCGAGTTCCGCGCGAGACAGAGTAACAAAACGCCGGTGAATTAAACCCGTTCGTTGCTGCAACATCGTTCTGCGTGGCACGCCGCCGTAAATCAGTCGGGCCAGGAATTTTCGCGTTTCGCTGGTTTTTGCCTCGTAACGAAACACTCGCATGCTCCAGCCAAATGAAGACGTTAAGCGGCGACGCAGGAGAAAAAGTAGGTACGGCCTCGCTGCAGGGAGTTCGCCGGATGAACCGTGTTTGCTTTAACGCTCGGAATGTGGAACGAACCCGGTCATGTTCTGACTTTGCGACTTGAAAAACTCGAAATTGTCGTGCGACCGAGCGGTACCATTCTCTCCCCCTTTATATTCGACTGCGTTATGGGTCGTGCAATTGCGATAACCCGCCGGTTGCTCGTGCGTAAAAGATCGTCGTATTCGACCCTCGCTGCGAACAAGCTGACGCGCATCCTACACTGTCGCGCCATAAATCGCTCGCGAGACAACGCGGCAGGTTTTAGTACGACTTAATTACCGTGCTCCACGCGTCGTTTAATCGGTCGTTTCATCTCGTGGAGACCGCGCGTCGCCCGATTCATCGTGAATCGAACGAGTTTCGGTACGTATGTATATACGTTCGCGTGCCACGGTAGTCAACGGACGAACAAAGTCCGGAGAAGGTGGATTCACGCGGGTTGCGACTCTCCTACGAGCGTACGCGAGCTTTTTAGGAGAGTGATGGCAATTTCCTGCGGTTAAAACCGAGGCTAATTGCTTCAAAAATCTGTACTAATTTGCCGGCCATTCCGGCACGGCGGTTCGGGGGAGGGGAGGGGGCAGGTTGGCTGGTTGGCCGTCGGTGTTCGCCCGGCACCGGGGTGATGGTGGTAGTCAACAATTTACTCGTTAGCGGCCGGCGAGTGCCGCGCCGCTCAATTAACTCGCGAATCAACGAGCGGGCCGCTTTGTCCTCGAGCGAGCGAGCATAGCGCGCGCTCTAGCTCGCTCGTTCGTGTATTTTTATAATTTGCACGGCCCTCGTGACCAACAAACCGGCGGAAATGCGTGAAACAACGGGCTAGGCCAACTGTGGGGGTGGAGAAAAAAAAACAGCCACGCACACGTATGCGCGAGCATACACACGCGCGTGCATCTACAAACGAGCGGAGGGAGAATAACGCGAAAAAAAGCGCGGGGGAAATGAAAACCGACACCACGGATCGTGGCTTGTTTTCTGCCGGCGGAACCTCCCCCTCGACACGGGGTAAATGTCTACTTTCGAGGGCGGTCGACCGGGCCGGTTGCTCGTTTACACGGGCACATGTCAAAGGTCCTGGTTACGCGTGTACCCACGCAAACGAGCCGCGGTTTTTTGCCGCGCTATTTATTTTCTTTTCATTTCCGTTCTCGTTCGGGCTGAAAGCGCTGGTAACGAGCGCTAGCGCCACTCGTTCGACTACAACCGGGACACGGCTGCCTTTAAATCGCTCAACACTCGATATTCGTGTGGCGCATGCAACACGCACAAATCTAACTCTGCTTACGATACAAACTTCGAAACGCTTAACCGCGTGGCGAAATCGAAGCGTACGAGGAAGGAGGACCGACAAAAACAGAGACTGAGAGAGAGAAAGAGAGAGAGAGAGAGAGAGAGAGAAAGAGAGGGAGAGAGAGAGGGATTGTAAATGCCGAACTGTGGCAAAACTCGGAGTAGAACGATCTGGATTCAAGCGGAAACGCTTAGGGTCGTACGAAATCGACGCTGCACTCCTAGTTCGGGATCGTGGATAATACAAATCCCGGTAGGCATTGCGCGATAAAGGAAACCGGTATCGAGCGCCGCCTCCGTCTCTTTCGCTCTCTTCCCACTCTTTTTTCCACGAACCTCTCTTTCTCTCTCTGCCTCAACGCCTCTCTTCGTCGTTCCACAACTTCTCGATTCGCTCGATCCCCGGCACTACAGGCAACTGGGCAGGTTTACCTTCGGCGAGTGCACAAAAGTGCCCCGATCCAGCTTCTGGGCCCAGCCAGTCGGAAGATATTAATAACAAAATATGATATAATGGGAGCATCCCCGGCGAAATACAATACAATGTTTATGCAGAGGATTAACCGATGTTACGAGCACGTGAAAAAGTATCGACCGGCGAGCAGCGAGAGAGATACGGGGCCGTTGGTCCGAGCGGACTATTGCAACGCTGTCCAAGTTCACGGGCCGAGCTAACGGGCAGATGTGCCTCCGAGAACGCACGGGTCCCGGGCTCGATCCTTGGTTTTGATTACCCCGCGGGAAAGATTTACCTTCCAGATTAGCTCTGGCATCGATTTTTCGAAGACCCGATTGCCAAACATAAACGGTTCGCTTCTCGCTCTCCTTTTCGACGCGTCCACGACTCGTTTCGTTCGCTTCAGAAATAACAACCGCGTTGCTCGATTCGAATGCGTTCGTTGGAATTACAGTTTATCGCAGAGTTCAGCGACTGGTAAATGAAGTTGATCGATTTCGCAAGAACTTTGAGCAACTGCGGCAGAAGGTGTAAGCGTCACGAGAATCATATGGATATGGAACAGCGTTTCGCAACAAAGTCGCAACGTGGAAGATTTTAGAGAATATCGGCGCCACTGTTCGTGACCGGGACGAAAGGGATTCCCAAAAAGGTCTGAAAAAGGAGTCCACCGGCGGCGAATCGGGCGCGATAAAACCAAAGGTTTCGTGCGTATCATCATCATTTCCGAAATAAAATATGCGTCCCTCTTTCTTCGGGTGGAGTTGCGTGCCGAAGCCGTGGTCGCGCGGTGAAATCCAAAATCCGCGCCGGCGGCTATGCGATCGCGTATGCCTGCTCGGAATAGATAATTTCGCGAACGATGCAGCCCGCGCGATCGTATCTAATTTTATAAATTCGCGGTACCTCGACTGGTCGGCGAAGACAACGCGAAATATAGAGAATTTAGCGCTGAGCCGAACCTGTCGAAGAATAGCTGGCAGGAAATGAAAAACGGAGATGGCGTTTGCGACAGCGCCGAAGCGGATCACGATGACGTTGCCGAAGAGGCAACGACGGACGACGAAGCAAGAAGAGCGCGCGAAAGGAGTAAAAAAGGCGGGAGGTGGAGGTGGTGGAGGAGCAGCGGGAACGAAGATGCGAGACAACCGACTACAAACCACGAGGAGTGTAAATAATACTAAGGCTGATTGTGGGCGTGGCTGACAGAACTCTAAAAACCTTCGACTATATATCAAAAGGTTTACTGCCCTCGGATGATGCTCGTATCCGAGGAGACCCTGGAAGAACAAATACTGGACTGCTCTTTCGCGAGGAGACGCGTGGTAGGCAGCCGGTCGAAGAAGGCCCGTGAACGAAAGGGACGAGTGATAGGGTTAGGGTCGGGAAGGAAACTGGACGTCCGACTAGCCGGATCTTATCGTCGTTAGGACGCTTCGCGAGAATGATCGGCCGTATCTTATGCCTCTTCATTCTTCTTTCGTTGCTCGTAAGGTAGCTTACGTCTCAATATAGCAAAATACCTTCCGTCCTATCTTCCCGGTCGTCCAGTGTTTTCGTTTCAATGCCAACCCCTCTGCGTTGCTACCGATCGAGGGAAAGGCGATCGACGCGTCCCGATGACATCGTGAAAACGTTCCGCGATGAAACGAAATACCAGCGGAACGGTGTTCGCGGCTGTCTCGTGCGAGGCAGCGAACTACGTCTCAATACGGGCAAGCGATTAAGAAGAATGGGTGTGGTGAAAGAGGAAAGCGAGGAAAGAAGAGCAGGGAAGGAAGGAGGAGCGAGGAGGAGGTATACATAGTCATGGCATCCACTCTCTCCTCGGTTGTTTCCAGACTGGACGCAGGGAGCTACCTCGATGGCTGCCCGCCTGCCTGCCTGTCTGCCTGCCTGCTCGCCTGCTCGCCTGTTCGCCTGGCTGGCTGGCTGCTTGCCTGCCCGCTTGCCTGCTAGCCCGGCTTCGAGTCTCTCGATTACTTGAAAAACCGGATTCCTCCTGCGCGAAACTGTGTTTCCCGTCTCGTGTTTATGTAGCAATACACGTCGATGGAACAATGTTGGATAGGATGCACGTGCATGCAGCCGGCTAACGGGCTAAGCGCGTACGCGAGAATCCAGCACCCGATCGGGATCACGAATCAACGACACTGTCGGAGAATGCCCGACGAATGGATGACGGTCCCGCGGCACGCTGTCCAAGGAAGAAAAGACGTGCGGCGCAGCGAAGAAGAGGCGAAGGAGAGGCGGAGAAGATGCGAAGAAGAAGCGAAGGAGGGATGGCGTGGAAAGTACTTAAAGGGCCACGATGTCATCGGCCGTAGCCGGAGGGTCGGTGTTCGAGGGTTAAATCCAAGGGTTTTGAGGGAGTCGGTGTCGAGGGTAAACATATACATACCTAAGCGCAAATAACGCGCGTTGTCGGAGTTCGTGGCCGAGCATCGAGATAGGAAAACAGACAGAAAGGGAGTCGGTGGATTTCTTCGTCGTTTGGTAGGAACAATGGCGGCAAGCCGAGGATCCGCGGACAAAGGGAAAATTTTCCGAATAATTTCACGATGCCTCGTCTCGGTGGTCATTCGAGCAGAGGGAGAGCGGACGGTTTTTTCGCCCGTACGACTACTGTTGGCAGTGGCGGAAAAAAGGAAAATTACAAAGGAAAATGAAAATTGAAACTATACACTGGAAGGCACAGATATTCATAGGGTGCATCGATGGCGTCGAACGTTTCTTTGCTTGTAGTAGGTTCGCGGTCGAAAACACCGGCGTACTCGGTAAATTTTCGTTAAGCCTAGCAGAAGATCGAGACGATAGCGATGGGAGGAAAGTCTGGCCGTGATCGCGACGCATAACAAATTCCACCTGTGCAGACGGCTCGCCTTCCATTCATCTGTCCATCGCGGAGGGCCGCGCTGGAAGAAGGAACAGACGTGACGAGGTCGCGGTGGAGAGGGATACCAGGCACTCGTTTAGCTCGGCAATTTATTCTCGCGTTTTGTAATTAACACCAGAAAAGAAGTAGCGCAGTCGTCCTTCTCTTATGGGCACGAGACGCGCGGCACGAGGGTGGTGGTGACTACCCACCTCCCGCAGTCCTCCCTTCGCCTTCGCCTCCTTCTTTCTCCGGCCGCCACGCCGAGTCCGACTGCTGATTTCGCATCTTCGCCTCCGCCTCCGCGCCGAGAGCGTTACACATGCAAAGAAAACACGCGTATCGTTATTAAGCGGCGTGGAAGTCAAAGTCCGCTCTCTCGGTGGATCTCTCGGCTCGTGGATGAGAAACGCCGTGTGTGGATGAAAGGAGCAAAGAGGGAGGATAAAGGGTAACGAGAGAAAAAGCGAGATCCGCAGATACGGAGGAGAATACGGTCGAAGGAGAAAGAAAGGAAGAAAGCGAAGGAAGGACAAGAGGGAGAGAATGCGCACGGTCAGAAGGGCCAAGGGAGTACCAGGGAGAAGTTGAACGAAGAGGAAGACACAGGGAGGACGGTGAAGAAAGGGAGACGAAAAGGTGGAGGATGATGGAGGCCTCTCCTCCGCATGCCACTGCAGTCAGGCCAGACAGAAAGCGGTCTGTATAATTATGGGTTGTCACCTCATCAGCCACGAGAGGGGCAAAGAGGTGCCGGTATACGTCCGCGCGCGGACCCAGGGGTGGGAAGTTAGAGGAGCGCGGTCTTTAGCTCAAATTGTGTTTTATCGTCCCTCGCGTTTCGCTTCGGCTGGTCGTCGCGACGATCGCGATCAAGCTGGACGATTCTTCCTCGCTGCCAAGGAAAGGGAAGATTTTCGGAAACTCGCTTGCTCATGGACCACGCGAAGGAGCGCTGGCATCCTGGGTATCCTTCGTCGAAAGGATAAGCCAGGTTTCGGTAAGGTCGGACGAAACGTCTTCATCGGTCGTCGCGTTACAACGCCGAACGTACCGCGACCGACAAATAGCCGTTGTCGGGGTTATAAAATCGGGGAACGTGCGTTTTAAGTATCTTCGGTGATCGGAACGTGCCACGGCGTTCTTACTCCCTCCAACCGTTCCCTTCGTTCACGACCCTTCAGCCCCTCTCCGCCGCGCGCATCCCCTCGCCAGCTTCCCCGACCCTTTTTCTCTCTCCTCCCTCTCGATCCCCCTTTCGATCGTTCTCTCGCTCTCTGCCCGCTCGTATCCACGTAGCTACCTCTCCGTCTTTCTTATTCCGTGACGTCGCTCGGTTTCTTTCGCTCTCTATTGGTACACACGTAGCAATCTACGAAAGAGCGCGTACACACGGAGGAGGGAAAATAAAAAGAAGGGTACTGCGCGAGAAGGTACTGAGGCTAAGTGGAGAGTTTAGAGGGATTTCATTAAATCATATGGATTGGGGATAATGTATGTTATTGAGCGGAGCGTTCAAATCGCGCTCTATAAGTTGTAATAAGTCCAATTTTAGGGCCGGTCATGGGCCGGGTCCCACAGTGGTTGTCAAACGATCCGTGGCGTTGTTTCGCTGGCAGTCGCGAACCGGCCGGCCGTTCGCGCGATCGACAGTCACTGTCTAGCGAACCCGCCACTTACTCGTCAAACGGCCAGCCGGTCCGCCGAAATCACTGCCATTTAGATAATTTGTAATGAATAGGCACCGCTCATTTTCTACCCCTTCCACCGAGGTCACCTCCTTCTCCCCTTTCTGCCTGGCCGCCGCTCCGTCTCCTTCTTTCCCTCTCGGTTTCGCCTCCCGTTGCACCGTATACCTTGCTGTTGTGCCCTCCTTCCGCCTCCCCCTTCTCCACCGGCCCTCACGATCTCGGTCTCGCAATAGCATCATCTTCGACGTCATCTTTGCACGACTGGAATCCCAAAAGTGGGCCTCTCGATAATCGTCGGGTCTCGAATGTTCGTACAAAGTCGCCGTTGCTTCACGCCCCGTGAATCGACCGGCTCTATCAACGGCAGAAATTTGCTCACGATACGTTACGATGTGGTTGACACGATTGTCCCCTAAGCGAGATCGTGACGCGTGCCGGTTGACGAAGATATACGGTCCGTTTGGAAACCCTGAAACGCATCCCCTAGATCCTCTGGCAAATATACACACGGTATTTGCGGGAATATCGGCAGACATCACCCGTCCCTTGTTTCGCAGGCTCCTCTCCCGCTATCTACAGTCCTCTGACTAACGGGGTTTGCTCCGTTTTTCTTCCAGACGTGCCGAGGATGGAAAAGTCGCCGCTGCTGGCGAACGGCT
This sequence comes from Bombus soroeensis, assembly GCA_014737365.1. Taxonomy (NCBI): domain Eukaryota; kingdom Metazoa; phylum Arthropoda; class Insecta; order Hymenoptera; family Apidae; genus Bombus; species Bombus soroeensis. Next base: position 84,685 of record JACXIL010005352.1, read on the forward strand.
ACAATCACCCACCCACGCATCTCAGTCACATGCAATTCATGCAACTGGGTGGACATCCAGGTGCAGGACACACCGCCATTCTGTCGCCGGCTAGTCTGCCGCATCACCTGCAGGCACAGGCTCAGGCGCGCGCCGAACAGGGCCTCAAAGTCAACCCGAACATGTCGAACATGGAGGCGCTCGCGAGGTAAGCCTATATAAAACGTATCCTTAAAATCCGTGGGTTCCAAATTGTGGGACCATACGGTCGAACGGTTCAACGGGTCTGGGAACGAAGATACAGAGACGATGGTCCCAAGTTAGGAAAACGATCGAAGACGAAGTACGTAGCTGGGATCTCGTACGAAGCGATAGGCTACTTTTTCGGAGGTTCGGCACGCGTTCGTACGGATCGTCGCGTTCATCTTGTCTCGGTGTAGTTGTAACGAAGGGCCAGCGAGGCCAAAAGAATACAACTTTAAGAGGATTTGAAGAGACGGCGAAGCCGTGGAAATCCGAGGGGTCTCGACACTGCTTGATCTTTCCTTCCCTCTTTCACCTCCTCCGTCTCTCGGTGGCGAAGTCCGTTTCCTTGGGTGCGTCGCGTTCCTTCTAGGTCGTTTACTCGGCTCGCGTTACGCTCGCGATCTCAACCGAGTCACCCTTCTTTCATTCCCGCATGACCTAACTCGACCTCGTCATACCCGTCGATGACCAACGGTTGTAGCCAAAATTTCGTCAGTCCATATGGAATTCCATAAACTTGTTCGTTGCGTCGTATTTCGTTCAAGAGCACGAGGTCGACCGGTTGCCCTGATCGAGGAGAGGGAACCGGTAAATCCTCGAGGCGTTGCAGTCTCGACGTATATCACGGATTACGCGTGCCCGTTTAGTCATTCTCGCGCGGGAGCCACGAATAGGGAGAAACGAAGGCGCGTTGGGACGCAGTCTATCGAAGGAAGATCCTCCTTGCAGAGGGAGCGTAGTCTTCGAACTAATCTAGGCATTTGTTAACGTGTTCCTAATAGATGCGGCTGGTGGTGTTCCCTGTTCTCTGGTCTTCTCATGAAACCCCGTCCCAGCCAGTTTTGAGAATACGTAGACTCGCCTTAATTTTCGATTACACCCGCCAGCTGTAATTAGCTTCGTCCTATTCGCCATTGATCGGTCGGTTCAGTCTTCTTCTTCGTCTTTCATCCGGGTTCCTTGGTTCGATTCACGGTGATTCGGGATGTACTTTCGGCCCGATAGAACGAAAAGGTTCGAAGCGTGGAAGGAAAGGAATCGCGTGGATTCGTCTTGAGCGGAGGGGCGGCCAGTGTCGGCTAGAGTAAAGCGTGTCCTTCCGACGCTACGCGCCTACGTGTATAATGACGCGACGAAGGCGGCGCCGCACGTTTCGCATTATGATTTCAGCGCTTTGCTTTTAATTAAAATGCAAATCTATCGTGGCAGAGGAGCGAGAGAGATCGGGAGGTAAGACGGATTACGTCTGGGGGCGGCACGACAAACACCGGAATATGATTAATTCAACGCAACCCCATCCTGGCGTACCGCGCCGTCAGCGCACCGTTGCCCTCTATCGCCACCCTCTAATTCAGCCCCGAGCCCTTCCTGCTCGCCACGACGACCTACTCGACCGGTTTACGCGAGCCCTAGGCCGCCTTCTGCGACGGCAACTTCCTTCCGACCCAGACGATCGCGCCACGGTTTCCACGTTTTTCCTTCGACAGTTCGATCTTACTTTGCCACCGGTTCGTTCTTCGATTTCCTCCTCATTTTCTTCGCTCAGTTCCGTCGGGATCCTCGGTGATTCTTGAAAGTATTTTCGGTGGTCGATACACCGGGTAAATTAGGAGAATCTCGGGGACCGAGTTCTAGGGACGATGCGACGTCTTTTTTAATCAACGACTTCAAAGCGTCTTCGTTTCGAGCGTAGGACAGGCACGATCGAATCAAAGGACAAACGAAAGACGAGACGGCACAAGGAGGACTCTTAATCAACTGCGCGGATCCACTTTCCTCGAGGATATCCCGTGGCAGGCTTATAATTAACCGATTCGTTTATCAACTCGCGCCCCTTCGTTTCCCCATCGTTCGTGAAACGCCGGTAACGCGCGTTTCCACGTTATTTTTCTTTCTCGTGACGCCTCGGTCTCTCTCCTGTTTTGCGTTCCACCGTCGTATCTCAAGTGTCGCTTTTTTTTGTGATCCACAGGTCCGGAACGGTTTGGGAAAACTGCCGAGCTGCCTACGAAGATATTGTCAAACATCTCGAAAGGTAGGAGAATTTTGAATCCGTACCTAAAAAAAAAAAAAAAAAGAAAAAGAAAGGTAAAGAAGGAAAGAAAGAGGATAAAAAAAGCGTGGACAATGTATGGAAGACTCGATTACGCTTCGCGCCATGGGTAATTCGGCTAGTCATCCGTGTCTCGATACCCTGCGTCGGTTTCGCAACGAGTCGAGAAAAATGAGCCGCGAGACGCGGGAAACGTAGGCCGGTGCAACACGCGACCGTTTCGCGTCCGATAAATCAGCATTACCGTCGGCATCGAGTTTCCGGTCGCGCGACAGGTTGAGTCCAGGCGTGACGCTGTAATGCCCGCATGATTTGTACGGTGCGAGCGTCCGCACCCTCCTTCCCACCGTCCTCAAATCCATCCGCCGGCAGCCCGGTCCCGTCACCGATACGACACCAACGTCGACCACCGGCGACCACCCTCGGTATCCGCCACACCGCACCGCGCGCATCGACCATCGCGCGCCATCAGCCACCGTCATCCGCCACCGAGGTTTCCCCGTGATCCTAACCACTTGTCACTTCACGGCACGCAGATCATCGTCGCGACGTGCCCGTCCATCATTCGGGGATTAAATCATTCGACTGGCTGTGCGAAATACTTGCGCGTCCCGCGTCGCCCAACAGCCTCGTTCCTTTTACACCACCGAGGGAGCTTTAGTTGCGTGAATGCGGCTCTTTCCCGTTCCGCCGGTTACAAACTGAAACTTTCATCCCCTGCGTGTGGTGGTTGGCTGCTTTCGCGAGACACCCAGGTTCCTTTGTCTGTTTGCTGGTCTACTATGTCGTCGGCTGATCGAGGCGGGGAGAAAGGAAGATAGGTGGAGGAAGGTGCGAACTCCAGGGTCGAACTGTTAATACGGGGGTGAAAATCGACACTTGACCGGCCGAAACGTAATTTCCAATTCAAAGGCAATGACCATTGGCTCGCTTCTCTCCGCGGCTCCCTTTGCACCCCTCGGCCCCTCGCACGCGTCACCTCCGCGATCAAACCCCTCTCGCTTTTCCCTCTTTTGCTGTTTCTCTATCCAGCCAGCCATCTCGTTCTATTTGCTTTAGCGGCTCCCGGTCCAGTCGACTTCGTCAACCGGACAAACGCGTATTGTGATTTCAGCCTTTGACTGCTAGCCGTTCGATGGATATCGTAGGGGGTGGCAAATGGTCGCGGACCCGTGCGGAGCGATACAGAACGGTACGGAGGGAAGAGGAGGAGGAGGATGAGGTAGAAGAGGGTGGCGCAGAGGACGGGAAATAGGGGGTCGAATTGGCGGGTACGGAGACTGGAAGGGACGGACGAACGAGCACCGTGAATATTCATGCCGAGAACCCTAGACGAATTCGGACTTGTTGCGACTGACACTGATGTAAACCTTTGTTTATCCTGCGTGCACCATACCCTCGGCCGTATCCCTTCCGAGCATGGCTGGCTACGCACTCCGATCGCCTCGTCTCGTCTCCACCCCCGATGCCAACCGAGTATTTAACTGAGAGTTAAATTCTGATTAATCGTCGGTACCGGGGTTATTAATTGTTTGTCCTTTTGATTTTACAAGCACACGGAGCTCACGCCTACCGAAATCTCGTTCTCCCTGTCGGATTCCCTCCCGTTTTCTCCGTCTCTCTTTCGCCTTTGTTTCCAAGTTACCGTAGTTTCTCTCTTTCCGTCTTCTTTTCCACCGCACCCTGTTTCCATTTTAATCTCGATGATTTGTTGTCGCTAATCCGGCCGAGGCCCGTGACATCGGAAACCCGAATTCCGCCACTAAAGTTGGCCGGCTCGTTTGTCTTTCCGCCAGTTCGAGCAATTAAATCTCATAAGCCAGAAGTCGCAGCCCTCGAAAAAGTCGGATAGCTCTCGCAGATCCGCTGGTTTTTCCAGTCTCCGTTACAGACGATGTTTCGTGCCTTCGAAACGTTAAAACTTGGAGAGGGTGAGAACGGAACCAAATGGAATCGCGGAAACGAGCGAAACGACGGATCCATTCACCCCGCTGCGAACTCTGTCCGTAAACTAAGTAATATTAATGGTCCGGCCGATGGCAGAAGGCGCGGTATCAATGCGCTAATGTCGGCTTCCTGCCTTTAAAACTACCTCGTCATTCCGGGATAATTCTCGCGTATTGTCGTTCGCCATCCAGCTACGCCGGTTTTGCCCGCTTCCTTATCGTCGATCCGCCCGGCCAAACTTACCTCTGATATTCTCTGCCTCCTTCGGTCTTTCTCCTCTTTCGGCGAATTCGCCAACGACCCCCTCGGAGATGTCATTAATTACGACGACGACAACGACGACAACGTCGACGAGCTTCTATCGTCGGGGACATCTGCTGGAAAATAATATTCATAAAGTTGAGCCCCGTCGTTACGAGCGTCGTTTTCTATCCATCTTAGCGCGTATTTCACTCCTACCTCCTATCACGAGAAACTTGGAATTCTATTCGATTATTGCTATCCCTCCGTGATTGAGAAAAAATGTAGCGAAGAACGATTCGAGAGGAAAACACGAATGTTCTACATACCGAGAGACGTTATTTATGACTAGACTGCGGATGTTTGTGCACTCGTGAGATCTTTAATTATGCAAGAATGTATAGAACGCATATAATACGCAAGAATGTACAAATATCCAAAGTATTTGGAGCATGAAACAAATTCCTTTAGTTGTATTCGTAGGAATCTGAATTTGCATAAGTATCCGCAGTCTAATAACGAATAAGGTAGCAAATTCTTTCCATTGTATTAGGCTGTCCGAACAGTGTCTTTCTTTTATAGACACGTCTTTTACAACGACGCATCCTTATACAAACATGAAACCTAACCTGTCGAACGTTGTGATCTTTATTTTGATAGAATAAAATGGATAATACGTAATTCGGTAAAATAATATAAGGATAGGACGACCTAATATGTCTAATTTCAGGGTAAAGAGAGACTGCGCGAAAACGCGTCGACATCTCCGCTTTAAGTCGAAGAGGATCGCGTTCCCTTTGTCGTCCTTCCCGTGATGCACCCCTCGTTCGCGAATTGCGACGACGCAAAGGGGGCAAGAGAGGATTAAAAAGAAGCGTGAAGAACTCTCGAGTGCCAGGCTTCCCTCCCGAACCGTGGCGCAGTGGACCGTTTCGCGAGAGCGGAGCGGCGCGACGAAACGGTTAATTCGATTCGACGATCGTTCGCCGCGATAGCGAGCTCGGAGCCGACAACTATCAAGCGGCGCGTTAATTGCGTTCAAACGAACTGTCAGCGCGTCGACACGCACGCGCGCGCATCTGAGCGGCGTCCCGCGTGCAAATACGCGCATTATGATTAATACCGTCACAAGCGGCTCTAGGCGTCGGCTTGTCAGCGGCTTGCAATCAGGGGATAGGCTAATTACGCTCTCTCTCTCTCTCGTCCGAACGTTCATCTTCCTTCGTTCCCTCTCGAGATCCTCCTTTTTTAGCTACGTAGTTTTCGATTCGACCGAATGCTACGACGAAATTAATAATAACGGGTTAGCTGTCGATCGCTCCGAGTATTAGTTACGGCGTTTCTTTTGTCTTTCATCTCCACCGGTATCAACGCGATCGTTAAACCTATCTTCTCCGTGTTCGCGAATGGCTCGTCTCCGCAGGCAGTCCAATAATAGCACCCACGTGATTTACAGATCCAGTTTAGCGTGGGTGGGGATCCAACAAATCGAATCGGTTACTCGTTCGCGTGTTCGAGGAATGTCGGATCTCTTTCACGTTCGCGTGATAGTCCCGCGAGGTAAAAGAGGACGATCGTCTACAGTCTAGGCGGATAATCGTATGTGGAACGCGACAGCCGGCTCGACAAGCGCGTCGATTCGTTCCTCGAATCGGCCGCTCGTGCCAAACATCCTGACCCGAAAATGGACCCTTCTAACGACCCTCTTACGAAACGATACGGCCACGATCTCGGCGGTCGGCTCTTGGCTCGGGTCCGGTGTCCGACCACCGAATAAATTGGTCCTTGCCTGTCGCGCGTCGATCCGGATGAATCATTCTCTCGGGTATATCTCTTCTCCTCTGTCTCCCGCGACGGAAGGAGACGCCGAGGTAGATCGAAAGAAGGACGACAACGGACGAGGAGACCTCGTAAAGTCTCTCGACTCATAAAGCTCGCACGGGCGAGAACGCGACTCGTCGACTCGCGACAGGGTGCCGTCTGCAGATCGCAGAAAAGAGTCGTCACCTCGTGAACGAGCGTCTTTCAGACATTCATTTTATTAACTCGACAACGAATTACTTACGGCCGGCGGCGCGGGTCCACCGGGCGCAATTTCATCAGAAGCCGCGATAATTATCGTTTGAACGATAATTAACGCCGCGCCATTAACGACGTCGCGCTCTTTATGTTCGCCTCGAAATTTTCGCTGCCGTATTTTTAGGAACGACGTCGCTCCCCGACCGTTTCCGGGTCATTTACTCCGCGAACCACCCCCTTTGCCAGGATTATTTCGATAGCCGTCGTCAAGTCGACGGAAGATAACGAGGAAGAAGGCGGTCGACCATATCGACTTGCAGGGGGCGTGAACTTCGTCGCGATGACTCCTAGAAGCGACGCGTTACATATTAGGCCGCCGTGCGGTAACGAGCGTAGCCGAGTAAACTTTGGCTGCGACGAAACGCGATGATTAATTAAAAACATAATTAGTCGCGACGACCGGGATCCACCCACAGCCCGCCAATGTACCGTGAAATTGTCAACCATCTTGTTTCCCTTTCCTGCCTCTCGCTTCGTTCGGCCGTCGTCGTCCGATCTTTTTCTGGCCCCGGCGATCTCGTTAAAGGCGGGCCCGTTCGCTCATTTTCTCGGGTCTTCGTTCGGGAACGCGCGCGATCTTCGTGGAAGTATCGAACGTCGTGACTAACGAGCTGCTCGCGAGTCTCTCCGTCTAATTTGTCTCATCGATCGGAGACCGAGTCGCCTCGTTACGTCCGCTTCGACGTCCTTTTTTCGTATATTTTTTCGCGCGTTACGACGAACACGACATGGCTCGTCGTAGACAAAGAGCAGACCGAAAGCGTAGAGCGAAAGGCAGCGTTGATTCGGGGGAATACCGATTCTAATGATAAAATATCTTTCCTCCCACGTTCGCTCCCTTCTTTGTCCTTATTTCCGCGCGATTCTCGTGTACCTTCGCGACGGCCAAGATATATTGTTATTAAATGGTCTCCCTTCGGCTGTGCGCGCACGCTAGTATATTACGTCGCGGGGCTTCTCCGTTGCCTCCACACACGCACGCACAACAGACAGCCCGCACGCAGTGCTTAGCCTTCCGCGTGTGGAACTTCTCTCTTATTTATGGTCGACTGGCATGCGAGTTTGCCACCAACTTCCGCTCAAAATTCGTCGCGAGACAGAGACAGAGACAGAGACAGGGGGAGAGACAGAGAGAGAGAGAGAGAGAGAGAGAGAGAGAGAGTGAGAGAGAGAGAAAGATCGGAAAATCGAAAACCTCGAGGCGAAAGGGCTAGTGGCCCTTGAAAGTTGGAAGTTGGGAAGAAGTAAGCGAACCACCGGGAAAGAGTTGCTCGATGGGTGGGGGAAGCGAGGAGAAGAGGCGGTGGGGAGGTTAATTGAAAAGCAGTGGAAGGGTGTCATTAAATAAACCGCGGACGAACGTTCCTGCGGTTCCGCGGCACTACCGTTCGCAGGCACGGTTTCGCCGCCACTTTTGGTAATGAACTAATATTTGCAGTGTGCGTTCGGACGGCGGTTTCCACGCGTATGCGCGGCTAGTGGCTTACCTTTTGCCTTGTCCAGACGCGCAGCAGCGCGCAGTGCGCGCGTCGAAGGGTGCGCTTGCCCTGGCAAGGTTAGCCTTGGACAAATACGCGACCCTCGCGGTGATGGCCATGTACCAGCGGGGTTTTAAAGGTTAGGGAACGATCGAAAATTCAATCATGTCGCGGCAAGGAAGCTTCTACGCTGCGGACGATTATTCGTAACGGTCGTTGGACGCATCGACGAATCGGCTACCAAATTCGATAATACTCGGACGAGAAACGACGAGGAAAAGAGGCGCGGAAACGTCGATGACAAACGAGCCGAAAACGGTCACTCGAGGAGGGTAATCGTTTCCCAATTGAAATCCAATAGCAAACGACATACAGGCGGCGGCCCTCGTCCCTCGAGAAGGACCGAACGTCCATCGCTGTGTGCGTCCATTGATCATCGGTCTAAACTGTTTCTGACGCGAATTATGCGGAAGTAGGTGGAAAAAGTGTGGGCTGGCAAAAGCAATCGCGAGTCAGCCGCTCGGTGCCTGATCGTTGGTGGCGCGAACACTCGTGGAATTTTCTAGAATTTAAATAATATCCTTTTATATTATCGAGGATGCGCTGAAAGTAGCAGCGGGCAGGGTCGTAGGTTTTCGCGGCGGCTATCATAAATCCAGCGGTTGCGCTGCCAGCGGAGAGAGAGAAAATCTACAATTCTAAAGCTTTCCATAAAACACTCGACAAAACGCTTCGCCCGCGGTTTTCGAGTGGCTACCGGGCCCCTTCTCCATCACCTCCCTCTCCACTTTTCCCGCGTCTTCCCTGCCGCGTCGGCCGCCTGCCTCCGCGCCGCCGCGAATCTGTTGAAATATGTAAAACCGTGTAACCTCTTCAATTTACATAGGAACGCGTGGGCGCGCTGCTCCCCCGGATGAAAAGTGGCCGATCCTCCTCTTATTAATTGATCGCCCGAAATCCGCCGATCCACTTTCTACCCCTCCGTGAAAAACCCTTCCGTTCACCCTTCTTCCACCGACCAGTTTCGTGGTTTTCCGATTTTCTCCCGACTAGATAAAGAGTAAGAGAAATACGACCGCTATTTGGTAGTACGGCCACGAAGAATTTCATGGGTGGACAAAAACTGCAGCAAGACTAAAAGGGGAACAGTGACGAACGACGCGGCGGCGGGGAAACGTTGTCTCACGTGATAGACGTCCATCATCGCGCACGACGAAAGCCTTAACGTCGCGGACGCGACACGTAAATACACGTGTGTATCGCCGTTGATACAACGATCATTTTTTTCTTCTGGCCGTCGACGATAATCGCAGTCGCTCGCTTCGTTTTCCTTCCACCTTCGCCTCTTTCCATACCGTCTACGGTTCTCTTTCTCTTTTTCTCCATCCGGTTTCTATATAGGTTTCTCTGGTGGCGCGTTCTCTCGCCGCTATCCGTGATCCAGGGCGACGGCACGCCGCTGCCACTGGTATTTCGAAACTCGCTGAACAAACAAGCGCCGATAAAAGTACCGCGGTATATAGTACATCTGGAAGTAGGGACCATCAGTCACGGCGCATCTGCGAACCACTTTCCTTCCCTCCCCCCGCCGCCGCCGCCTCCACCGCCGCCGCCGCCGCCACTGACTCCTCCGCCCGCTCGTTTTCCCTCGCGCTCCGACAACCCCTCCGGGAGTGCAGCGGGTGTCCCGAACTTCTCCTATCCACCCACCGCGCCGCTAAAAACCATTTGTCATCGGCCGCGTAAATATGTTCTCGAGCGAAACGTGCGTTCGACTTTTTTCTCTCGCCCACGGTGTTACGCTCCGCTCACGGAAATTCGAGTCCACGCCAAACGATGATGGTCGATCGCGACGCGACCATCCATTTCCTGAACGCCTCCTGCCTTTTTCCATCGAAAGGCGACCGGAATCGCTCGCGTTTCCATACGTTTCTTTGATCGTGCAAGAATTTATAGACTCGTGTCGACACAACTATCCGACTATTCCGATCTTTGCTTCATTGGCTGAAGTAGAATGTTCCAATGGCGTGTATATTTTCGCAAGCTTCCGCAACCAAATGAACCCGTGCGATAGTTCCCTGGCATTGTACCAGAATCTCTAGTATCGTTTAACGCGAAACCGAGTAAATAAGCAAGCACGTAGGAGATCGACGCCGGAATGGCAAGTAACGAGCTACGGCTACGCGGGCAAAGTTTATCTTTATTTCGGCGAGCTCCGCGTCTTCGCCAGGGGAGTAGCTTAAAAAGTTGGTCTAATAAAACCCCGGCCCATTTGTCAAGGGGTGTTGTAGTCGGCTCCCGGAGGCTGTTGCGAAATGTATGTAAAACACATCTCGGTCGGCTTGCGGAGTCGTAACACGAAGCGCGGGCGGCTCTGATGGGCCGACATCTAAAATAATAAAAGTTGCCTCCGTCATTTGTCAACGGTTCCTCTAAGGAGCGACTACTTCCAACGCCACCTCGTAATTTCGCGATGTCGCAGCTGCTACCCCCACCCTTGTATCCCTTGCTTTTTCCACCCCGGAGATGTTACGCGATTCCCGACCTTAATTTTCCTGACACCCGTCACACGGCCGCTTCTTTTCCCCGAGAGCGCGATTTATTCCAAACTCTATGCGGCCAATCTGTAAATTCCAATTTTCTTCCACTTGTTTCATGTTTGACCTTAATATATTCGACACCCGTATATACTTTGAGAAAACAATTCTCAATGACCGAGTAGTTTCTGCGATCGTAATTTCTATTTCGAGAAGTCGATGGTCCCGATCGTGGAATATTCCAGGCTGCGTCACCGATCTCGCACGAGTTAAGATGCAACGATGCTGAGCGTAGATTGAAAAATATTTCTTTTCAATTTGGAACATCGGTTGAACTTTGAGAGGATGCAAACAGTCGGCTGTGCTGCTAGACGGTTAGACAAGCCGCGTTCCGCTGAAAGTTTAATTAAAAGCGAGCGTGTGGGAGCGGCGCGGCTCGAAGGGAAATAAACCGATACTATACTGACCGGTTGAATGGTCGCGCTCGGAGGTGACGCGAAACGAGGCTTCCCGGTTCTTTATGCGAGCCCGCTTTAATCCTTGGACGAAGGAAGACGCGTCTTAAAGTGAAATAATAAATAAAATAATACGTCCGGGGCGTCGATGTCGGCTCGCGGTCTCGGCAATAATCTACGGCAACGAATGTGCCAGACGACTTTTATGAAACGTGGGCCCCTTCTCTTTCAGCCCTTTTACGCGGTTGAAAAATAAAATCCTAACCCTTTCCCGGCGTTCACCGAGCGAGAAATAGGGGGCGCGCGAGAGACGAAACGGAGGCGGCGGGATAAAACCTTAAATACGACCGCTGAACACCGGGGGCCCACAATAAAATACTCGTAAACCATTCGCTCGAATAATACACCTGCTTTGACCATTACTTGACCGAGCCAGCTCTCCGCCTGTTTCGGTGCAACTCTCGCATCACTTTTTCCCGCGATTTCCTCCTGTGATTTGCAGTTCGTACGAATCGTATCTCCAACTCGTCTATAAATTTAGTTGGCAAAAGTTGATCGTTCGATCCTCACCGTTTCTACCAGCGAATTATCAGGTTCGTAAGCAAACGAATAATTTTCCATGCCTTTTCGACGAGTTTGAAACGAGAAATTTCGCTTTCTCGATAGGAACGACGTTCGCGCACTGAAAGAATGATCGAGCACCCGGTGCTCGGGATAAGCGGTCCCGGTTGCTTCGTTCCTCCAGTTTATTTTCCAAGTAACCCTTCACATTGCGCTAATGTATTTCTTTGAAACCGCTATTCACCGCGTCGACGTTTCAATCCGGTCCATTCAACGTCCTCCAGCCGTTTCCCGGCTGAAACACTCACCCGATCGATCTAACCACCGCCGTCTATCGTGAATTTTCACACGACTTAATCCGCATGCTTTCACCCCCCTTCGGTGACTCGTACTTTTCTGCTCGCTGTTTCTTTTTCTTCCTCTCACGCTCCGTCCCCGCTTCCTGCCGTCGTCTTGCTACACGCTATCGATCGAAATTGTAATCGGGGAAAACTCGATCGACCAGGTGGTGCGTGTGTATGCACGATCGTCGTCGTCGAGAGGAAGAGGAAGGACGAGGAAAGGCACGAGGAGACGCGTGTCGCGCGGCGACAAGGGGTTAGCGCATTCCAGCTCGATTCGATGGCTAACAGGTCGCCGACAAAGGGAAACGGGCGTTTCGAGGGGGTGGTGGGCCCCGTTTGAACCCCCAGGATCGCTAAATATTTCATTTCGTATCCCTCGAAACGTTTAATCTCGGGTCAGGTGCGCGCACGTTCGCGATCGCGTTGCACGCGCGTTTGTACGCCGTCGATGACAACCATCCGGCGGATGCACGAGCTCTCTCTCTCTCTCTCTCTCTCTCTCTCTCTCTCTGCTCTCTACTATCTTCTCTAGCGATGCTTCGAGCGATCGAATCGATCCTCATCCCTTTCGTACAGCGTTCGAATCTCTCGTTTGATCTCTTGGAACTTTTGTTCTTTCTGTTTTTCCGGAAAGGTTCGCTCGCGGAAAAATGTAGGCGCCGGCAGCCAGCCGGAAAATCATTCCGTAACCGAGAGATGTTCGATAAATCGCAGGCGTAAAACCGTGCCATCGGTTATATCGTTTAGGTATAGCTTTGTGCCTCAGCTCGAGGATCGGAAATTTTCATTATCGGACTGTTCGCCAGCTTTCACCCTCCCCGTTACCCATCTTCGTTTACATTTATGATTTAATATGATCGTCCATTGTTGCGTCCCCTTTGATTCCGCCCGTTCGTTTCCCCTCGCCCTCGACAAATATCTCTTTCTCTCGGTTCCCGTTACGTGTGTAATTCGAACGCCGACCTCTTTACCCGCTTTTCTCTTTTGTCGTTTCCTTCGTCCTATTGGGATCCACAACAAGCACCCTATCTCGGGAAACCGAGAGTCTGGATGACGGCAAAGAACCGAACGATACGCGGGGGAGAAAAGAATCCCAATTTTCTGGAATCGCGGCTTCGGCGATGCTTCCGAGAGCTGAGCTTCTCCTACCCGCAGGGAACAAACGTGTAAGTTCACCTGGAATATCGGCGACACGGAAACGCAAACGCCAAACGAAACGATAGATAGGTAGAAAGATAGATAGAGAGAGAAAGAGAGAGAGAGAGGACAAAGGACGACGCGCGCGGAATATTAAATTCGCGCAGAATTCGAGCAACTTTTCAACGAAGCATTATGGGTCGGCTATCTGGATGATGTAGCACCGAACTTGGGAAGACTCGACCGAGTGAAACCCCGACTCTTCTACCGTTCCACCTTCCCCATGCTCGTTTTCGTCGTTTCTCCGCTCGCACGCGCGTCTTTCCTCCCTTCTTCTCCATCCGTTTTTCTCTTCCTCCGCCCGTTGTCTCTCGTTCTATCTTTTTTCCCCTTTCCCAGCGGTCGCTTTCCCTCTCTAGGCGTAGCTTCCAGGGTAGCAATCTTTTATTATTAGCGCAGGCTTTACCAGACAATGAAACGAAAGGAACGGAATATGATATTGTAGTACAGAGGCTCGGCGGAAAGGGAAGCTATTGTCGGTCTCTTTGAATTTTAAAGTCAACGATCGATACGGCTCGGGGGATGCGCCTTTAGCCATATAAACCGCTCCGCTCGCCCCCTCAACCCTAGCCCAGCCCTCTTTTCTCCGCGGTACACTCGTCCCTCGCGGCCCCTTCCACCCTGTTCTCGCGACTCTCGCTCCCCCCCCCCCCACTCCACAGCCCCTGTATCACGTTTGTTTCTAATCGCGAAACCAACTCCGGTTTCGATTCGAAACGAACCATCGCCAGGAAACACGTGGGTTGATACGTGTAGCCTTTGACTTTTCGCCTCTGGTTCCCGCGAGCGAAGGATCAGCAGCCCCGAGCGGAATCGGAATCGGAGGGCCGTCAGCGAAATTGTCGCCGGTAATGATAAATTGCGCCCCCGGCTCCGACGAAACAGCCCGTCCGCACGAGTGCCGACCGACCGTGCGGGAATCAAATTGCAATTTGTTATTTGTAATTCCGAGTGTCGTTTAATATACTCTCCCGCGTTCCTGGCCACCCTTTCAGACACACTGGGACGAAGGGGTTAGAAATTAAGCGGAGCTTGATGAGAAAGCGCAAAGATGAATACGCGTCTCGCCACCTTTTGCCGCGACGCTCTTCTCGTCGCCACGAATCTACCGCGTAATTAAGCGCGACGACCTTTATTTTTACGCCAACGCGTAATTGTTTTCCGCAGCGTCTCGAGCAGCTATTTGCTTCGGTTCCGGTCCGATTCGTTCCGTATCGTGCTCCACTTTTCTCATTACCGTCTCGACAGGCGATTTAGACGTAAGTAGTATTTACGTTGGCTGATTTATTACAGTGATCGATCTCATGTACATCTCGAACCGACCGATCGTAACCACGAAGATTTATCTAATCGCGATGGAAAGAACGAAGCAGTAAGCAGAGATAGGAGGCATAGAGGGATGCGGTGGCTGAGTAGGCAAATATTCGATTTTGTCTATTCAATTTTCCAGAAAAATAGTGCGTCGTTTCCCTCGCGTGTTCTTCTTCAGCCTCATCCCCCGATCGAGGCATTATCGACGCGAGGTAGCGACAGAAGGAGGCGATGGCTGGCTGAACGAAGGAAAGGAATAAGTTCGATCAGTCAGAGGGTGGCAGTTACCGTTTCGGTTATGGTTTTCGGAAGCGTCGTCGAATCCAATTCTTGCGCAAACCAGATAAGCGGCCTTTTACGCGTGTATTCTCGCACACGCGTCGCGCGGCCAGAAATAAGGGTGCGCGTTTCGTTCTATCACGGACAAGCAGATTTCCACGCGACAGATATCGGTCTCTTTTTGTCGATAAACGATCGCCCCGCGTGCCTCGTTATTTTCTTCTTCTTCCATCGTTTTTTATCCTTCTTTCCCGAAGTAACTTCCATTCGCCAGAATATTCTGGCATATCTGTGCTCTTTGGCTTAAGGCTTCGAAGCGATCCTACGTATCCTTCCGCGTGTACACCCCCGATCGTTCTTTATTTTTCTCGTTCGGCATATTTTTCTTCGATCTACTCCGCAGGCTGGCTCAGGGCGGCAAAGGGGACGATGGGTCGAGGGTGTACGAAAGGGGATTCGTCAGTTTATTTGCGTATTGCCTGGCGGCTGAGCATCGAGCCGTTCACGGAGCGGAGAACTCGAACGCTACGCTTATCGCCACCGAACCTTGCGTTAAATCTCCGTCCCTCGAATCTTTTCTTCTCTGCGAAAATCGACCAGAGCTTCTTCGTTCGAGTGAAACGTTCGTTAGATATCACACATTGTCAGATATCAAACGAGAGATGATACAGCGTAACTCTAACACTTAGAATTTGCGACATTACGTTCGGAAAGACCGTCGAAGTTATTATAGTTTCGCTTTAGGAAATAAAAGGAGAAAGAAAACGAGAGTATATAAAATAGACGAGGGGATGGATTTGGGATAAAAACAGGCGAACGATTGGGTGCCGCGACCCCCGGTGAAAATCGGTCCATTCGAAACCGCGATAAGCCATGTCGCGCTCTTTCTCCACTTCCTCCTTTCTTGTTGTAGGGGCGGAGATTCGTGGGCTGAGCTCCCAGAGCGACCATCGATGGCCCTTAATCGAGCGATCCGCCGCCAAAGTGATTTTTATTTTCCACGAATCTTGATTTATACGGGAAGGCTTTTCGCCTCGACCCTGTGTGACACGACGGAAGAGAGGGCAGGGTGAAGAGGGAGAGAAAGAGAGATCGAAGACTGCAGTTTCACGCGCATACGCCGCCGTGCGGTTGCCTTCACGAGGGGTTACCCTACGCGTTATCTCTCCGTTACGCGTTGGCAGGCATATGGCTGGTCGGCTGCAGGGGGCGCAGAGGCGGCAAGCGACCGGGGGACCGGCTCATAATTTTCAGATTTATGTACAAATGTTTCTGGCGAAGCGGCCGAGCGTTCGCTTCTTTCTTCCTCTCTCTCTCTCTCTCTCTCTTTCTCTCTCTCTCTCTCTCTCTCTCTCTCTCTCTCTCTCGTGGGGAAGATATCTATCGTAAAGTTTCGCGGAATTGAAAAATGCTTTCGAGGCTTTCTCGCCTCCGAGTACACAGCCGAAGGGGCGAACGTCAGCCGACGACGGGGATGACGTATCGTCCACGAACGCGATCCACACAGCCGCCTATCTTTCCGGAATAAATGATTCCTCTCGCTAACACGCGTCTGTTTCTCCACGCTCCCCCAACTGCGTCGGATTTATCTCGGGATTTCGCGACATTGACCTCGTTTGTAACTTTCGGAAAACAGGCCTCTGGTACAATTAAATTCCGTAGCATATTTTACTGTAGTTCGATCGAAATTGAAACGTAGATTAAGAAACACCGAGAGAATCGTGTTTTAGAAGAGCGAGCAAGGATTAAGGGTTAAACAAGCATGAAAAGCGAACCACTCGCGCTATTTCTATTCGAGTCCCTTCTAAAATCGTGGCCACATGTTACGCCACACGCTACGCGTCTAACCTTGAGCTAACGAGCGGAGGGGCCGAGACGGGTGGTGGTAGAAAAAGAGTCGCAAGAAGGAGATCATTCCCATTCGCAGTCAGCCATCCGACCAGCCCGACCAGTCGGTCCAAGTGGCGTGGAACGAGAATAAAAAGCGCTTAGAGCCGTATAAACAAACAATTATTCGTCGCAGCCAGTCGTTCGCACCTCGTTCCCTAACTCACGAGTCTGTCGGACAAACTCCAACAGGCATCGAGCGTGAAGTCATCGAGATTGTGAGTTCCTTCAGGCGACTGACAGCTTCTCTGTCCATCGTGCAGTTTACTTTCTTCTCGCTTTTCGATTTTCACACTAAACCACGTGGTTCCTTTTTCGTGACGTGGTAGTGAATCGCTCGTCAGGCTCGCGTTCGCGAGGCGCTCCAAGGATCGAGTCGGGGTAGTCGTTCGTCTAAACGGACGGTTATCTGGCCGGTCGATCGGCATTGTCTTCCCTCGGCAGCCCCGGAAGCCATTCGGAAGCGAAATAGAGTAGGAGAGAGAGAGAGAGAGAGAGAGAGAGAGAGAGGGAGAGAGAGAAAGAGACGGGGTTTCGAAGCGAGTGATCGCTGCGCGGTGCGGACTAGGGCACGATCGAGCAGAAGCGAGAGGCTGAGGAAACAATTTAGCTCGATCAACGTTTCTAGCCGGAATCTCAGGCGTCGTCGTCTAATTAAACCGCTGTCCTGCGCGGATATAAAGTCGGAGGTTATCACCGGCGCGCGGTATCTGATCCCCGGCCCCGGCTTAATCCGACTGTATTTCCAGCCGGAGCGTTTTAAGCGGCAGTCCAATACACACGCAGCCATGGACTCGCGTGTACGTATTTACGCGGACACGGGCGAGTATATGAAACGAATAGAAACTCGGGTAGTCTCATTTCCTGTCTGCGGGGGTCCCGCAGGGGATACATAATTAGCTGGTTCGCCCGTTCGTCGGAACGCCGACAAGACGGGGAAATGTAAGAAGACCTTTCGTCGAAGAGCGCTCGCCTTTTCCTCCTGCCCGAACACGCCGTTGCTCGTGTCGCTTATCGATTGCTCTCGGAAATTATCGTAAAACGGAAGCAAAAACCAGAGAGGGCGGCAAAAGCGAAGAAAGGGATGGTTGGCGAGCGTCTCACGCATTGTTTACCGAATTTTCACCGGCCGTCCCTCGAAATTGAAATTATTTTTCAAGGAGAGCGCGCGTAAATCCAGGCGTCGACACGGTTCGGTTCGTTTTCTTCCCTCCTGTAATTCCCCGAGCTGACAGCATCTCTCTCTCTCTCTCTCTCTCGCTCGCTCTCCCTTTGCTTCGTCGGTTAGGCCAGTTTGGCTTAGGATGAACTCGACCGCGAGAGTATTAAAGCCAGCTACAAGAAGACGTACAACGAGAAATTAATCTCAATCGTCGCTGGGCCTCGGCCCCGTCATTTATCACGACTCGTTACCGGGAACGAGCGGCCGGAATCCACGGATTGATATGAAGTTAGCAACGGTAGTCTGCGCCCGATTGTGTCGTGACTGCCGCTGAGATCTATTAGTCAAGCGGGGCCGAGTGGCGAAACGGAAAATGGAAGAAGAAACCTGCTGGCTGGAAGCGGAGCAGCGTGCGCCCCCCTGAGCATCCGACTCGAACAGACACAGAGAGAAAGCGAGAGAAACACGTAGAGAGGAGGAAGAGCGAAATAGAAAGGGAAGGGAGGAGAAGGGGAATTGGAAACGGAGATAAAAGGGGCTGGAGCGTAAGGTCGATTTAGTGGGGGCGCCATGGGTGGCCTTTGTCGCGGCGAGGATTCGCGCACGGTATCGTTGTCAGAAGTATGTACCCGGAAAGATCTTGCCCCGATGACAATGAACTCGCGTAAACGTCGCAATTAACGCGCTACCGACTGGGAAAGCTCCCTTTTTGCCGACGCAACGTGTCCCGCCCGACTTCATCCACCTTCGAAAAGCGCAGATCAAATCTGCATAAGTATGAGACTTGCCGTTTAACGAGTTTCCAAGGAGCGCACCCAGGCTCGTTTTTAATCGTAGCTGTGTCGAACATGTTAATTCGCTCGAGCCTGTATTCGACGAATACGGATAGAGATATCGGATGAGCGGAAAAAAAAGACTTTCATGTTTCGATCGTTTGTCTTTAGCACGATACAATTTTTCACTTCAATTCGAAACATTCGAGGGAACGTTAACGAGTGTCGCAAGGGCGCGATTTTGTGACTCGCCGCGAGCCGGACGTCTTATTCGCCGCCAGCGATTTGATCGATGAGCAGAAGAAAAGCTGGAATCCTAGGAATTCGATGATTGAATCAGTCTGAAGGCCCCCCGAATCCGAGTGGTCGCGCGCGGTTTGATAAATGCTGTCCGTCTGCCGATACGTCGGATAATATTTGCGAGCAGATCCGGTAGAAATCGAAAGGCAGGGGCGACTGGATCGAGTGTAATTCGATTCCTTCCCGGCCCTTTATACCGTTCGTCCGAAGAAGCAACGTTCTGACACTCGTCCCGCAACTCGACCGGTGCCTTCTCTCCATCTCCGAGCCAATCTCTGCCTTCGTCCCTCGTCACCGACCTCTATCTTGAATTATGTTTCTCATATTTTCTCCTTCCACTATCTCCGGGACCTTTCTGTAGCCACGTGAAAATACAAGAAGAAACGCGTTCCTGGAACGACTCTCTCTTCCTTCGCAAGAGGAAGCGCCACTGATTGTGAGGCGAAATTCGCGATATCTTTTCGGTAACACGATCGGCCAGCGACCCGGATCCTTGGTAATTACCGAGCTAACGCGGAGGAAAGGACGTAGAGAACCGAGATGAAATAAGGAATATCCTCGAAGGACGAAGGTTCGCCTTCGCGACACTCGTTACGAGAACGAACCCCTTTCGCCTCGAATGTCACGCCAACGAGGGTGGCGTTTTCGAGATCGCGTACTTTGGATCTCGTTACCAAAATCCCCTCTTCTTCCTTGTTTATTATTTCGACTCGTGGAATTTCCAGAGACGAGTTTCGCGACAAACGACGAACGTTGAAGTAGAGGAGCCCGAGCCAACCGCCAGCGTGGTTCATCCCCTTTCGGGCTGCGACCGACGAGGCTGTAACACAATCGCGCCTCGGATTCCAGAGACGTAATTAAAATTACGACGGCATGGGTCAATCGTCGCGCGTTCCAGTCGCAACGATGAAAAGCGAGCCGGTGACGGAAAGGAACGAGAGGACGGGCGAATATCGACGTTCGCGTGCATCGTTTATCGAAAAAGCCGCGGCGGCAGGGTCGCCAGCATACTTTTGCCAATTAGCCCGGCTCTTTGTCCTCTTAAAATTACAACTGTTCCCTGTCATTATCGGAACGCGCGTCACGCGTACACGATGCTTTTGATTTTTCGCCAAAGTAACAAAACGCGGGCAAACAGCCCGACCGCGCGTTCAACGATTCCCGCCGAGCGAGCCGAAAAAGCGTTGATTAAAAACGCCACCGGAATGCATGGAACACCGTTTTCAATCGCAGCAATGTGTACGAGGACCGGTGTCGCGAAAACGGTACGTCGAAATCGCGAACCAGCTCGATTCCAACGTAACGATCCCGAATCGCAGGTCGCTTTCTTCGCGTTCGAAATACGCCTCTTAATGAACTCCCGCTGGGCAGGCAGCCCGTTCCTCGGCATTGGGGCAGGAATCCCCGTGGAGTTCGTCATTACCGAATCAAAATTAAAGGCAAAGATCTGGAGAAGGGTATCGTTCGTTCAGCTTATTAGTCGCATACGTACTGTACCACGCTAATGGATACGACGGGGATTGATACGGTTCAATCATCGGTAGAGGATATGGATGCGTCTAAAATAGCTGCTTCCGAAGCGAGGGGAGAGCTCGTATCGCCTTTGTAGCTCGTCTTCTCTATTATAGACCGAAGAAGTTTCGATCGATTTATCCGTTCCGTGTTACAATAAGATTTACAATCTTCTGCCAAAAAGTCTCATCGTCCGTGAATCTCGTAGAATCTCGTTAAAATTCACACTCGTACTCGATCTAATTGAGACGGTAGCGACGCCAACAAAAACATCTCGGAACATCTCGCGAGGTACAAAGATGCGGCGCAACTCTTCGCTTTCTGCGAAGTTCGTGGAACACGAAATTCAATAGGGCTGAAGCTATTGGTGCCGAGGAAAGGAAGGCAGCGTTCGCTAATTATTCGCGACTAGAAGCAGGGATTGGCCGCGCTCGGAAAGCCGTAGGCACGCCTAATGAAATCCATGATCTATTAAGGTGGCTGCGAGAGCGTCTAGGTGTCTACTCATGCGAAGCTAGATAAACGCGCGGCTAAACGCACATTTGCGCGCGTAAACGCGCATACAAACGCTCCATGGCCGGAACCGTGAAGACGCCAAGGCGACTGACGATGTACCTGCAATATTCGACTAATTAGAAATTTAATAACCCCGCTGCTCGGCTGTTGCAGCTTACGACGACGTCCCGGCAAATCAACTTCACCCTCTCTCCTACTCTCTCTCTCTCTCTCTCTCTCCCCCTCCCTCCCTTAATTTCAACGTTTTTTCTTTTCTTCGCCAACTCGTTCCTTTCCCTCGACCCTTTTCTCTCGACCGTAGTCGCTCGAACAAGGCTCCGCTATTCTTGTTCCCATCCGAATTTGCCGGACCGACGAGTAAACGGGGGCCAGGTCCAAACGGAGGCGGACCGAGATATCCATCGGTCGTCTTAATCGACTCGTATTACCAATTAAAATTTAATTATCCCCGAAATTAAGTCGTTACGATATCGAAGGCGCGCGAGCGCGATCCGTCTATAATTCTGACGTTGCTGTCGACGATGATAGCGAAGGGATGATGGCTGGTTATGCGTGTTTCGTAGCTCGTATCTCGTCGGCAAATCGACTTCTCCGCAAAATTTCGAAATCTCGTAAAATTGGTCGACGAAGGAACCGCGGCGAGCGCGTCGCCGAGCGACGAGATACCGACGCGTATTTCGTAGTCGTTTTCTCGAAAGCATCTCCCATGGAAAGGGAAACGATGCCTCGTCGACAGAAGAAGAAGAAAAGAGGGGGAGGGGAGGGGGGGAGAAGGAAGGATATGGAGGGAGAACGAGGGGAGAAGGTGGGGATCCTCTCCTCCATTCCGCTTAACGCGGCCGTAACTTATCGCTCGTAGACGCACGGTATTTCTCTCCGGCTCTTTGAAAGCATTTTCTCATTAAAAAATTAAGGTTCGAGGGGTCGAGGAGGGAGGCAGCGGTCGGGGAACTGAGCGGGAGGATGTCGGGGGTGGATGGAGGTCTCGCGGGTTCGCGCGCGGAGCGGCAGCCGCCAGTGAAGAGGGCGGTTTGCGGCGGGGGACGGTCGGTGGTGGGTCGGTAAGTGCTCTGCGGCTCCCAGATGCGCCCAATATTATGTTTAATGATATTAACTTCTTACTTAATGGTCCGCGGTTCGATTCGAGGTGCGAAGAGACGCCCTCGGACCGCGCGGCCTACCCCGACCCATAAAAAGAACTATACCCGGGAGAATAATTTGCAAGACGAGGAAAGGAACGTCGGGATTCGGAGGTGGGGTAACGAAGAGGTGCGGCAGGAGGGTCTAATCGTCCGGAAAACACCAATTTTCGACTACTTCGCGTGGCTCTTGGAAAATAAATTCGTAAATACACCCTCGATCTACACCCTTGGAAATAATTTCTTTCGACGACCCGTTACCCCGTCTCTTCTGTCGTCGCTGTCTCCGAGGACTCGCCTCCGTCTCGAGGTTCCGCGACGAAAGGAAATTTCGTTTGATAATGTGCGCGCGGAGTGTTAAAGAGCGTATGGCCGGTTAATGTCAGTCATGGCATCCGGCCGCGAATCTTAACGATTCTCTCCCTGCATACCGCGCGGCTCGATCAACGAGGGTCGAACAATATAGAGGCAAGATTAAAAGTTTCGCGGTACCGAGGCGTAAAGACTGGTTGGCGTAGCTTAACGAGCCTGGCGCTCGTAACGACGAAAAAAACATTTGAGGAAACTGAAAAAAAGAAAATAAAAGAGAGACACTTAGCACGGAAGTTACACGAGGAAGGAATAAGATCATCGCTCCCGTTAGTGACGCGATCGTTTCGCGATAGATTCGACAAGACGATTCGCTTTTGAATCGACGACGTAATACGAGAAACTCTCGGCTCATCGGCCGCGGCGTCGAAACGAAACGTGGAAAGAGGATACGCGCGGTTCGTTCTCCGTTACTACCTGCCACTCGGGCTCGGATGGAAATAAAAGGTCGGAGGGAAGCCGGTTTTACGCGAGAGCGCGCGATCGCTCGAGGCGATGTGCGACAGCTCCGCATAGAAAAAAAGAAGCGAATCGATTAACAGCGATAATCGGATGGAACGCGCGGCCGACAGAGAGACCGGCACTTATCTTCCTACGCGGTCGGCTCGAACCAAGACTAGAATAATTATTTAATTAATGGCCAGCGCACAGGCCGAGGGTCCACCTCCGCTTTGGCCAATTCGTCGCCATTCGCCGGAATCGATACTAAAACTTTTCCCTATCTGTTTTGCTGTTTGCAGGCTCCGCGAGGAGAGAGGAGACGCCGAGAGAGCACTCGCTTTGGACCAAAAACCCAGGGATCTGAGCTCGCACAATGGTAAGATAAATACGCGTACGCTCGTTTACCGTAATTATAGTAATCGGCCGATAATACGGCGAATAACGCCGAGTCGTATTATGGGCCGAGCACCATTACGCGGACGATGAATCCTCCTTCTCCTGGCGACCGGCGATCCTCGTGATTCGAGGCCGTCGTTTCTTCGCCGTTCCATCCAGTGGAGGAGGATGCTTTTGTACTTTCCTCTTCGATAAACAGCTTCGAATCGAACGTTTTCTCTCGTGGAACGAAACGTTCGCGCGATTTCCACTTTGCCTATGACGCGTACGAGATTCTTCTAATGGCAGAGAGCCTCGAAACGGAACATCCCTCCGCCGAATGGGGGTACTGGCCATCGCTCGAGGCCAGGACACGAGTTAATCGAGCGTGTCCGGATCGCGGAGGACCAGTCCCTTTTTCGATTTCTTTATTTCTCATGGCTGGCCCGGTCGAGCGTTTAGGCGGCTTGGAGAGATTAAGTCCGATATCGGGTTACGGGGCATCGCTCGGCTCCGCCTTTCTTCTGATTCTCCGTAATATTTTAATCCGTTCGATCGGACCTTTTATCCTGATGGCGAGTGTGCGCGGCCCTAGGTCCGGCCGGCGACAAACTGGACGTTTCGAGTTCTCGAATCCGATCGTGTTCAAGCTGCGGGCCCCACGGAACCTGCGGACCTCGTTTCTTCGGGGATTTCGACGCGGACGTCGATCGTGCTTAATCGAGCGCGGCCTACCGCTGCCCGCGATCCTCGCTTCGAATCGAGACTTATTCGCTCGTGGACGAACCACACGGTTGTTCCACGATGCAGCCACGGTCGAACCACGAGCTGGCCCCAAGCGATGCGTCATTCCGCTTGGCGTCGCTGGCCAAACAGTATCTATCCACGTCAGGATTAAAATGCTGGGATATCAAATACAAGGGGAGCGGGTCAACCGTGGAAATTGGACGGTCTGTTTCTTCTCGTATAAGCGGAGGCAAATAATATCCATCGATCATTGTCGATCGAAGCATTCTATTCTTCGAAGAATCGTATAAGCGCGTACGAGATCGTTATCCAACGCGTAGACAGACGATAGATTCACGGAACGATCGTGTTAACAGGTTCCTCGAATGGTCACAGTCCCGTGCTGAACCTGTCGAAGACGGCGGGAAGCGGAAGCGTGGGCGAGCACTCCGGAAGCGAGGCAGAGGCGTCGCACCGTTCGCAAGACGACGAGGAGGAGGACGACAATCTGTCCGAGGACCTGGACGACGACAACGAGAAGGACGAAGGTGAGAGAGCGTGGCGTGGTCGGATTCGTCTCGTGGAAAATGCCGCGCGACCAACCGATCTCCTAAGCGTCGATCGATACGTCGACCAAGCCGATCGGTCGATCAATTAAAGCCAGGTAGAGCGTGACGGTGAATTTGACGTGTGCCGAAAGTCGAAACGATGTTGCCCGTTCCGCGCGGCACGCATACGTAAAATAATTATATCGAATGGACCGGACAGACCGCGTTTAAAGATGAGTTCCCTGGGACGACTGGTAGGTCAGACCCTCTCATCGATCATCTCGGGCCCGCCGCGGAACGACGTTCTCTGGGATTCGTCTTTCATCCGGCGTTCCGAACGAACCGAGGTCTCTCCTCAGCGGTTGTCAAAACTTGTCAGCCGTGCACGATGAAATTTTCACCGAGAGGCGTTTGGAATTTTACGCGCTGCACGTGTCTCAACTGCCACCTTTTTTCCTCCGTCTGTTTCCTTTACCCTTTCTGCTTGTCATGCGTCCACGTCGAATCAGATTGCACTAGAGAGATACATCTCGCGAAATTTTCCTTTTAGTCGATAGTTGTATTTCTTGCAAGTCATTTACGAGCGTGATCAATGGCGAATAATTAAGCCTTCTGGATTGAATATTATCTTCGTTCTATGGTTTGAAAGCTCACCGGATCTCGATATCACGGGAAAGAAATTTGAAGAGGTTTTAGGAAAAAATTTTCGGTTCCTTTACGATTCGAAGATCTTCGAAAAACTGATATAAACGAGATGCGCACTGGAACAGCATGAAAGAAGCACCACTGGTGGAGGGGCCCGTTGGTCGTTAGACTCGCATCTTCGGTATTTAGTTTCATTTTAATAATGAAAGATGGGTCCAGATAAAAATCTCGGTCCGTAGCCCGCGGTGCTATCTCGACTGTCCCGGCGCTTCGATGCACCGAAGCGTCATAATCGCGATGATTTCTAATCGATTTGCCGATTGTCTGCGCGCCACGCGTTAATTGGATATTCCAATTAGAGTCTGCGAGTCTTCACCTCGGTTGACACGAACGGAAAAGAACGTCTCTCTTCCTTCCAATCTCTCGTCGTACCACCAATAAAAATACTACTGAGAAAAACTGATAATACAAAAAGGAATCGTGGAATCTGCCCCCCCCCCGCCCCGACAGGATATACATATGTAAAATTCCAAAAGAATATAAAACTAGCAGGACGCGATTAAAGGCGAGGCCAAGGACCTGGTCCCAGAGACGAGAAACAGTAAATGTTCGGTTAGGCGGGTGGATTACAGGGGAAAGGCTACAGGGTGGAATTAGCGGGCCCCTAAATTTCAGGAAAGACACGAGTTAGACGTATAAATTCTGGTGGTCGTGTACCGGAGGGGGCAGAAATCCGTGTCTCGCAGCGTGTCGTATACATCGGCTACATCCTACCTATGGTGCTCGCGGTGATCGAAGTAGAACCCCATCGAACGTCCGTGGGAGTGTACACGCCCGTGGAATGCAGTTCTGATTTAATGAGACGCGCCGCTATCTCGCTCTCGTTCCTGGAATCCGATCTACCGCGATTCGTTCGTTTCTTGCCCGACTTCCTGGAGATTTCGTCCGATTCCTTTTAACCCCTTCTTCCCGGCGAGATTCTCGCTAGCGAGAAGAGCTCGCGAGTGCCGCGAGTCTCGCGAAATTTCTCGTCCTCCTCGCATCGCGTCGGGCAGTTCGATGGGGAAGACGTTGGCCCTTGGCCTCCGACGCAGATAATTGTAATGGGTTTCGAGCGAAGGAGACCGAAGCGCGGCGATGGAGCGACCATCGAGAAGAAATCGAGAGGAAAAAGGGTGAAGGAAGAAAGAAGGAGGGGGGTGGAGGAGGAGGGCGACGAAGGAGAGACAGAGGAGTGGAAGGTTTGTGCTATCAAAAGGTGCCGGCGGATCGGCACCGAAGGCAGCCGCGCGAGCATTAAATCGGCCAATGGCAATAAGTAACCGAATGCCGTGGCGTTGTAGGTGCGCGCTGATAATTAAAAGACGATACAATAAAGCACGTATCATTGGCCATAAAGCAGCCGGGGCTAAAGCCCACGGTGTGGGCCGTAGGAGCGCGCGGACCGGTCACTTAAGCTCGGAAGAACCCACGCAGACGTCTTGTCTCGCCACTCTCCGGACCTCTTCGGCAATAACCATAAGGCATCCTTTATTCCGGCGATCCCCGAGCCCTGGATCCTTACACGGTGTCCAGAGCCACGGTTCCTTTCGTTCCAACGACGAAAACCATGCTTCCAGGCTAATCGTCGATAGAGAGAGAATAACGAGGCTACTTCTGCCTCTTAGCCGGAGAACGACGAGTCGCGATCTCGAGTAGAAAGCAGAAAAAGAGTAGCAGAAAGAAAGAAGTGCGTTCGAGCAGGAACTTTATTCCAGGGACCGCGCGTCCTTCGTGGAATCTCGAGAGTTTTCCATCGAAATTCCCTTACCCGCGGCGCGATACCGGAGGATAAATCGCGCGGCTGGAAACGAACGACAATTCGGTGTGTTCGTCCTGGTTCCCCCACGGTGCCGTACACATCGGATCGGCTAATCGGTCGGCCGAGTGCCGTTTTAATTCGCGAATTTAATTCGTCCGCGATGACGTTAAATCAGAGACGTGGCGAAGGGTAACAAGTAGTCGTCGCGGGATTACGGCTTTGGAACACGCACGCGTTGTAAGTCTCCTCGAGAGAGCGGCCGGCGCGAGACCTCCCTCGAACGTTGTTCCACGATCCTTCGGCGAAATTTATCGGCGACGCGTCTCGTATACGCGCGCTCACGCCAAACAAAAAGTCGCGAAGAGACGGGCTAATAGGCGAGTTCTCGTTGCCGCTCGTTCGCGTGTCCGATTATTACATGCGCATTTCCTCTACACTGATCGCGTTTTCTACGTTCTTCACAGCGGATCGGCTCGTAAACGATCGAGGACGATTTAATTGCTCCGAAAGCGCGATGTAAGCGCTTGGCGAGAAAATCCTACGCGAATCGGCACAACGTTGATCGAATCGAAGAATCTTACACGTATGTGGGTAATTTTTTCAGATCTGTCGGACGTGCCGGAGAACCTGCCGCTTCCCGCGCCGGGATCCGAGAGTCCTCAGGCCCTGAATTATTCCCAGATCGCCTCCGCGGCGGTGGCCGTTTCACAGGGAGGCCAGGATCCCTCGGTCTCGAGTACGGAGACCCTGCTCAGGAATATCCAGGGCCTGCTCAAGGTCGCGGCCGACAACGCGAGGCAGCAGGAGAGGCAAATCAACTACGAGAAAGGTCAGTGGCATGGCTTTCTTAACGCGTCTCTAGCCGAGGCCGCAATTTCATTATCTGCCAGCTCTCGCGAAGCCGCATTAAGAGACATTAGTCTCTTCACCGACCCTTCCATCCCATTTTCCTTCCTTTCTTCCTCCCTTCCTTTCTTCCCTTCTTTGCCCATCGCTCACTCCTTCTACTTCTGTTGACTCCCCTACTTCTGTAATTTGTTCGGCGTTCGACTGTCACGGCACAGTATCGCCCGTGACATCCGGCGCTGAAGCTCCACGAGATGGATCCGAACACTAGGTTCGCGGTGTCGACGACTAATTTCAGGGTAATAACGCGTTACTCTCGCCAGCCATTAAGGTTTAAGGATCCACGGAAAGAGTAGCAATTTAGGCGCCGTTCGAGTGCTGTAATTTCGCCTAGCTCTGTCTCGAGTATGTCGTTACCGTTTGCTTCTCGTACCATTTCCGATGGAACGTGTTATTTTAAGATAATCCGAATAGCCCCTTTTCGCGATTTTTATTGAAAACCACGCCGAGAATTTAGTCACCGTTTAGCGTATGTATATCTCGTGGAAAAAATCTTCAATCTTCGCAAAGACGATCGATCTCGAGCGTGAAATAAGACTGACTCGCAAAAATCAGCTCGCGTAAAGAAACGTTTACTCGTTGAGATATCGTCGTTGTAACCGTGGCGGATAAGCGACGCGTGTCTTAAGTAGATAACGGCCGAACCGAGGTAACGCGATTAACAAGGCCCTGCGAACCGTGGACTCGCGTCGTGTACTTCGCCTTCGTTCTCATTAAGCGCGTGATAGATCGACTCGTGTTATTATTATTAGCGTCCGACATGCAGCGTCTTGAGACCTGGAAACATTCGAGGAAGAGGTGCGAAGAGAAGAGAGAGATCACACGATCGGATGAAGACGACGAAGTGTTTAAGTCACTCGCCGACGACGACCCTAACGTTTCTGTGAAGATCGTCCGGCACTTTGTTAAAGATCGATCGATCGATCGATCGGACTTTCTTCTCCAGGCGGCATAATCGCGTGCCTAAGAGGATTCGTGTTTCGACGTCCCGGCGTCGATGCTCGCGATTTGCTAATCGCAATCAAAGACGCGTAATAGTCGTACGATCGCCATAGAATAAGAAGGAAAGTGGAACATCCTGTCGAACGAGTTCTTTGCACGCGAGTATTCTATATACTACAAGTACGTGGCGTAAGAAAATTCTGATAGAAATACACGGTGGTGTGGAACGCGTAGTATAATCCTTTCTTGGCCCAGTTCTCGAGGACCACGTGTTCGCTCGCATTCACACTGCGTCGACCTCTTCCTCGCCGAAGCAAGGACACGCGACGCTTAATATATTTCAGCCGAAACGTAAAGCCGGCCTTTAATTGCCCATTAACCGCGGTATAAAGCGTCGTTTCCACGGTCGTCGAGTAACGCGTGTTCACAGCGCTTAACGACGTCGAAGCCGGACGCGGCGAGTCCCGGACCGCGCTCTCGTATCCTACGTTTTTCCTCGCGGCGAAGAAGAAAAGTGGCATTCTTTTGGGCACGGTAGGTTCCCTGAGCGCGGTATCTCTGAGCGGCGATCGCCACGAGGAGGCCGTCCTTTGTTTCACGACCGGTCCAGCGGCCGATTAAGCCGGCAGTTTAACGCGAGAGGACGTTCCGCGTCTCGAAGTCGACGCGTGTCCAACAACGAGTTCATCTTCTATGTCCCGCGACGTCCAAGTCGGCTTAGCGCGGATTCCTCGTGTCCACGAACGTTCACCGAGAGACGAGCAGCGAACGAAGAAGCGAGCGTAGAGGAGCTTTCGTTCGCGAGTCGATCAAGTCGATAAAGAACGGAGGAGAGAAAGAAGGAGATCGCGCGCAGCTGGATAAAGGGACCGATTTGAGACGCGGATACGCGTCAAGGGAACGAAGACGAGATCGTAGGAGGAAGAGAAGAGGGCAGGAATTGAGAGCAGATCGACGAAAATGCGTAGCCTGGAGGACGAGGGCCGAGAAGAGAGTGTAAGAGGGCCGATTTAATACTCGAACGAGCCAGCAGCTCGTTTTACACCAGATGGTTTTACATACGGCCGCTATCGTGTTACAGAGCTTCTCCGTATGGCTGCGTTGGCCGCTTCGACCGGGCCCCCTAATACGCGCGGACGCGCGAACACGAGCGAAATCCTCGGAGCGGCGCAGTGATCGACGCTCTCCTTTGGAGAACCGGACTCGATCTTGCGTTTCTTTGGAGAACGAGCACGGAACGACCGGGGAAACCGAGCGGATTTTCGAGAAGGAACGCGGGGTGGTATCCTAAACTTCGTTAAGTCCACCACGAACGCACGAGTAGGTTCCCTCGCTGAAAAAGGAAAGAGTAATGCAAAAGTGGCTGAAAGATAGAAAGAGAGGACTCACGGTCTCGTTCGGTCGGTAAGTTACACGATGCACGGGAGAACAATATGAGCTCGCCGGATGCTGGCGAGCAACGTAGGTGCTCGCTATCTTCGATGCTTACCGAGATAAGGGTACGAGGGGAAGCCACGGCGGGAGCGCAAAGATTGTGCGCGCCTCTTCTTCGTGTCCACCGCACGGGTCCGCACACATAAAGGTATACGGGGACGTGCACGTGGATAAAGAAAGAAGGAGAGAGAGAGAGTCCGTGGCGGGCCGGTTGCTTAAGGCCCGCCGAGAGAGCGGAATAGAAAGAGGGGATTGAGTTGTAGCCGCGAGTGGAGGATCTTATGTAGATTCCTTGTAGATCGTGCACCCGATTCGATCGCGATCGGCTACCCGGTACCGGGTTAATTAAAATTGTACGGGCCGGACGTCTTTCTTTCTCGCTGCCTCTCCTTTCTGCCTCGCGTTCGCGGCCTTTCCATCCTCTCTCCCCTGTTCTCTTCTCCTTTGTGTCTCTCCCCGTGCCACCGTCTTCTCTGCTCACTGCCTCCCTGTTCTCCAGTGTCGCGTCGCCTCCCCTCGCCCCCGACCGCCTTTTCATCTTCCTTTTTCCTTGGCCGTTTCGTTCGAACCAGCACGCTGGCTGCACCGGCCGGCGGCGCATCCTACCTACCG
Source organism: Bombus soroeensis (assembly GCA_014737365.1). Taxonomy (NCBI): domain Eukaryota; kingdom Metazoa; phylum Arthropoda; class Insecta; order Hymenoptera; family Apidae; genus Bombus; species Bombus soroeensis. The sequence goes on from JACXIL010005352.1 coordinate 115,479, forward strand.
TAAGCTCCTTCGATTTTTGGCCGCTGCCTGGGAGGCTGCTTACGTGAAATCCTATTACCGCGAGCCACGCCGCGCGACAGCGCAACGACTCTCTCTCTGTCTATCCTCTTCTTATTTTGCTTTTGCTTCTTTTCCCTCTCGTGGCCTCTGTGCACGAGCCTGAGTGCAAGCGGACCAGGATGCAAAGAGTCTGGCTACCGAGCTACACTATTGTAATCGAGGATGTGTTTTGATGCTGCTTCTGGCGTTACGTTGACGTTACGAATAATACTATGTGCGATAATAATACGTGCGTTGCGATAGATCGTACACTTAGAAGTGGTCGGTACTATAAATTCGAATACGCTGGTCGAGATCGAGATCGACAATTTGTACTATATCTTGCAGCATGGTCACGGTCTAAACACAGACGTAAAGCCGCAGGAGGGTGAACTGGATCCGAGCACGGGATACCCGAAAAACGTGTAGGACTACGAGCTATCGAGTCCGGTACCACTGGTCCCGTTTCTCTACCTACTATAAATAGGGAAAGAGAGAAGGGTACGCGAACAGGGAGCAGCAAAACGAAGAAGAGCTGGAAGGAATTACGATTCTGTTGGTTTCCTTAGCTCTTGTTCTATCGTCCCGTTCCCCGTTCGATTCGTTGCTCCCATTCGCGAGCGCCGAATCGGCGCAGTCCCGAGCATCATTAAACGTCCGCAACCACTTGCAGGCTACCTTAAAGATCGTCTCAGGGTCGAAGGTCGCGGGACTGCGAGCGCGCGAACAACCGGCTGCGTCGATTATTATGCTTATTAAGGTGGAAAGTAATAAATTACAGCAGGCTAATAGCGGGTATCGTGAGAAGCTAAGGGAGATGGGGGGAGGAAACGGTCGAAGAAGCTTCTCGATCCCCGTGTACCGTTCAGATCGATTCGTCGAGGAACTTCTTCGGCCACTGAAAACAAAACCGATCGGCCGTTGTCTGTTGGTCGGTGTCTGGACCGCGCGACCAGTCGCCGGGGGAGGACGTTTCCGAGGCAATAAAGCTGTTCCATTCTTAATTAAATCCGAGACCACGCGAACGAGCTAATTAAAGCAAACATCCGACGCGATAAAGTTCGAACGTTGGCCCGAGGTCTCGAACGACATCCTGGAATAGGGAGAATCAACGAATCGTAAAAAGAGCTAGTTGGCAAGTTTAACCACTCTTGTTTCACGTAGGTTTCCAATACGCTTTTCCTGCTAGTATCGGTGTCTAATTTGAAGCCTGACAGGCGAACGAGATGGGAAAAGGCAGAAAACCGTTGCTGGTATCGATCTGCGGCGATGCCTACGCGGCCACGGAAATATCCGTGCTCTTGGGGGCAGAAAAGTGAGGGGTGGGCAGCCGATTGCTTCGCGAACGACGTATACACAGAAACGAGTGGGAAAAAAAACGAGCGTGCCATCGATACACGTGTGCGTACATAGTTTGCGCGATAATGGCCGCTCCGCCAGCCGATAGAGAGATAGCGTTGCTTCGGCTCGCGCGCGCGACCCAAGGGGGCGGAGGGTCGTTCGCTGCCAGGGTTAAACGTAAATCAATCAGACTGCGTTCAAACGAGAAGCAACTGGTCGAAGGTCTCGAATGTTTGCAACGAAAGCTACGACTGCACGTTGCTTGCGTGTGCCATGCTGATTTATCGCGAAATCAATGTGACTGTGAAGGAAAATGTAGAAGGTAAATTGAATGCATATTTCGCGTCGTACAGAAACAAACGATTAAAAGGACTGTAGTTGCGATAAAAAATGGTTGGATAAACTTCAGGATATGCATATCGTAATAATTTTTCTTCCTTCGCCTCTGAGAAACAAAGGCGAAATAGCGTACATGTTTCTTCGTCGTGGCAAGCACCAAATCGCAGCAGCAGTCTCGATAATGTGTCCCGGTATCGAACTCGAGGAATTTTCATAACGAGCAGCAGCAGCAGCAGCAGCAGCAGCAACAGCAGCATGCCGGCTGGAAGAAAAAGGGCGCCTTTAATGGGACACGTTGGCGCCCGGGTCAGGGTGGCCCCGTTGTTACTCGTTAATTCGAGCCGCGACCGAGAGAGCACGCACACCAGCGATCCGATGGCCAGGTCCGGCTATTCTCGCGCGAATCCGTGGAAAGCGTAAACGAGCGTGATCCCGAGGTATGCGCTCCGTGCCGAGGAATCGACGAAGAGCTCCACCCTTTTGTCCTTCTCACTCCACCGTGGTTCCCTACCAAACCGGGCAGAAAAGTAGGAATAAAAACGCGAAACAATACGATGTCGCAGCAGCGTGGTCGTTGTCGGTTCCCACCTCGAGCTCCGAAGGTTCGCCTGGTCTGGAGAACGAGGCCGATTGTCAATTAGAGAAACCACAGGACTCGGTTTTAGCATAAGCCACCGGCCAAAAGGGGCTAGGATAAACGGGCTATAGACGCACGCATCGTGAGCGCGTTTCTTTCCTCCACTTTCTTCTCCTTTCGGGGGCGAGGCATCGGTGCATCGATAAAAAGAGACAATAAGATACGGAGAATCGGAAGAAAGAAGGATGCTGGTGGACGGTGGAGAGTAGGCAGGCAACGTGCGAGCGAAACAAGGGGGAAAGAATTTAAGAGAGAGGGTCCGCTGGTGTTAAGGAAGCTAATAAATTATTCTTAACGCGGCGACAACTGGTTGATTATTTATTTAACAATAAAAGAACTCACGAACTCGAGATAGAGTCCACGTATTCGCTGGTCTCGTCGAATACGTCGAACGTTGATTCGAATTGATTCGATGTTTGGTATCGATCTGCAGGACTTTCAGAAATTTAAAAATCTAGAACTTTCTAAAGAACATACGCTATACCGATTGTAATGGATGACGTTGTTCAAACGCAAACGAACGAGGATGAATTGACAAAGAGATATCCGAAGGCGTATGTATCATTTCCTAGAAAAAGCCTCAAGACAAGAGTAGGAGGAAAACTACGGTACGCGACGATAAACCGTGGTGCGCACGTCGCTTAAATCTTGGATTTAACGATCCCTGGGCATCGATCCTGCCGCTCGATCGTCACCGATCGTTGTCGCTTTGGAATTAAGCGACAAAACGGACATTGGCGACTAACGATCCCGCGCGCGATTTCCCGGCTGGAGAGGAGGTGAGACACTCGCATCCAGCACGATTATAAAAGCAGAAATTTACGAGCCTCTCGAAGCCCACGGGAGAAGATCTCGCGGATTCTTTTCCGTCCCTATCTCTTCTCCCAGACTCTGCTCGGACTTTGTTGCGTCGCGGATTTTATCGTCGCCGCCGTTTTAAGTGTCTCCCGTGAGACTTTGTTGCCGAGGTCTTTCCTCTCGCGACCTTCGGCCGATTACCGATCGCCGGCTCGATCGTTCGTCCGTCTTCTTTACGCGTACCTGCAGTACCGGATTGTACGCTTCGCTTAATGTTAAACACGATATTTTTACGGTTAGAGGAAGATACAAGCGGTAATTTCGAATTCGAAGATGTTTGAAAATGAAAACTTATAAATAACTGTTAATTTGACGGTTGATGATTGGAATTGAAAGTCGAATTCAATTTTGATCAGATTTCTCAGGGAACGCATCCTCATCAGAGCGAGGCGAACGAAGCGACAGGGACAAAGGAGAGAAACGGCCTCACTCGAAAGAAAGGTGGAAAGAAACTTGACCTACCGCAGTTTTAACTACCGTTCAATTATACAGTTTGCTTTCGGTTGGGTCGTCGCACGGGTCGAATAAAGCGTGTAATTTACCGGCAATAAAAGAGCAGTGGTAACGGCCACGCGAGAGAGTTGGTCGCGACGCGCGTGAACGAAAGAGGGAGAAGTCACGTCGTTAACGACGCCGTTTACTGCCGCGAGCAACGAATATTTTGTTGCGTCTCTCTGGTCCGCCGACGTGGAATCGACGACGGCACGCGGCTTCGTGGCTCTCTCGCGGAGCCTTCTCTCCTTTTCTCTCTCCTCGCGTCTCCCCTCGACTCATGACCGGGCCCATCCACGACAAAGAAGAAAAGGAGGAACGAACGAGTCGGTACGCGACAGAATCCCGTTTCGAAAGTGTCATCGTGCCCCGGCGAGAGATTCTCGCCAACGGCGTAAAAGCACCGCGATAATTGGCCCTTAAAGCACGCCCCTTGCGGCTTAATGCATATAATCGCGCGCATTATGCGCCTGCGACTCCATCCTCTCGACCCGCGAGACGAGTCTGGCTAATTTTCTCGCGTGACGTAACCGCCCGATTAGACCGTAGAGGAGGCGCGAACCTGCGCGTTGGGTAAATAAGGAAAGCGTGTCGACAAGAGTTGTCGTTTCTTTCGTTCTCCAAGAATCGCCGCGAGACGCGAACATCGCAAGTGGGCAGGTGTTCCAGGTGTCTTCTACCGTACTCCTAAACCCTGAGGCGACAACGCAATCCCGCTTGCATATATATACATACGTCGTGTTCAGCGATTGTCACGATTGAGAAGATAACGTCGATAATACGTAATCGATGATGTCCAGTACCTGCTTACTCGCGTTTTATTTACGACTACATATATAGCGAGAAAAAGTTTCAAAGAAAACGATGAATATTTATCGATATCGAGATTTGCACGACGCGACGGTGCTAGTTGAAGACGTAAAATCGGCAGGCGATTATTAGCGCGACGCGATAACGACGGGATAGTGAACGTACGACAAGATGAAGATACCGAGTTACGTCGCATTCGTTAGAGCGATTCTTAATTACGGTTGTCTCGAGTGACATACAGGACGGAGAAAGAGAAGCAGCTGGCTCGGTAGCGCGATTTTACAACTCGCGCTGTTTCCGGTGCACGCGATACGCTTTGCCTTCGCATAAATTGCCGGCTATGGAGCACCGGGTACAGTGTCGCGAGTCGACAAGCCTCTAAGAATCGCGAGGCAGCGAAAACCAATTCTTCAACCTGTGGAATCGACACAGAGAACGATGGTACCGAGCAGTGGGATAAGGAACGGAAGAAGAAGGATCGACCGTTAAGAAGCTAGGCACAGGTCGGCAGAGGTTATTCGATAAATGCCGCGGGATTCTCGGCCGGTGAACGTTTTACGATCGGCAACCATTAATGTCTCGTGCTGTGCACGGGCGGTCTAGCATGCACGCACGTACAGTCGGACAGACACTCGTAATAACGATAAAGATCCAGCGGCACGTCGCGTCAGACTCGCTAGAACGAGGGGAAAAAGGCGGGCTCCGCGGTGGATTACGTATGCGCTTCGGTTCAACGACTGAGCGAGATCGATTCGTGCTCGTGACCGGCAAAATTTGGTGACCGTTGGATACCGAAGTAAAAACCTTTCGCGATGTTACATGATTCATCCTTAGATTTGTAAAATGATTTTGCCTGAAAGATCTTTTCGCCTTTTTCAAGTACGAGGAGATTGGTTTCGCACAGGTATTTCAACAATGACACGAGTGAAACAAGTTGTTCAAGGCAACTATGTACCAAACACATAATCTTGGCAAACAGAATGGAACCGAAGAAACAGCGATCACATACGATTTTTGTAATTATTCGTTCGTAGTCGGTGAAATTTCCATTTCATTTTGATTTTCCAACGAAGAACCGAATTACCTCGAATCGTGACACTTTTGAAATATACGTGCGATTTGATTTTCTGTGTTCTCCGAAATTGAAATCCGTTCACGGGGGAAAAGTAAAGACCGACGAAGATGGAAAGAACCGAAGGCCGCGATATCGTAGCAGCGGCGGTTTCTAAGCGACGGCTGTGCAATAACTCGGCAAGATATACCGGAGAGTCTGTTCCCGAAGGAAGGAAGGATTATCTTGAAACGCGAAAACGCTCTTCGCCGTATCTCCGGCCGAGTTCGTGCGACGAACACGGCCACCGTAGTCCCGCGTCCTCGATTGCCGACCAAGATATCGAAACTATTCACCTACGATCAACCGCGACTTAGGACCGCGTTCCTTCTGCCCTGGTATCCTCGTTCGATTGTCTTGGTGGTTATCAGGCTGAGAAAAGGACAGGGAACGTGGCTAGATTAGAGATTCCTTCGGAATTGACTGGCTCGTTGTTGGCGCGAAAAGTATTAGTTAAGGAAACGAGGAGAGTTGGCTTTTGCTTCGGATCGATAATAGGAACACGATCGTATGTTTACGTGGGTCATTGTGTACTCTAAAACGACGATGCTCGCGAGTGTTTGATACCATAATTATACCAACAGAAAGGGGAGTTGCCTTGGAATGGGAAAGCATCGGGAAGAACACATGCAACAATATTTGCTATGACTGGAAGATAAGTCATTTCGATCGATCGCGCAAACTGTACCTACGGCGCCACGAATACTGTCACATCTGTAAACTCGCCGATACAATTACGCGTTACTCCCATTGTTGTTCCTTCGCTTAAGTTACGGCTAGAATGGATACGTATTCGTACGAAGTGGCGTTTTAACGAAACATCCGAAGACCGAAATGCATATAAGAATCTAGAGATACGTATTTGATTGCCTTGACGTATCGAGTTTGTCGAAACACGCTTCCACTGTAACTAGAAGATGCTACTACTACGTAGCAGCAGTTACAAGTTGGATATTTGGCGAATCTTTGTGGAACACTTTAGAAGTTCGAATAGATTACAAACGTAAAAAAGAAAAGATTGTCGGAATTTGAGAACGTCGAGAGCGCCGATCAACGATGGAGAAGAAGTTGGATAATCCGTGGACACGGCTTTTCGGTGAAGAAACCCGACTCCCGGCGCAAACGGCAGTAGTTTTAGTGCGCGAGCTCGACTAGCTGCGATTTAATCCTATTTTCGTTAGATCCGTTAATGGTTAATGGGAGGCAAAGTGGTCAGCGACCGGAACAAGGCCTAAGTCCGTCTTAAATCCTGTAGGAGGGAAACCCTTGTAGCCCTTAGCCGAGGATCGTAATCCGTGCAGGATAACTATTGGCCTCTCGTCGTCTTACGATCTAGCAAAGTCGCGAAACGCCTCGCGTTACCCTCCTATTCTATCTTGATCGATCCGAGGATCGTGGTTCCGCGATTCGATAATAATGGGGTAACTTTTTAACTTCATCGTCGCGGTGGGAGTCTCGGAGAAGAACGTGTTTCCGCTCGTGAACGTCACAGACAATTGAAGTGCCGCGCGGAGACGTTATGCCCGCGGGAAAGGACAAACTTGCGAGTATATACGGCAGAACGATCGTTACGCGTTTATAATATGCAAGGGTGGAAACAATAATATCGGTGTTTCGACAGGGCCTTCTTTCCAGGAGGGATGATATATATACGGAGACCATTGCGCGTGCAAATAAAGCAAATAGCGAGATTAATCGGTATTAGTTAAGAAATTTGTGAAATTCGGAAACGACGAAAATCCGATTTCTCCGTGTAATGGTGTAATGAATCTCCGTGTAATGAAAAACAAGCCGCGTTCGCGGAGTTTGCGGAAAATTAGGGAAAAAGCGAGTAAGAGAATACCAGAGTCGAGTTTCCGATCCTCGGAGTTGTAAATTAGCGAAACAATCTACAGGTTTAATCTACAATTCCCAATGGCGGTTTATTATCATCGGGTCCGTGATGAGCCGAAATGATATTCGTAAACGCCTGTCAATCTCGCACTGGTGATAGCAGAAGAAAAAGAAGAAGAGCAGCGGTTAGGCGAATCCGCGAGACGATCGAGAACGTTGCGTGGGCGTAGGCGTAGGTCGAAGGCGGCGATATATCGATGGACGCGTGTCGGAGGGCGGCAGGGCGTAACACGAAAGCTACATTATACTATTCAAACGATTGCAGGGCACGGCGCACGGCTAAGTTGACATTGTTGTTTCTGAGGGTGGCCCGAGGCCCTGCGAATATCTTAGCGTCGTGCAGAAGCTATACCGTGCGTACACGTCGTCGTACAAGCCCTCGGGGGATGTGAACGCTACACCGCCACCGCCACCGCCACCGCCGCCTCCCGTCTTCCCGCCAACCATATACTAATCAATAACCATGAATCGCTCCGGGAACAGTGGCATGCACGTTCCGTTGCACCGTTATTGTTGCCGAGCCAGAGTGCTCGAGCTACCGTGAATATTATTATCGCCGATGATCCTTCGTCTAAACTCGATTTCGCGAAGCGATAGTCCGCGGTGATACTCGCCCCTTCGACGATTCGTCCGGATCTTAACGAGGCGAGTCGCGCGACAGCTGCGCCGGCTCGCGGCTCGGAACATCGCCGACTCGAATCTGAAACGATCCACGATAACGAAACTCATTCGAGCCTCTTCGAGACACCCTGAACGATCGCAGATAGCGAGAAGGAAAACCGATATGGAAGGAGAGAAGGCGAACGGTTTGGCGAAAGCAGAGTTTCGATCGGCGAGGAACAACGAAGGCAAGCGAGACCGCATCCGATAGATTCGTCCGTCCGAGTAACAAGCAGCGCGTAATTCACAGTTTATGGAGCGACTCGCGATTAGGGAACGTCTAATTGACGCGGGAACGATGACTGAGAAGCGCACCCCTCTTGCAAAGGGCGACTTTTCTTACGTGGCAGTTGTTCATCGCGGCCAACGTTAATCCCTGAAATTTTAATGGCCACGAGCTCGCGGTCGAATTTCAATAAGCTCGCACCCCATGCCGCGCACCCTCCGCGCCGCCTTCAAGGAATTGATTTTCCTGACTTCCGACTTGATCGCGGTTCTCTTCAAAATGTATATATATATATATATAGAATCGAAAAGTTATATTTAAAAAGGGATGGTGAAAGGGGCAGAGAGGCAACGAGAGTAGACACAGGCTGATCGTTAAACCGAGTCGATTCGAATCGGGCTGAGGAACGAGCGGCGGGGTTGACGTTCACATCAACTACGATCTCTAATAAAGTTCAATTATCTCCGGAAACGTTAGGTACTGAGGGAAAGGTAGACGAGGCAGAGAGGAGCATAGAGGTTCGGGGGTGTAAGGGGGGAAGAGAGGAGAGTCGAACGAGACCCTAACGTCGGGACGAGAGAAAGAGAAACCGGGAGAGATGATAATCTAAACGATCGCAAAGTGGGCTGCAGAAACGCGCCGAAATTGGCAATAACAGGGTGGAAAGGGGTGGGGCGGAGGGGTGGTGGACGGGCGGGAGCACGGCAGGAAGGGGCAGCCGCGTAACGTATACACATAGCGGCGGGGCTCCGGCGCGAACTTCCTATTCTGGTTAGCATTCAAATTGAATCTTCGTGGCGGCCGGTCGTGAAGAGTTACCGCCGTTAATGGACCTCGCAAACGCTCTCAAATTGCCGGCAGACTGCTGAGACGCGCGCCCCTACCTAATCTACCGGCTTGATTCTCCGCGTGGCTCGTCGCCCTGCCCCCATGCATCTCCGCGGATATCGCGCGATTCTGCCCTTTTCGATGCTGTTGCCGAACCGATTTGCTTTTCGCAAGTTATATTTCCAACAAAATCTACCTTGCAGTATTTATATGTTACATATTCCAACGCGATATCTTTTCCGGTATTCGCTTCGCTTCGCTTCGTACAGGACGGTACAAAGGAGAAGAGGAATTACAACGGTATTAAAGTTGGAATAATCGGGTATATTTCACGAGGGATGGAACGTAGATTAGCTACCCCCGAGCGGATTAGGTCGTTTCACCCAGTCGTTACCATATCGAGCAGGTTTTATTGCGTTCGAAGAATCGCGAGAAAAACGACCCTGCGAAATGTCCGCAAATTGGTAGCGATCTAACGAGCGGCTTATCGGTCGATGAGCCGCGAGACGCGTTACGAACTGCGCGGCTCATTGGCTACCAACGTAATTCGAGAAGCAGACAACCAGAAAGAGGGTGGCTCGTTTTTTCCCCTCCCCTGCTTTCTTTTCTTCCGTTAAACCGAATTAGCCCGCTTGATTTAGACCCTGGGAACGTTTCACCGGCTGAAAACCGACTTCTTTCCTTTTCATCGATACCTGACTCGCTCTCCCAGGGGCTTCGAGCCCGATCTACTCGCTTCCAGAATGTCGATAATCCAGCGTCAGGCACGTTTCTTCAACCACTTCGCAGCGTTTCGTAAACCGAATCAAGAATCAAGGGGACTCGCAGTCAGAAATGCGAATTTCCGTACGACGACGATCCTACCACCCTCTTGCCAAGATTCGAAATGGCTAATTTAGCGTGGCGAGTCCCAAGGGTGACGGGGGTTGTTCGCAAAGACGGAGAAAGGGCGAGCGTCTTGGAGACAAGCTAGGATGAACGCGGTCGGTATCGTCGAGCGTCTCGGTGTAATTCTATTAGAGGTAACTACGCGAGCTCTGGTCCGGTCGTTCTCTGTTGGATTTAATCACGAACCCGCCAGACCGTACGATATTCTGCCGCGCTATCTTTTGGCTAAAACAACGACGAAGAAGTAGGTGGATAACTCGACTCGATCTCTAACTTCCAGAATAATTCAAAATACAAGATCATCTCGATTCCGAAAGTCGAACGACGGCCGAAATGAAATATTTTCTCTTTTTCTGATTACAGCCGAACTGAAGATGGACGTTCTTCGAGAAAGGGAGGTTAAAGACAGCCTCGAGCGACAGCTCCAGGACGAGCAAAAGGTTCGAGGTGAGTATCCAATCTCCTAACGTTTGCTTCGAACGATGACTAGACATCGTGTCAGTTTACTGGCCATATCGCCACGCAAAATTCCATCGACCGCGTCTACGGATGCCTGTCCCCGACTAAACGGATACTCTTTACGACAAATCTAGCGGCCACGTAAACGAGCTTTTCGTGCATAGTACGCCCGCGACGTACGATCATCCGCGAGAAGAGGAGGTTTCAGAGGGCGTTCCCGCGTCGTGCCGTTTAACTCCGCGATAAATCAAACCAGCCACGCAGAGACACGCCGCTATAAAGCGTTCGCTACGCTCGTAGGTCCCAGCGTATCCTATTATTCCAGTCTCGAAGGACCCTCGCTCCAGCCTGCTGCAGACTCGCGACTACTCTTGGCCGTGCTTCTCCTCCTTCGGACCAGCCTTCGTCCCGGCTGTTTCGCGACTTTAATGGAACGAAGGGTGGAAACAGGGTCCGGAGGTAGGAAGGAAGGAAACGTGGAAGGACCGCGGCAAAGGCCGTGATCGCTCGACCAAGTTTGTATCGAATGTCAGTCGGTAATAGAATAGTCGTCTCGCGTTTACGGGCTCCGCTTCTCTTTGACCACCTACTCGATCCTGTACCGACACCCACTTTCCCCTTTGTCCGTCCGTGCCTTCTTCCTCCTCTCCTTTCTTCGGCTCGCGTGGAAAAAGCGAGCACCAGGAGCGATCTGTGCATTGTGTCGCGCCTGCCGGATCGAGATCTCGCCCGAGAGATTCGGGACTCCTGTTACGTGGAGCGACAGAGTCGCTAGTCGCCGCGTGGCCGATGAATCACTCGACGAATTCTTTTCGCTTGCAAACGTCGGCCGCGTGACTCGATCGTCTATGTGAGAAGTAAGACACACGTAACGAGACTGCAGGAAAGCATCGTTCACGAGTGAAAGCGTTTCGATGCCGGCGAATCGATTCGCTGCTGGACGAAGGAAAGAGGGAGATGGTGGAACGTTAGCGGCAGAAGGGTGGCAGGTAAATTCAATATCGCGGATTTTCCTGGCAAAAGATGTCGGCGTCCCGGCTGACGCGAGCACAATGCGAGACGCGATAAATATGTAAAAGTCGAGAAGACCGACAGGAATATCCGCGTGCTTCGGGGCGGACGCGCGCACGATCGCTATATTGCGCTTCGTACCAAAAAGAGCGGCTCTCTGGGGGCAGGGAGAAGCGGCGCGCGCGTTTTCGTTCGCGTCGATCATCCACTCGCTCGATCGAGCCGATATTTTATTTTTTCCCTTTCGTTTCTTTTGGTACGTCGATTCGGCTGGCATCAGAGGCGGCCGTCGACGTCGACGTCGACGTCGTCGTCGTGGTATAGCCGTGGACGCGTTTCGGTCGATTCGCAGGAAAAACGAGTTGCAGGGGCCGGGCCCTCGCGGTAACACGAGCCTCTGACAACAGCAGTCCATTAGTCAACCAGCTCAGTGTCAATACATGAATATGACAGCCGGTCTCACGGAATAGCCCATCTATCCCTTGGCTCACCCCCGACGCCACCCATAATGTCAAGCAAGTTCTATGATATCGCAAATATAGGAAATAGTCCACCGCCCGCCCCCCCTCCCGAACCACTATAGAAACCTTTATCTTTCTGTGCAAAACTTTTGCTTTCGCCTCTCTGTCCCTTTCTCGTCTTCCTCCTACGGTTCCTCTCACCCATCGACGCGATGATCGATGCTGCTACGAATTCCGTGTTTCTCGTTCGTTCGCCGCTTTCGTTCGCCTCTCTCGTATTTTCGAGGATTCTTAAAGGCGGCGGCCAGCGTAAGACGATACTTAATTTGCGCGAGGCCTCCTGTGGTTCCGGTCGGATGATCGATCATCGGAGAATATTGACGCAACCGCTCGCTAAGACCATCGTCTTTCATTCGGCTAATGACCGGCGCGCAAATGAAAAGCATCGCGAACTGCTTTCTTCCTATAATATCCCAGCCTATATTACCCTTCATAGGGAGTATAATCATACAAACGATCCCGTATCGACGACCAACGAAACAGAAGAAACATTGACATTGGCTTGCTTCTCCAAAGGAAAGATACTCACGTTTCTCCACGTCACGGATAGGTTGGTTCGTCACGTTACCCGGAAGTCCGTGGCACGCCTGATGTCTTTATCAATTTGATGGCGTATCGTGTTATTCGTGCCTGCAAAGGCAATTTGCGCAATAAGGAGGGAATCGGAGGGTAGACAGGGGATGAAAGGGGGCGCGGCGTTATTAGCCCGTTTAAAGCCCCGCTTGGCATTTCGGTAAAGGTTGAAATCTCCGACCCCCCGCGGACCGACAGGCCGTATTATCTTAGCAGGGGTTGCAAGGAGACGGTACCTTCTCGTTGTTCTTCCGCGCCGGTCGAGGGATTTGTAATGGGACACGCGTTGCTCTCGTCGAACAATGAGATGACCTTTGCACGGGCCGATACACCGAACAATCTGCCGCTTCCACGTCTTCCCTACAAACGAGAAAGAATCTCTACGTGGTTACTTCCTCGTTCGAGTTCTCTTCGAAACGCACGCTTTGTTTGGAAAAGGCTGAAAAAGCGACGTTTGTTTGTCCACGCCGCGTGTGCACGAGGAAAAGGAGGTTTTTTTCCCGCGGAAGGAACGCGAACAACGTTTCCCACGTTGTCTTCAGAATTTACGTGAACCGGATTTCAAAAGTCGTTAATCGCGCTCGCGGTTTTTCGACGACCACGACGATGATGCTACGTCGTCATCGAGGGAATAGAAGAGCAAGATCGAGCCAAAGGCTGCGATTGGTGGACGGCGGCTAGGATAACAAATAGAACGCGGAACAAGAGCGACGCTGTTCTGGATTGGATCCGCGGCCGGAAATTCTGGCCGACGTCACGCGTCAACCAACAGAACGACGACCTACGCGCGTTTTCTCCGGAGCAAAAAGCCCTCGACGCGCGTAAACCTCCGTAAACCCGCGGGTCGCCTTGGGAGCCGACAGCTGCCTTTGCCACGGCTTTACGAGAACTTGCGGCCTTCCCGTAATTAACCGAACCTTTTGTCGCCGAAGAGAAACAGCCCTTTCGCGCGGCCTGCGCTCTTCTTCCTCTTCCGCGTCCTTTCGGTTTCGTTCGTTTAGCGCGAGTCCGACGCATCGTTCGTATACCTTCGTCGTTGTTCCCCGAGACAGCAGAAAGAAAACAACGAGAGAAAAAAAGGGTAATCATCGGAGGGAAGAGGAATGACAACCGGGTGAAAGAGAATAATCGTTTCGCAGCTACCCCGATGCAACGACGCCTCGTTTCGACACGGCACGGTGGCGACAAACAGAATTGAAACTGTACAATCAACCGGACGAGATTTATACGCGCGACACTCCTCGTCCCTTGAATTAGCCGGCCTGTAATGCCTGGATCGGGTGTCGGTGTAATTGGGACCCAAGGGACTTTGCCGCGTTTCAACCCCAGTTCGACCAGCGTCACGCTATCCTCGAGTTTACGCAGCTATATATTTACCACCGCGGGTAATACGGATTTTAAAACTCGAACGACGCCGCAGCGATTCAAACTCGAACAAGTCCCGTTGCTATATGTCAAAGTTGAAGCTGAAATAAGCCTAAATCGAATAGCTCGGATCGACGGAGGAATGATAACCGTTCATTAGTTGCACGTTCACGGTTGACGATCCCCTCAAAGATTTCTGACGCGATGCTCGTCAACGATACACCGGCATCCTATAATTACTCGTATTAGATTCATCCCCTGGATCAATAGTCCGTGACTAACATATCCACCCAAGTATCTGTCGCGACGCAAAGCAACCCGCTGCTGTGTCATCTTCGAACGAGCTTCGAAGAGCTAATTCTCAAAAGAGCTTGCAACCACGACAACGACGTCGATGACGACGAGGAGGACAATAACAACAACAACAACAACACCGGCAACGGGTATGGACATCGATGACGTCGGTGCTCCCGTGCGTAACGATAGCTGATTTGCTTTGAAGTGAACGTTTACACACACCGAACGCCGGAACCCTCCCCGGCATTGTTACTGCTCTCGAGGCAACCGGTGGACGGGGGGATGCGTGCAACAACGTTGTCCTCCCTTGTGTCTCCGTCTGACCATCCACGCAGTCGACGTCCTTCTGCTCCTCGACGACGACGCTACTGCGTGGAAACGTGTCGATTACCACCCTTCCTCTGGCTTCGCCTGGTCTACGAATCCTTTGCTCGACCATTCTGATTCATTGAATCCCGCAACCGGAAACCCGGCGTGATCGTTGCGCCAGAACAAAGTCACTGCGGTGGACAAACATTAGGAGACTCGCTATGACAGAGACGAGGGGGCGAATATCTTTTGCCCGGAAATATTCGTAGTCGCGTAGTTAGCGTTTCTACGGTTTATGATACAAGTAGGATGCGCGTTGGAAGTAAACGAAAGACATGTGTTAATATAGGGTTACGTCACCATGTCGGTTTAGAGAACGTATATACAACAACTCGGTCTAATTTAAACACAAGTAAAAAAAGGATCGGCTGTGCAAACGGTTTACACGAGCACACGAATTTGGAAGTTTTTGCTCGAGACGAACTAGTTCGTTCGAACGAACCATCGAGACCGAGTCCGGATTCCTCCTTCTTCTCTGATACGGACTTTGTCGATGACTCATCACGGCCGAGGAACATCGACGACTAGAACGATCGACGCGAAGGAAGGAGACCGTCATCGACTTAACGATCTCCGCGAGTCTTCACCCAGTAATGGTTGGCGAATTCGTTGCGAGTAATGACAGGAACAGAAGCGAATCTAATGCGGTGTGACAAAGAATCGAACGGGAGAAAGGGCGGGAAGAGGGGCAGAGCGAGGGGGACGAGGTTCCACCTCGATCAGCGCTGCGAGGAGAGAGCAGATCGGGCAAAGGGTTCGACCGGTGAGAGCGGCTTACCCCCTTTGTGGCAGTTTAGCGTTTCATGTCGTATTCCGACTCATTGGAAATTGAGGAATACAGAAGAGGCGCAAAAGGGATACGGCTTTGAGATAAAAAGAACGTCGGTTGGCGACGCTGACACCGGCGACTACTCTGTCACGCTTTCGCCACCGCCCCGCGAAAATAAACTCTTCTTTCCCCTTGGTGGCGGGGATGCGAGAGCGCCACGACAAAGGTGTCGCCACCGAACAGCAGCCCTTTTTGGCCTCTGGGCCGTCCCCGTACCAGGGCATCGTGCACGGCTTCGATTTTTCCGCGAATTTTTTGCCGGTCTCTGCTTTGTACTTCGGGGAAAAGAGCCGAGAGTAGAGCAGAGCAAAGTCGCCGTCGCGGGGCTGAGATTCGAACGTTCTTTGGAGCGGAGCTGGGTAGTGCCAAGAATATCGCTCGGGAGGGAAAGAGTCGACTGAAAGGGGATTAAAAATCTTGGGAAAGTCGGGGTACGCGCGATAAAACCAGGTTCGATGGTTCGATCGGAGGTAAAGCGACGTGGACGTTGGCGGCGGCGGTCGTTCGCCGTTGGAAGCCGATACGTGGGCTAGTATATCCCCAGAAGGTAGCTATATCGGCGAAGAGCCGATGCTGGTGGCTACAAGGGGGTAGGTGCCGCGGTCACTTTGTGAACTAACCTGGCTTTGCCCGCTGTTTAATTAAGTCTCGCCCAGACTACTCGTCCTCGCCCCCGTTCTCACTCTCTCTCTCTCTCTCTCTCTCTCTCTCTCGCTCTCCCTCTCCCTCTCTCTTCCTCTCCGCCTTCGTCGCACCCTTTGTCCTTCTCGCTTCGTCCCTGTCCGTTTCTCTGGCTCTCTGGCTGGCACCGGCACGAACCCCCGCTTGATTTCGCTCTGCCGGTGTGGCCCTTCAATGGCCGAGGGCCAGCTGTCTCTCTTGCTTTTGCGCCATCCACCGGCCCGTGTCGTGAATATGACACTCTGCCTACCCCTCCCCCTCCTGGTCTCTTTCTCTCTCGGACAGCGAGAAAAAATTAAATCACAGCCACTGTTACGACGCGACCAAAGGGTAACCGAAGCTGTCGAGGGTCTATGCTCGCTCCTTCGACCCTTTCTACCAAGCGCGAGAACAAAGCTGACCGAAGGGCCAGAGAAAACCACCAGCCCCTTCTCCTCTTCAAATAGGTCCCAGACTCGTTTCCTTTCGGCGGCAACATTTTCCGCGAACGATCGATGCCACGAAGTCACTCGACACATACGCAGCAATTTTGTCACGAGAATCGTTGGTAGATTCCAAGTAGAATCACCCAGAGCCTCTACAGGCCGTAGATCCCAATGGACCAGCTCAACTTGCTGGCCACCGCTCTCCGGATCTCCTTTACCGGAGTATTTTTTCCCTCGATGGTTGCTTTCACCCCACGGAGCCCCGAAGGCACGCGTATGAATTCGCTCGCGCGTAACAGTGAGCTTCCGTAATATAATTGTTAATGCGCTGATAAACGCCTCGGGCTGCGGCGTTTACGCGTCGTACGCGCCGATACGCGTCGCGTCCATGCCGGCCAACCCCTTACGTAAAAATAGATCGGCTGTTACCTTAACGCAAATGGCCGCTTTCAGCCGAGGAACCAGCAGAGATTCGCGAGATACGCTCGCGAAAAGATCGATTCCTTCCAAGTATTAAATCCGAAATCTCGAAGAAGTACGGGGAAAAAAATAATCGGTACGAGGAGATTGATGCAGGAATCAACGGACAAGAGGAAATTGCGTAATCGCGATTATGCGATAGCACTTTGGCGGCGGGTGAGTCGCGAAAAGAGAAGGAACAAGAGTCGAGGACAATAGCGGGGGATTAAATACGGACACGCGGCTCGAAGAAAAGTTAGCGTCGATGAAAGCCCGGCATAGCCAGAGGGGTGAATTTCTCGGCTACCTGGCCAAGCGTGCAACCGGTTGCTCGCAATATTCTCGGCAAGCGGGTGGAATATTCCACGAGACGGCGAGAGAAAGGGAGAGGAAAGAAATAAAACGCGACAGCTTATTTACGCAGCCGAGCAGGCACGAGCGATTCCACCGGGAAATAGGCGGTGGTTCTGCTCCGCTGTCTAGTTACATCTTGCTGTCAGGGCGGAGCGTAAGCACGTCTTTCCACGATTTATTACCGGAGAAATTCGCACGATTATCGTAAATGTTGCTTGCTCAAAGAACGCGCTGACGCGATCGTGTATTCTAAAAACCGCGTGAAGGAAAAAAGAAAAGAAAAAGAAGGGGAGAGCGAATTCTCGAGTAGAGAGTTCGCGTGTAACGTTTAAGCAATCGCGCGAAACTTTGTATCTGCTGAGTGTTCTAAAAAGACAGTTTCGTTGAGATGTGGGTTGGAGGGGCGTAACGTAAAAAGACCGGCCATTATCGCGGTGAACGAAAGGCGCGAAACAGAGTCGTTCGATGCACGAAACGGTATTTCGAGCATCGGCATCGTTTGAACGCGCGAATATTCGAAATAGCCGAAGGCTCGACAACTGGAAGGAGGATGGAGACGAGAAACGAAAGAGAGTACCGTGGTGTACCGACCTAATCGTATTTCGTAATAACGTCGAGAGCGAGTATATTCGCGCGCGTACGCTCGCTCGCGCGTCGGCCTACCCCGTGATAAATAAGGAGCGTAAGAAATACCATTAGGGAGGCTGGTGTTCCGCTCTACCTAGGAGAGCGCGCGTACATACTTAACCCTTCGGCTGGTTTGTGTACGAGTCGTGCAGGCACAGAGACGACGACGCGAGAAATTTCGTTGCTGCGGAATTTAGATGAAATTGCGCGAATTACTTGAGCGCTCGGCGCGCGCGTGTGTGCATACGTGGTCGGCTTCCTCATCTTTCTCTTCCTCTTCCTCTTCCTCTTCCTCTTCCTCTTCCTCTTTCTCTTCCTCTTCCTCTTCCTCTTCCTCTTCTTCCTTCGCCAGTCCGCGCGATCGCAAACTCGGATCGTTTCCGTTACACGCGGAGAAACGCTTGCGAAAATTCTGCGCGTACCGAAGCATAGCCATCCTCGCGAGCAGACCGTCGTGGAACGCGTGCAGCTTTGTCCCTCGTGAGCCGCCGATCCTTTAAGATAAACCACCGTGCTGGATCGATCGATAAGAGCGAAAAGAATCCTTGATTCTTTCCATTCTCAAATTCCAAATTTTCTTGTATCTCTTTACGCGTAATTTGTATTTGCAGTCGATTCAGGATCGATGCGACTGCCCTCGCTGAAACGTAACATAACCTGGAGCAGAAACGAGTTTTCCTCGGTTAACCGCTCTGTATTTAAACCTCGAATCACGCGAAATTCCTCGCGTAAGGCGTAAATAAATAAATGTCCATACGTAACCGGTAACCCGTTATTAGGGCCGGTGTCACCCTACTCCGGGCAAACCCGACACCCCGAGCACCTCTGTCTCTTTCCCTTCCCCGTTGGTCACGGCTCGTCTCCCCCTAACTCTGCCGAGCTTCTCTCATTCGCATCGCGGTGTATGGTAAACCAGCGTGACGTCAATGCGGAGGTTCGCTAAACCGAATTCCGCGTCGTGACCATTTTTGTGCACGACGGTGCGGTCGATGTTACGGCACTCGCGAATCTCCTCCGTCTCTCCGATGAAAATATTCAACCGGCTACAGTCGTCGGTTAGCGCCATCCTCCTCGGTGTACGCAAGAAATTCGTATATCGCGAGGTATTTGGCGTGTGGTGCGGCAAATTTGGGATTCGAGCGACGCAATAATTCCCCGTTTCCTGTTATATGAAAGAAGGAGAGAACGGAAAGAGGACGGCTGGCTGTTAGCTCTGGTTGGTCCGGAGGATGCGGATTCGATATCGTAGCGGTGCGGGCCGCTCGTATGAAAGACGACGAATCCGCAACCCTCGTAATACGAGTCCTCGTAAAGTAGCATTCCCGTGTAAGTCCTTCTGTCGGCCGGTCGACTACCATCTACGGCTTTCTATTATGCATGCGTCCCTTATTGGCAGTAAACGTGCTCACCCTCCTTTCGAACCACCCCAAACCATTGCACCCGTTCTGTTCCGCTTCGTCCGGAATTACGGCCGTAAGCATATTTCTAATTATAACGTCGCGAGGAAAGGCCTCACGGACAGACGGAGAATCTCATAAATTATGGAGGAACGAAGCGATTTGGCGGGACAGGGAGAAACGCAGAGGAGGGTAGAGACAGAGAAAACCAGTAGCTCCCGGCAAGACACGCGTTTCCTCCACAGCAGAGTACGCAAAAGTTCCCGCGCGCAACGCCAGCGGAAAGATCGGTGGAGGAGAAAGAGAGAGAAAATGAAAGCGCGGGGTTGAGTCGTCAGGCGGTAACGCCGGGCATGTTGGCGTTTACGTTTTGATTCGTCGTAACGGGGATTAACGGGCGGCGCAAATACGTTCATCATCGACCGCGTGAAGCGTCCGCGTTTACGCGGTTACACGCATACCGCGCGTATGCAGGCGTATATGGAGTGCGCGCGATCCGCTCTCTCGCGAGCCCATTCGCCGCCACCAATTTGGCATCGAGAATGGTCCATAGTCATTAATGGGTCGTACGCGTTAACGATTATGTTTCGGCTGTAATCATTGGACCGATTGTTCCGATCGTCGCGCTAATAAAGCGTGATGGCCTGGTCCGGTGTACCGTCCGGACATCGATGACGATGACGATCACGTTAGCGATGGCGCCCGCCCGTAATTGCTCGATCGCCGTGCCCTGTAACTTTTCCAGTCATCGAATGGCGCTACGCGCGATTACTCCAAATTGCGCGACGATCATTCGTTTAACGCAAAAACACGTTTTAGTATCCGATGACTCCTACTCGGTGAAACGACCGGTGAATGCGAGTTAAAGCGTTACGTACGTTGGAACGAACAATTCGAAAAGGTCTCAGGGGCGAAGCGTTTAATCCGGAAAATTCGATCAGCGTTTGATGCAAGACGGTGGAAGCGAGGGAAACGTTGTTGATTTGGAACGCGTTGCGGTGCTGATCCGCCGATTAGCAGACACCGGCGCTCCGGCATCTCGTTTTCTCCGGAACGTTGGAAGGCCGACGAGGGGCTGAAGACGGTGGGTAAAAGGGGCCGAGGACGGAGGCCGAGACGCGGAGCTAAGACGTTCGCGGTTTCGCGCGAGGGGCCGCATAGGTCCTTCGGCGTAATTACGTTAACCGCAACCGCCAAAAGCCGATACCGCTCTGCCAGGGACTCGGAAAACGCCGTAATCCGTTGCCAACCTACCTCTTCATCCACCCTTGCGAAGGAACGACCAGCTTCCGGCTGCTGGATACGCGCGTTACCTATTCGACGATGAGCGGCACAACCTCGAGATCTCGTGGTTCTCTCATTCTATGGCACGAATCGGTCTCGACGAAGGTCGAGGGAAAGCAGGAAGGGATGGAAGAGAGTACTAATACGGGAGAGAAGGTTGGAAGGCGATCGAGCGGCGGGACGAAGGCCGAAGCCTCGCCGGAAACACATCTACGCGCTCGATGAATTAGTAATACTGGAGGTCTTAGAGCCGAAGGGACTTGTAAGCTGTAATTGCATTAATCGCGGTGATATTTTGGGCTCAGGTGTCTTCACGCCCGATACGGCTCGTTAATAGCCGCCATTATCGTTCTAGCCGCTTGTCGCGGACGAACTACCATCTCGCCGTGCCCCGAAACTCCACTCGTCTCCAAGTTTCCAGAGTGGCAGGGACTAGCTTTGACGTTTATCGGTTCAGACGACGACAGACGCGTCGATGCCAACATTTTCCTTTTCGCGCGAGACGAATTGCTTTATAGAAAAGGAAAGAGCGACTCTACGATTCCGATTACCCTCGACTCGTTTGCACGAACGTCACGATCGTAGCGAACGATTTGACGATAGGGTTCGCGATGATTACGCGAAGTCTGAGTAGGACACGCGCCCAACATAGGCAAGTGTCGTTAAAGAACTGTCGACGGCCATCGGGAGAAAGGGATACACGCGGAAAAGAACGGAGGAGCAAAGAGCGATGCAGAGCGGGAGGGAGGAAGGGATGGGTTAGGACGAAACATTAATCTCTCGCGGTGGCAATATCGGGCCGATGATATTCGAGGCACGAGTATTATAGAGGAGCCGATGTCATTAGTCGGCCGCGTGTGCGTGTGTGGCCAGGGTAGCGGAGAGCGGCGCTAAGCGGACACCCTTGCACCCTGTCTAGCGTGTGGCGTCCCCCAATGCTTTCTCTTTCTCCTCCTCCTCTTCTCTCTCTCTCTCTCCCTCTCTTTCGCTCTCTCTTCGCTGCTGTCTCCGGCTCGACGCGCGCGGTTCTGCGCCGCGCGGCCCTGTGTCCGACGGTAGTATCGATATGCAGGACCGTGATAATCGATTGCCGCATTCCTCGAGATGGAGCGACGCTGCGCGCTTTGAATACGCCAGAGGGCCCTGATCGTGCACGATGCATACGAACGTTCATCCCTTGCCGCCTCTCTATCTCTCTCCATCCCTCTATATATTCACCCTACCCCTTTGTTTCCCTTTCCCTCGCGATAGCACGCACTTATGGATATGCATGTATGGATGAAGAGGCGTACCGGCACGCATACGCGAGCGGATTCACGCGTACATTCGGTCTTCTGGATATTGCTTTTTCGCCGCTTCGCCGAATTCGTTATCAGCCCGCGCGGCTAACGAACGCACGGAATGTCTGTGTTCTTCGGTCGACTCGCAGACGCCTCGGGTCGAACGCTGAAAGGCTCGGAGGCTCGTAGGGAAAAAACTAACGATTGGACCGTGCGCGGAGAAGTTTCTACAGATCGTGTAGAACACGAGTCGAACGTGGTTGGCGATCGGTAGCGAGCAGAGAGCGGCCATCGGTTTCGAGCGTAGTCGCTGCGGAGGTGCAGAAAGGGCCCTGAACGTTGGAACTCGCGCCATCTACCCTTCCCGTCACCCCTGGCGCGGCTCGGTTATTGTTCACGTTAATTGATGCGTTATGTTTGATGCCGTTGTGATAGCCATTGTACGCGGGGTGTCCACTGATAACTGAGTTACCGACTGCGGCGGCCAGAGTGCACTCAAACCTAATTATCTCGGCCCAACTGCGACTGCCGCATTGCGTTGCCGGCGAAATCGTGCGCCACATGGCTCGCCGATACGCATATCGTTCGTTCAACCGGTCCGACGAAATCCCCGCGTTTTCTCGTTCTTCTTCCTGTTCCAAAATCACATTACACCAAAGGGAAATGTTTCGTTAATATTTTCTCTCGTTCACTCGAGCCACGAAGGCCAGTTAGAGTTTGGAGAAGAGAAGGCAGTGGTCCGGGAACGACGAAGGGCCAAGCGAGCGGATGACTCTTTTGTACCGGAAGTTAAACTACAAAGAGTATAAAAGAGGAGAGGTTGACGCGAAAGGATGGAATGAGTGCGGTAAGGGATGGGAAAGGAGAGAGAAAGAGCGAAGGCGTTCGCCCGGAACAAAGAACAAAGCCTCTTTCGTAGCGGTGGCCCGCGGCGCGATTAGACCGGCCTTCCAATTAACCGGTCGAAGGTGCTTTCGGGTGCAACCCTGTCGTAAACTCGACTTGTTTACGCGCCGATTGCGAAGCGAGCCGCGGCGAACGGAAGCTCGCCACGATAAATTCCAAAAATCAATTCCGTTGCCGAACGAGCCGAGGCTTTTTCGGCTTGCGCCACCGAAGACGAGGTCGTTGTCGCGCAGAAAGACGGCTCTCCACTGGCGTCATACGGTGTTTCGAATGTGGAAAAAATGAATGGCGTGGATGGTCTGCCGTTCGGTGGCCGCGGCACCGAGTCGACCAAGAGGAGAAAGCCCTCCTCGTTGGCTCTGCTTTTTTTCGGCGGTCCTCCCTTTTGAACGAAGAATTCCCATCCGGCGCGGTTCTTTATTGTCCGGCGAAATTTACGATCGACACCGAGTCGCGGATCCTTCGCAATAATTCGATCGCCGCGACGCCACGACGTCCCGCGTAGCCGCTTAAAATTATTTGCCAACCAAGGTGAACGCGACCGAGAATGCCCCCGCCCCGCTATTATAAACGTCGTATTTGAAAACGTATTTGAAAATTCCTCAAATTTTATAGCTACGGTAAATCGAACGATACGATCCTCCTTCGTTATAATAACCTTCGATTCCTTCCCGAGGGATACTCGCGAGCGAAGGAGCGCGCTCTCTTGACCGAGGGTCGCCGCAGAACCTTTCGACCAAAGCGACCGGCTATTTCCGCGACCATCGTCTCTTCTCTCTCT
The DNA here is from genome assembly GCA_014737365.1 of Bombus soroeensis. Lineage (NCBI taxonomy): Eukaryota > Metazoa > Arthropoda > Insecta > Hymenoptera > Apidae > Bombus > Bombus soroeensis. The sequence continues at coordinate 139,219 of JACXIL010005352.1, forward strand.
CTCTCTCTCTCTCTCTCTCTCCTACATCTTCCGCGATTCTTCCCCCTGCCATTCTCGACTCTGCCGCTCGCGTCGCGTCGTTCCGTCTCCTCCGGCTTTCCGTCGTGGCTTCGACCCCCACGGTGTCCGCACACATATCGCAGAAAATTACATTTTGTCGGTTGTAAAGGGAGCGTCGTAAAAATCGTAACGCCGGCGACGCTGACTGCGCCGCTGCACGCCGAGCGAAATTGCACCGGCCCTCCGCTTATCTGTTGCCCATCAACATTGCTCCACGCTTGATAGACCCTTTGTAAAACGTCATTCTACGGGCTTTTATGCGCTCGCTCCTAGCCAAGCCCGACCACGCTCCATGGATCCTCGTTTTCGCCATTCCTTCGTGCTTTTCCTTTCAACAAATTCCTCTCCTTACCCATCGAATTCTATTATTCAATTTTCCTTCGACTACCAGTCCCTTACCCGGTAAGAAGCTACTGGCCGGACTAACGAACGGTGTTTATCGCGAAACAAGACGTCTCGATGGAAATTCCCTCTATAGCTCCTCCGTGTCTTCCCGATCAAAGAATCCAACTGGAGGTAGGGCTGACCATACGGGCGAGAGCGCCTCGTTGTCCCGGCGCGTCTGTGTCGCCGGTACCGCAAAGCCCCGTAATTAAACTCGGTGAGCGTCTTAGATGCAAAACGTACTTAGTAAGCGGAGCTTACTCGGTCTCCCCCTCTCACGGACAGTCTCTTCCGGGGCTCCTGCACGGCTCCGGGATCCTAACAGAGCTTTGCGAGAGAACCAAGGGGTTCTCTGGACCGTCCAGCGAGAAAGGTAGTCGGAGAGGGTTGGGACGAGCCTGACGCCAAACTATCTTTCTCTCCCTTTCCTCTCCACTGCGCGGGCGTTGATGGGTTTTCCAATCCCCAAAGTAGAAGCTGGCACGTTCCGACGGCCAGCTTCGACTCGAAACTATGGATCTAGTTTCCACGAGGGCAAAGCAGCTCTTCGAGAAACCGGACAAGAGGGAGACGAACGGATGCCTTGCAAACACAAACTCCGACTCGCTTTACTAAGATTCGCGAATACGAGGAATCGCGTTGGGCAAGAATTGCTCCGACCGATCAAAGCGCTTGGGAAATTCGCCGAACGAAATAATCGTTAGAAGACTATGTGGAACGATGGACTTGGTGGACGCGAATAGGAAACGGCAGGCAGTTAGTCTAACAAGGATTTAGAAGAGCAACTGCCGCTTCCTCGAAGCTCTGCCAACTAATGCAGACATACATCACGGAATAAAGCGATCGGTTTTCGTCGAACCGCCTGGAGTCCCTGCCCTCTGTGCGTGTTTCTCGTAGGCATTTTCGGGATTGATACGTGCTCCGATGTCATGGATCGTTCGGTCGCGATCGAGCAACCCCTCGGCTGTCGAACGTAATAAAGTAATGGCCAGCAGCTTCTTTCCATTCTTGACGCAACCGCAAATACAGTGATCTCGTGCCGAAACGACGTCCGTAATGAGAAAGAGTTGAGAAAAAAGGCAGGTTCATCGAGGTGGAAGAACGAGGAAGGAACAAGGTCGTTCCGAATCGATCTCTCGAACGTGTCTTGGTCGTGGAGAAGCGGAATTAAAGGGGTCGCCGGTTCGGTAATTGTCGGCAAATATTAATAACCGCGACGGGGGCGACAGCTCGCGCGAATTCAACGAGAGAGCGAGCGAGGCAGAACGAGAGGCAGACGGAGAGAAAGCCGAGCCAAGCTTCGGGCGGCGACTTCGCGAGGGTGAACCCACCGAACCGGTTATACTCGAGAGCAAATACATAATGCCTGGATGATTTTCCGACGACGAGGGAGGAGCCGGGCGTGATTGAAATTCGTCGACTGGCTTTGACGCAATTACCGCATCTCCGTTCTTCTATCCGCGCCGTCACGGCAACGCGTCGCGAGCTTGTTCCTCGTAATTTCGCGGTAAAAGGCCGAACTTCCTTGCACCTACGTAATCGGAACGACTTAAGGAACGTAAGATAACTCTTGGATGATTTTACACGGACCTATATAGAGAAGTCTAGTGAGGTAGTCTCGATCGAAAATGGATCGCAGAAAAATCAGTCCGGATACCTGACTGAAGGTGGAAGGGGGTTGCGGACGGTCAAGTTTCTCGAAAAAGTTTCAGGGAATTCGTTGCGAAAGGAAGCCCCGAAGGTGCGCGCCATAAGAAGCCCTTGTTCTCGATATCCTTCGAGAAACGCGGCCCGGACTTATTCATCGACGATCGTTCCCATACCGTTCACGATTACGTTAGTCCGCGCATAATCGTTCGGTCCTAGTCATATCCGGCTCGGAGTGTTCGCGGTGCTTCGCACGTATTACGTGACCGATCGTTTCGTCAACGTTTTCGCCGGCTTTCTACGAATACGCTGCTCCGAACCGTAGCTGCGTTCCCTTCCAGAGAATCGGATTGGTCGAGTTGGTTGAGTCGAGAAAACGTCGCGGATCTAGGAATCTGAGAAACCTCTGGCAGGCCTCCGCGATAGACGGATTAGTCCTTCAGTGGTAGAACCTGTACGCGTAAACAATGTGCCCAGTCTGTTGAATGTGGCAATCCTATATCCAGGACGATGGAACGCGACCGTTCCGGCGCGAGTACGGGCGTGTACACGCGAAGCCGGGCCTCCTCTCGGTCGATAGCGTTAGCCACGCGTGTAACGCGACACCGTATATCTGCTGGTAGATTGGAGACGACGATCGCCGTCCAGGGAGGTCGGCTGTCTTCCACCTGCCATAATTCCATAGAGTCTCCTACTTCTCGTCCCTTTTCCCTTTTGCCCTCTTGAATTACTAAACGCGTCATCGATCGACAAAGACGCCAGAGATGGAGCGACGTGAGCGCGATGAAGGTACCTGGTTCAAAAAGAGAAGACTGATTAAAGCGAAAGAGAAAGGGAGTACGTCAAAGGTGTCGAGAGAGAGAGAGAGAGAGAGAGAGAGAAAGAGAATTTGTTGGTTTGGCGAAAGAAACGGAGAAGCGAATCGGAGAAAAAGGTAATCGCGGCGAACTCGGACAGTAATCTCGGTGAAAACGGTCGCGCAGGGGACGCGTGACGCTAGTGAAGAGCGGCGGGGGACACGGCTAGGGTCGAAATTCCCTTTGCTGGATGTTTAATGCGGCAATCTAGGGGCGTGATAAAGTGCCAAACGAATGCCGAAAGGGAATCGCGAAACGGCGGCGTGCGCGGTGAGTAGCTGGGCCGACCAGCACAATGCTGGCACAAGCCATTACATTGTATAAACACGGCCGAGAGTCGTTCGGTAGAGTTTTGCGGCGGAGAGAAGAGCCACTTGAACGGAACTGAAACGAAAGGAAAAGAAAAGCGACCGCGGCTGTGGTCTCCGATTGAAACGCATCCACCCTTCCGGTACTTCTGTGTCGTTCCTTGCCCTCTCTTTTCTCTGCGCGCGCCACTCAATCTGTTCCCTGCTTTTCTCCTTTTTCCATTCCAGCCGGCGAGAACGCCGCAAACATTCCCTTTGCGGGTGCCGCCTCAAAGAACAACTCGAATGGATCTCGTTTTCCGCGTGCCGTGCGTCCCGACATTCTGCGATACGGCTCGGAATCAGCCTCCCCCGCGGTTAGCCGCTGTCGTGCGAAAAAACAACGTCTTCGATCGGAGGAGGATCACGGTGACCGTTCCGCCGTGCTGCGCCGCGACGTTCCACTTGCCTCCAGTTACCAACGGGTTATCCCTGCCACTCTGTCTAAGGCGTCTCTCGATCTGCAGCTCTTACTGGAACAGACTCTACTCTCGGCTAGATCGTAATTACGATCAAATTGCGCGGGAACTTCGAGTCGAATCCTTAGTAGTCGCTGGAATCATCGCGTCCCTGTTATGCAGCTTCGAGATACTATCGTAATATAACCTACTCCGTTTCGTGCATTCGCAATCCGACTATTACCGTCAATTCCTCGGCTCTTTCGCCGGAGCAGTTTAAGGCGCCACTTCGCGGGTAAAGCAGCCGTTCCGATAGGCCAAACGAGTCCGTTTTTAAAGACGCCAGGCGTAACGATGCGTTCCTTTCGGATTTCGCCAGCTTTCATCGCGTCGTTAAATATTGCAAGAGCTCGTCGTAAGCTGCCGGTGCCTCGACTCAGCCGCACCCATCCACCGTCCCTTTCTTCTGTATGCCGTTTTGTCGACGGAAAAGAAGAATAACGTTCTTTGCATACTCGGATTAAAAAGCAAACAGTCCTTTGCTTTTGAAGGGGCGAGGCTGGGGGTGGCGGCGGGAGGATTCGTGCACGTTTGAAAGGAAATTTATGGGAATTAATATCGGTTCCCCCGAGCGGCATGGAGACGGAAGCAGCCTAGAGGTAACTCGATTCTAGATGTCTCGGGGACTCGCGGAATGCGACATGCACGGGAGGGAACTTTAAGAATTTAATTCGTACGCTGCCGCGTGGAGATGGTCGTTCTTTCTTTTTTCTTTTTTTTTTTTTTTTTTTTTGCTTGTTCCGCTTTCGCGAGAGTTAGAAGAGTTTCTTCTCTTGTGTACTCTTAGTTCGTTCCATCGATAAAAACGAGAAGGGAAAATATACGCATTGTCGCCTACGTGATAGCGATGTCGCCATCGAGAAGAAATCTATCAGAAAATCCGTGTCGTTACGGAGCAACCTGGGTAAGACGTGCTGACACGTCCGGCATGGTCCGCGTGGCAAACGAAAACGAGGTGAAAACGGTCGTATAACGACAAAAAATCACCATTAAGCTGCCGTATGTTTCCCAGGGGATGCTTCCTCGACTCCTCGTGACGCAAAGGGATGGCATTAAACGCGATAAGCTAAAACATTTCTGGCTGTAGTACGCTGCGGGAACTCGATGCCAGTCCCCTGATCGGTATTTTGGATATTCGGGGAAAAATGAAACGTCATCGAGCAATCTGTGGACGCGTGGATCGCGTATCGATAGGGGAGGCGAAAAAACAGCGGGGGTTCGTTCGCGGGGGGCGCCATAGGCTGCCGGCAGAAAAAAGTGGAACAATGCTCTGCTTTTAGTAGAGAAAACATAGCGCGCTTTCTTCGCCGTATGAATATTTAACGAAATTCTTCTACATCGAGGTCCAGATGGTACCGAGCTCGAAACACCGGTTTCTTCGCTGCGAGATACGAGGTTTATAGGGGGAAATAATATCGGGCAGGGCAAGGGTGGCGCTTACGCGACTGCAAATCAAAATTACCCGGTTCGATGCGAGGTCTACGCGCGAAAAAGGTCAAAATAGTTTCACCCCGAGAGAGCCGACCGGCAGAGAGCGAGCAGGCGCACACGAGTGAAGAAGACCGGCCGATCGAGCGAACCATTTAAAAAAATAACCCGGCATTAGAAAGGCTCTGATCTTATTTTATCGGTTCGGCCCGCGATTACCACGATAACCATCTAGCTAACGTTTTTCGGACTTTGCATCGCCACCACCGCCTTTGCCATCGGCACTCGCTCGCATTATATTTAACGCGATTCGTTCCGTTTCGTAGATCCTCTATTCTCCCTCTTCTCTTTCTTTTCTTATTCGACTTTTATTTTCCGACCAACGAAGCCGAGACTGTTTCCCCGTGTTCGAGTTTCCACGGGAAAACGGACGCCGCGAATTCGCGTCAACGTCCGTTCGAGCAGAAGAGAATGTCTACGCTTCCTTCGTTCCCTCGATTCGTCGCTAGAGATCCGTAGACGGCGTATCGCGTCGAATGGGTGGCGCACACGAGCGTCGACGTCGATGGAACACATAATCCTGATATCTGTCGGTTTTCGGGCAATAAAACACGCGTCCCATAGCGCCGAAGCCCCCGAAAACTGCCGCTGCTCGCTACCGATAAAGCAACGACTCGCAGATACGGATCCCCCGGCGTCCCATTCGACTCGAGAAACTTCTGTCGATCGTATTATTTTTTTGCCTTTCTTTGGTGGATTCCTTTCTGTCTTTCTTGCACTATAGCGGCCTCATCGGCGCGTAATTGCCAGTCCTTGGACGTAACGAGCTTCGAGGTCAATCGACTCCCGTTAACCGACGAACGTGCGCGCGAAATGCGTTATCACGGCGCAGCCCTATCATCCCGCTCCATCGACGATCATACTTACCGATAATATAATATAAATCGGGCTAAATTAATGTATGCCGGTCGTAACCCGACAGCGATTGCTACCTTTAAAACAATTATCCGGGAATAGACGTGTTACCAACGACGCGACGCGATCCTCCCCTTTCGAATCCACCGAACTGGATCGACTCCTCCTTCTTCTCCAGATTCCCGTCTTTTTCCTCGTTTTCGTGTCGATCGATTCGTCAGGGACGAACACATCGAGCGTACGCTCGGTTTTTTCGATCTCTCTCTTCGATCTCGCCAAAGGGTTCCAGCCGAAGGTAAAGAAGTCGAGCAAAATGCTACTACGGCTATTACGTTTCCGCGCGCTGGACCGAGTAACCAGATCGGTCGGTTTCGAATGACCCACGCTCACCCGCGGGGTAAACATTTTCGTATTGGTAGCGTAATTCAAGCGCCGCACCGGTCGCAAGTTTCGTTTCTTCCGGCACGCTTCCATCGTGTCCGACCACACCTGAACGCTTAGACGGAACGTGGACGAAAACGTTGAAGAAGCGAAGCTAGGAGGAAGTTCCGTATTTGTTTCTGCGGTCGTTGGAGTTTCTTCCGCCTGTTGGCCTGAATCTCGTTCGAAACACGATCGTTGCCCCGGCAGGCAGTTTCGCGAGGCGTGTTTCGTTTTCGTTCGCCTTACGCTAGTCTAGCCTCTCGATTTCTTTCCTTCAACGCGAATCTAAAGCTCGTCTGTCCGATAAACAGAATCGCCGAGCTCGACGATAACGTATACAACGGATGTTAATAAGATAAATTAGTTTGTCCTATGAAAACAAGCGGCGAGACGAAACAGACGCTACTCGAGCGAATGGTCGCGAGAATATTTCGTGGCCCGGAAAACCGAAGGGACGAGCACGAAAGAGGATTTTCCCTGGTATACCTCGCCGCCGGATACCGGCTATCCCGATATCGGATAAAAGAATAATACGTAAAAGCGAAAAGCTTTCGACTTTACGACGTTCCGTGGCATGGAAACCAGTCCAAGGGTAGCTACCCTTCGCAGGCAAGGGAGCTGAACGCGTTTGACCCTCTCGGGGATGTTTCCACTGGCAAACTGGATTCCGATGACCGATCTCCATTTCCATATGGGTCATGGAGTAGAAGAGAGGAGGGTGGCGAAAAGTTGTCGCCGCAAAATTGATATTTGAACGAGAAGCGACCCTCGCGCGCGCGTAAGAGAGAAGGGTGAGAAGGCACGATTGTCACGGTGAATCTCTGGCAGTCGTCCCGAAGAATCGATCCTCCGCGCTTCGTGAGGCGACAAAAAACGGCCTCTCCCCTCGTGAAACGTGAGCGTACGTGCATGCGTGGAGAAAAGAAACGAGCGTTGGGAGAGGAGCAGAGAACCGGAAGACATCGGTTCGCGGTTTCGTCGATTAGCCCGAAGGACGGACTCGGTTGAGCATCGATTCCAGCCGTCCGAAATTAGCATTCGCACAGGATACACGGTCTAACTACTATCGACGTTCGTTGGACTATAATCGTCCGCGGCGAGTGGCGTGGCTCGAGCGTAATGTTATTCAACGGACGGCTTTTGTATGGATATCGAGAGAGCCGTAGAGCACAGATGCTGTCCGTCGGAGGAGATCGAACTGCTGCTGCGTCTCGAGTAGGTGCGTAAGAACCCCTTTAAACACCGGGTAACGGCTGTTTCGACCGCTCCTCGGCCCTCGAGGACGTATTCGGGCAAGATTACGCGCGCTCGTCCACACGCCGCAGTTCATCCGCCTTCATGAATCGTAATTACGCATTAAGTGTACGCGGCCAGCTTCCACGACCCTAATCTTGGCTCCTCGTTATCCCTTTCCGAGGATAGATCTCGTTCAACGTTCGACCTTAGGAGTCGTTGCAGTTTCTCGAATACCAGACGATTGGATTTAGCGGAAAGAGATTGCCACGAAGCGAATCGAAACGTATAGGGAAAGTTATAGCGGAATGGCGAATCGACCGAAGAGCAGTACAGAGGGAAAGCAGAGATCGTTTGGCCAGGGTATTATTAATTTTTCCTAAGCAGATCCCGGTCATCGACGAAGAAGGCCGCGGGCTAGGAAGGAGCGAGCGCTGCAGGTGCCGGGAATGGTCAATATAACCTCAAAATGTAAATCATATTGCTATTCCCGGAGGGACTGTTCTCTCGTTCCGGCAGGAAAGCGTGTATTAAACGCGAGCCGGGTAAGACGACCGGGCCTGTATATTAGTTTCTGCGGGTTTCCCTATTGGATTTGCCCCGTCGCGTTTCCCCTGATTGTTTACGCGGCCGGCCGCTAATTCCCGGAGATAGGCGACGACTTCGAAACAGCCCGAAGCGATACCTAGCGCAAAATCTCTCGACTTTGCCGACGCAACGTGGCCGTTCTTTGTCGTTTTCCGTCCAGTTTCTCGCACGTACGTTTCACCCGCGTTCTCTCTCATCGAGATCTGCACGATTCCGGTCGTGACAGCGGCCAGATCGATATCGGCCCACGAGATCTCGGTCCAGCGTTAAACGTAGGCGGACGCGACGAGAGAGTTCGCGAGTCTTCGACGTGGGTAGTCCGCGCGGACAGCGGCCAGAAAATTTCTGATCGAACGCACAGCGGTAGCTGATGCATTTTGACGTATCTAGAGAGAGAGAGAGAGAGAGAGAGAGAGAAAGCCCGCTCTCCCTTCTTCCACTTCCCGTTTCTCGTTCCTTTTTTCTCTCCCTACTTTTCTTCTCCGGTGCATTATCTAATGGAGCATTCTTCCCCCACTCGCGGTATCCCTCGACCCGGTACCTCGATCGCACAACCCCTGTGCCCCGTGAACGAACTTGGCGGTAATTCCCTTCGCGGGCTTCTCGATCGACGGACGACGTTCGGGTATCCAGACGATATCCGTTCGGTCGAAATGCCGTGCTGCATTGCCCTACTCCCGGCTCTGATTTCATAACCATGACCGCGGATTTCTTTTTCTCGAACGCGCGATCGACGGCGTCGCTTGCCAGTCGCTGTAACAGGTAATGCCGACGAGATCGACCTTCGCGCAACTTGCAGCTACGTCGCGTAGAAACGCGGCGTAACTTATCGATATCGATCAAGAGAGAAATAAGGGTCGTAGAGGCGATCGCCAGTCTTTCCTACCCTTCGGAAACGCAAAATGCCGCGAACAGGAACAACGAAGGAGGAATGCTCGCGTAGCGATTCTTCGCTTCGCGCTAAGCTGTTACACGGCTGTTGCGCTGGAACCGAGGCGGAACAAAGTCGCAACCAAGACCGTAGGAGAGACAGTTCGCGGGAAGACCATCCACCGCCGTCACCGAACAACTATTGACTGGCAACGATCGGCACCGTGTGCAACGTACAGCGTAGACGTCAAAATTGCTGGACGATCGCGGATGAACCACTTCTCGCAAGACCAGAACCAACGAACACCTTCCTGTTGGTGCCTCGCTGACGATCGTCGAAGCGGTTCTCGATCGCGGAGTGGGACGCGCGCGGAGGAAAAGTCGCGACGAGAGAAACTCGGGCGGCTTTCGGAATCGTAGGTGGAAGTCGGGCCGGGGCAGCCCTGGTTCGGGGCAATTCTTTGCCGGGCTCGCGTGTATCCTTAGTATGCAACGTATGCAGTCGGTTGTTACCGAAGGAGTGGTTTGCCGAGCGGCCAATGGCGAGTGCTCGAGCTAATTCTAGGGTGCCGCAGCCGCGCCATCTTTGCATCATAATGCTGCGCCCCCCGCT